>JAJJMJ010023776.1:11142-73830 GCA_022059055.1 Vitis cinerea | reverse complement strand
TTTGCTTCATGGAGGAAGACATCCCATCATAAAAATAGCTCACCAAGGGCCATGTATCGAAGCCATGATGAGGACAAGCATTGATGGCCTCCATATACTTTTCCCAACATTCATAGAACTTCTCATTTTCTTTGGCAGAAAAGTTTGAGATTTGTCTCTTCAACCCATTGGTCCTATGGGTGGGGAAAAATTTCTTCAAAAATTCGGCCTGAAGATCAACCCAATTCCTTATGCTCCTTGGCCTTAAAGAGTTAAGCCATATTTTTGCTTTGTCCTTCAAAGTAAAAGGGAATAGCTTGAGTCTCATCAAGTCTATTGAAGCTCCTCCCTCTCTAAAAGTATTGCACACCTCCTCAAACTCCTTGATGTGGGCACATGGGTTCTCACTCTCCATTCCATGGAAATTTGGTAAGAGGGGCACAATATGGGGCCTTATAATCAGCTGCTCAAGAGGAGGTACGATGCATGAGGGTGCACTCATCCTTGGTGGGTGCATCCTATCCCTCATGGATAGATATGCATTTGGATTACCCTCTTGACCGTGTTGAGAATTCTGATCCTCTTGTGGAGGGTCCATGATGTTTACACAGATATCCAACTCTATGTCTTGAGGATTCTTTATCCTTACTAGTCTTCCCTCTTAGTCCCGAATCCATTAGGGCATGCACAAGTTACAACTTCCCTGAAAACAAAACAAAGACAACAAAAACAAAAGAAAGCTAGAAGAAAGTTAAGGTTAGAAAGAAAATGAAAGTAAACTTAACAAAAGGAATTCTATAATTAAAAGAAAGGAAATGAAGTTAGTGAAAAAGGAATTCACCAAACTTGTGATGGAAATCACAAGTGTTCTTAAAAGATCATATCACTGCAAAGTGGCACCACCCCCGGCAACGGCGCCATTTGATTCCGGACGCCTCGAGTATTTTAATAAAAAATATTTATAAATCCTATGACCTTATACTAGCGTAGCAAAGCTACTATAGTATAGCAGCTTTAGGGTCGAACTCTGGGATGGGTTTTCACTCTACCAGTGATAGACTCAAGATTAGAAATTGAGTATGATGATTTCCTTTGTCAAAAACTTAAAGTTTAAAAGAAAAGAAAATTTGTTTTGAAAGTGGTGTTTGGAACTAAACTAACATAAAACTAGGTAAAAATGGAAGAAAGAAAGTCTCCCGGAGCTAAAGGTTGCTAGGATCAAGTTCAGAATGCAAAGTAGGAAATTCCGGATTTTTCTCCTCGTATTGGGGACGACAACATAAAGGATGGTTGTTTCTCGAACCGGTATAGGTTTAACAATGAAGATTTAATCCATAAAAAGTCAATAGAAATGGTAGTCAAGTTCCATTAATGGCTTTAGACACTATGGGTCTTCACCTTGAGCCACTTTCCAATGGCTTGTACATGATAACTAATGGTCTTATGTGGATCTAGCAATAAGTATCCACAGAGACCTAAAAGCTTATCATGTATTGGCCATTCAAAGTGATTCTAAGGGATTTAAAGCAAAACTTTAGATTTAAAATCCATTTATGAACTCCAACTACCTGTATTTAATGCACGAGAGTTTTCCACTTTTGCATCTGGACTTTTCACCTAGCTTTCTTCACTCCAGGAAACCAAAGGTTTAGCCTCTCATCCTCTGGGAAAACATCCTGAGAGTTTTTTTGGCTTCCAAGAAAAAGAAAATAGAAGAGAGAAAAGGAAAGCAAAAAGAGCTCTGTATTTCTCCTTCCAAAACTATACAAAAGTTGGTCTCCTGGAACAAGCTCCCCCGAGAGAGTTTTTTAAGTGTTTACAAGAGAGTTTATATAGGAAGGTAATTTACCCTTCCTTGAATACTTCCTAGCTAAGAAGGTACATGAGTGGCTGAATACAAGGAGAAAATGGATATTTAGACACAAAATATCAGAAGAAAAAGAGTCAGTGCACAAATATCCCAGTTTCGCACGTTGCATGGTGACTTGCGAAATTGATTTCGCAACTTAGAATCCACTTTCACACGTTGAGATCCAAGTTCGCAAGTTGCAAAATCACTTTCACATGTTGGGCTTCACCGCGACTTCACAGCTGCCATCCACTTTAAATTTCGCACGTTGAAGTTCCAATTTCGCAAGGTGCGAAATTGTCCCTCAGCTTGATGCTGTTGTCTTCCGAAGGTCATATCTTCCTCATTTCAGCTCCAAATCATACACGTTTTGAAGCATTGGATTCTTGACTTCCTGAGCTTTGAAATGGTATATAGCATGTAGAAAATAGACTTCGGGAAGTACTCCAAAAGTGCGAAGGAAGACTGCAGCTGTTGTCCTCTATTTTCTTCACTCTGTTTTCCTCTCTCCATTGCTCTTTCCTTGCATACTTTGAACGACTGATTCATGCCCAATTGGTATATCAGTTGATTCATGTCCAGCCGGTGCTCCTTGATGGAGGGAGTAATCAACAAAATTTATAACCTATTACACCATGAACTAGGGTAGCAAAGAAAAAGCTACTATAGCATAGTGGCTCTAGGATCGTTCACTGGGAAGGGTTTTCAAACTGAAAATGATACCAATTCAAAGTGAATTGGTGCTGTTTCATTTCAAGGTTAGCTTAAGAAATAAAACACAAACTTTGGTTGAAAAAGGTTTAGATTTAGACTAACGGCACAGCAAGTAATGGAAATTACTTATGAAGAAAAACATTCCTTGGAGATTTAGGTTCACAGGGGAGGTTCCTCATGCAAAAACATAGCTCCGGTCAGTTGGTTCATTTCCTCGCATTAGAGAATTAACATAAAGTCAATTCTCTAACCGGTGCTGTACAAATGCATCCCTTAATTGGATTTCAGCTCTAATTCTCTCTCACTTATGCAACTTGCAACGGTTCGAGCCTCTCACTTAGCCTTTACCATTCAAGGTGATCTTTAACCTTGGACTTCCTTTCTCAAGCTCGCAAGAGATAACTAATGGATGTCTCCTTAGAGTCCAAAAGCTTACCAAGTGTTGGCAATTCTAGAAAATCCTACATTTAAGTCACCTCCCAAAGGCTCGCAAGGGGTAAACTAGTGCATCTCCATGGATAGAGATCACTTGCCTTACCAAGTGTTGGCTCAGGTGACTCCAAGGCATTTTAAGTTAACTAAAAATATAGAAACCATTAACGGGACACACTTTCTCTTCATTCATAGCTGAAACCACAAAGCTACTAATTCTTGCACTTGGAAACTTTCCCGGCAACCTTAACTCCAAGGAACTAAAGGTTTAGTTACTCATTCTCTGGGGAAACTTCCTCAGAGAGTGCATAACTTAGTAAATGAAAAATACAATCAAAGTGAGAAGGTAAGGCAGAGCTCAAGCTCTGTATTTTACTTTCTTTCCAACTTTTACAAAAGGTTCGTCACCTTGAGAATAGGCTCCCCGGGAGCTATTTATATGAATATTACATTAATAGTTATCACATGGATATTTAGCCTTTTTCCTAACTTAAAAGCTAAGGAATCCTATAATTGGTGGCTTACAAGGAGAGTTTGGGGATTTAAACAACAAAAATCTAAAGAAAAATATCTCAAAGTGTCGGTCGCAAATATCAGGAAGCACTAAGGACCATTTCGCAGGTGAAAACGTGGTCTGCGAGATTTCGCAGACGCATAAAAAGGGCTGCGAAATCACTTCGCAGCAAAAGGCTGATTCCGCAGCGCTGCGAAGTTGGCTTTCAGCTTGCGGTGTTCGGCTTCCAACGGCTGTAACTCCTTCATTTCAGCTCCAAATTATGCACCGTTTGAAGCATTGGATTGCTGACTTCCTAAGATTTAAAATGACATATAGCATGCATAAATTGGACTTCAGTAATTGCTCCAAAAGTGGCTGACATGACTGTCATAAAAAATGCTTCATGGCAGATTTCTCTTTGCTTCCCCTCCTTGCATTCCAGATTTGCTTATGGTAAAGGACTTCAAAGCTTTGGTTCTTCATGCTTCTGAGCTTTCCATTGCTTTTCCATGGATTCTAAATAACTCTCCTCAATCTCATATTGCTTTGGTGATCAAAAAGCTATCAAAACACCAAAACTTAACACAATTTTATTAGAATTGATTGCAAGGGTCCTTAACATGTTAATTGGGTTAAAAGGCAATAACTACTACTCAAAAGTGTTTAAAAGGATTAATTACAAACTATCAAATAGCACTTTTTGAGTAGGAATTACTCCCCCCAACTGACATATTGCTAGTCCCTTAGCAATGAAGGAGAGAAAAATAAAAAAAAAACAATACTATAATTTACAACATCATGCTGATCACTTCAAAAAAATGGTTAAGTGGCATGACTGATCAAACTCTCACATGGAACATTAAAGAAATAAAACTCAAACTTCAATAGAAGCTATCAAAAACTTTGCTAAATACTATTGATCAAGGGAATGCATTATGCAAAATTGAAGTTTTAAAATCATTTTCACTTCCAAAGAACCAAACTTTATTCTTCCACAAAAATCTAAGTGTAAGATGATAGTTTCCGAATATAGCATGCTAAACTAATCTCTCCCCCCAACCTATCTCTTTTCAACACTTAGCAAACTAACCAAATTCAATAGGCAGAGAACACACTTTTTTTTTTTAGAAGGTACAAGGCTTAAGGGGTATTCTTTTCTGAATTGTCCATGTAACAAGGGTCCATCGATGACTCCCAACCAATTAAGGTTTAGGGCATCAAGCTTTAAGGATTTTTCAACCACTAACTCCTAGGATTTTACCCTGGACTTTTGAGAATGAATTTTTTAATACCCAAGTGCCTACCATATGCTAACTCCACCTATCCACCCTTGTAACGAGCATTGAGGTCGGTGACTCCCAACCAATTAAGGCTTAGGGCACTAGGTTTTAAAGATTTTCACCATGTACCCTTCAGACCTTGCTCGGGTTTCAAGGCAAGCAAACATTTTGCCTTCTTTCTTTTTTTTTTCAAAGGCTCATTGGCCTTTCATAAGGTGTCTCAACATTATTAAATGAGGTCAAAGGTACCAAGTCCCAAAATTTTACTAAGTCGAGAGGGAAATAGTTTTTCATCTTATAATCGGAATCTATTGTGCACAGTGTGTAGATAGCTTAAAGTGAAAGGACTAAACTTGATTTCAATAGAAGCTTCAACAATTGAACCACTTTAGTAAGCATAATCCAAACTTTAAGTTAAATGAAAAGCAAAAGTTCAGTTTCTCCTATTTTAATTTGAAAATTTTTCCTCATAATCCATGGAGATTAGAGTAAAAAGCAAAAAAAAACTACAACTAATTTACTAGACAAGGCTGAATTACCAAAATAACTTAGCATACTTCCTTCCTCATTTCTCCCCCCCCCCCCAACCGAGCTGAGCATTGTCCTCAATGTGATATGGGTGATTGAAATTATAGGGAGGAAGTGGTACCTCCTGAGTGATATCAATTTCGAATATTGATTAGAGAAACCACATGTTTAAAAAAGAATAAAAGGCATGAGCAAAGGAAATAAGAATAGATTAATGCTAAGAGTTAACAAAAAATGCTAGATTTGTATTACTTTAATCATGTGAGTACAATCAGAAAGAAAGTAATACAAGTAATCCCCATATATGATATCAAAATGAAGGGATTTCATAACAGACTAACGAAAATGAAATACATAAAAGAAATATATAGTAGATATATATATATGATCAGATAGGTGGATGATGCTGGAGCTGATGGCTTAGGCAGATGGCTCTGCCTCTTCAGTAGCTGATTCAGGAGGGGCCTGAGGCTTTATGGCCTGTGAGTGTGGCACTGCAGTGGTGGGGGTGAGATGCTCAGCAGCTGATGGGAGACCGAGATGATGCTGGAGCTGCCTCAAGATGGCAATATGCTGAGCCTAGGTGGTCAACATCTGCTCTTGGCGAGCTCGCATAGCTGCCATCTCCTGAGCAAGGCTGCTCTGAGACGCGGTCAAGGTCTGCAGTGTCTGGCATAAATCTCTATACTCTGAAATGGGAATGACCATCCTTGGCTCAGCTGAAGTAGAGGGCTGTGATGAGGCTGGAGTAATTGGAGGGGCTCTGGATATGGTAGGAGAAGCAATGGGTATACCCTCAGGTATATGGTCTGGAGATGCTCTCTTGGCAGCTGGTATCTCAGCTGGCTGTGGAAGCTCTGGCTGCTCAATTCTATACGCTGTCATATTGGTCCACTTGTCGAAAGTAAATACCTCTCGGCATATACGCTTGCGCTCCAGTTAAGGATCTGATGGATATCCCAGATGCTCGAGAATCTAACACAGCAGCCGTGGAAAAAGAAGTGGAATGGCATCAGCTCGCGGCAGCTTCTTCTTATGCACCTTCTCTTCAAAGTAGAGAAGGGCAGCCATAATCAGGTGGTGAGGGCCAAAAAAGTATCCCTCTGAAATCCTGAACAGGGCCTTTAAAAGAACTCCTCTCCTCTGAGTCCAGTGCTGTAGTGGATAAACATTGTGACGCAAGAGTGCATCAATGAGAAACATCTTTGGAGGAAGTTCCCCCCTCAATAGATGTGGATTTGTGGAAGCTCCTCTGGACAAGATAAGCACCATTTCCAGCTGAGAGGGACTAGCCCATACTCGGTAATCCTCAAAATGGCTTGGCTCGTATGGTATATGCAGGGCCTCTGTTATATGGTGAGCTCCTAGAATGCCATGCCGACCGTCAATAGTAAAATGGATTAGAGTAGGATCTCTGACCTACTTAATAGTCATGGACTGATAAAAATCCATGGCTACTCTAGGATAGAAGAAATCTCGTGGGGTCAGCAGATGCTCCATGCGATATCTGCGTAGTAGGTGGAATGAACCTGCAAGCTCCGGCAGCAATTGGAAGGTGGCTGTGTCAAAGCATAGCTCAGAGTGAAATGGTCGAGCTCGGCAGTCCAAATTCCCTTCAATTGGTGGTTGAGTCAGCATCGGACGCCTGATTAGCACTTCAGGAGCTATCCCAGATGGAATTTGGGGTTCAGAAAGTGGCGGCTGGTGCTCCTGAGGCTTCGTCGGCGGTGCCGAAGATGGCGCCGGAGAGGGCTTTGGAGAGGGAACCAGGGACTGCTCTGTTAAGTCTATGGGCTCTGAGCTTTCGACCCTGGCTCTTTTTTGCAGGGGACGGCCCCCTGACCTAGTGAGATAACGCCTCGCCGAAGGTTTCTGTAATGCGGGCTTGGCCTGGCGTTTCTGTGGTGCGGGCTTTGCCGGAGATGAAGCAGCTTCTGGCCGCGGAGGCTCAGAGGTAGAGCCTTGAACAGGCGCCTCGCGCGGCGTTCATTTGCGGCTGGAAGGAGAGGAAGATTTGGCTCATCTAGTTCGTGCCATTTCGGATTGACGAAATTTGGCCGAAAGTGATGACCGGAAGGGATAACCAGAGGTTCGCGCGTCGTCGGGCTCGGGCAAGGAGATGAACAGACGGTTGCTATGGCGCTTCCCCTTTCTAAAACCCTTTCGCAGCTCAAATGACCGGTATTTATAAAAAATAACGGAATATTAAAGGTCATCTTGCCTTTCACAAAAGAAGGCCGATTTCGCAGCAAAAAAGGGGGTTTCGCAAGAAAAAACTACTTTCGCAACCCACTTCGCAGCTGCGAAATGGGGGTCACTGTGCTGCGGAGTGGCACTCGTGTGCCAAAAATCGGTTTCGCAGCTGCGAAACACCCTGCGGAATGGAGTTATGGCTGCGAAATTGAGATTTTTCATGCCTTGGAGCTTCGCAGCCGCTTCGCAGCCGCTTCGCAGCTGTGGAATGGGGGCTCCTGTGCTGCGAAGTGGCACTCATGTGCCAAACTTGGTTTTGCAACTGCAAAAATTTTCGCAGAGGAGTCAATTGTGTTGCGAAATGATTTCGCAACAGATGGCCATTTTCGCAGAGAATTCTCTTAGGCTGCGAAATCTCACAAACCCCTGTTTTTGCACTTTTCTCGCTCCGAAAGACTTCCTTTCAATTTCTTTGCATTTTCTCCTACCTGAGATCATTCAAAAAGACTAAATTACATAAAAATACACAATCTAAGATCATAAATTATAATCAAAAGTATGGATAAAACTTTAAAATTTACAAAATTTACAAAAATTTTGGACTTTGGTGAAACCAAGTCCATCAAACCCTTATTTGCTTAGGCTTTTTGTGGCTGAAGGAGGTTGATTTCTTCATTTTCTGGTTTGAACGGCTCCATGAATGGCTTGAGACGATATCCATTGACTCTAAAGGTGTTCTTGCCATTGGAATTCAATAATTCCACCACCCCATTGATATGTACTTGATGAATAATGAAAGGACCTATCCACCTTGACTTGAGCTTTCCAGGAAAGATATGGAGTCTTGTGTCATAGAGTAGAACTCTTTGTCCTTTCCGAAATTCCTTGTTGGAAATTAGTTGATCATGCCACTTCTTCATCCTCTATTTTGCAACTTTGGAATTGATGTAAGCATCATTTCTTAATTCCTCCATCTCATTAAGGTTTAAGCACTTCTTTGCTCCGGCTCTGATCAAGTCCATATTCAACTTTTTGATTGCCCACCAAGCTTTGTATTCAACTTCCACTGGGAGATGACACGCTTTGCCATAGACAAGACGATAGGGGGACATGCCAAGAATAGTCTTATAAGCTGTTCTATATGCCCATAATGAATCATGAAGCTTAATAGACCAATCTTTTCTGCTTGAACTCACCACTTTCATCAATATGTTCTTTATTTCCCTGTTTGCTAGCTCAACTTGCCCGAAAGTCTGTGGATGATAAGGTGTAGCTACCTTATGCTTCACTCCATACTTGGCTAATAAAATTTCAAAAGGTTTGTTGCAAAAATGAGTACCTCCATCACTGATTATAGCTTTGGGCACCCCAAATCTTGAAAAAATGTTCTCTTTAAGAAACTTGAGAACCACTCTATGATCATTTTGTTTATAGGGGACTGCCTCAACCCATTTAGAAACATAATCCACCCCCACCAAGATATAAGAATTACCAAAAGACATTGGAAAAGGTCCCATGAAGTCAATGCCCCATACATCGAATAGCTCAACTATTAGAATGGGGTTCATAGGCATTTGATTTCTTTTTGTTAGCCTTCCAAGCCTTTGGCATCTATCACAACTTCTACACATGATGTGGGCATCTTTGAAAAGAGATGGCTAAGTAAACCCTGATTGCAACACCTTCATAGCTGTTTTCTGAGAGGCAAAGTGGCCTCCACATGCATTCTCATGACAATGGTTTAGAATCCCTTGTTGCTCTTCTTCAGGCACACACTTCCTTATGATCTGATCTGCACAATATTTAAAAAGGAAAGGCTCTTCCCAATAATAAGCATGGATTTTTGCAAAGAAGTGCTTCCTGTCTTGTGCATTCCACTCACTTGGAATTTCACCAGTAACTAGATAATTAGCAATATGAGCATACCAAGGAGTTTTTACTAGGAACATAAGTGATTCCTCAGGAAAGTCATCATTAATAGGCAAGGCATGGGAATTATGTGCTATAGCTAACCTTGAAAGGTGGTCAGCTACCACATTCTCCACTCCTTTCTTATCTTTGATTTGGAGATCGAATTCTTGTAACAAAAGAATCCATCTAATCAACCTTGCTTTTGCATCTTGCTTTGTCAATAAATACTTCAAGGCTGAATGATCAGTGAAAATAATGATGAAAGACCCTACCAAATAAGCACGAAATTTGTCCAAGGCAAATACCACAGCTAACAATTTTTCTCTGTAGTTGTGTAGTTCCTTTGAGCTTCGTTCAATGTTTTGCTTGCATAGTAGATCACATAGGGCTTCCCATCTTCTCTTTGACCAAGCACAACTCTTATAGCAAAGTCACTGGCATCACACATTAGTTCAAAGGGTAGTTGCCAGTTAGGGGCCCTCACTATTAGGGTTGTTGTTAAAAATTTCTTCAATTGGTCAAAGCTATTTTGACATCTTTCATCCCATATAAACTTAGCATCCTTAGCTAACAGCTCACAAAGAGGTTTTGAAAGATTTGAAAAATCTTTGATAAACCTCCTATAGAAGCCTGCATAGCCAAGGAACTGCCTTACTCCTTTTATAGTTGTTGGGGATGGCAATTTGACAATAAGCTCCACCTTTGCTTTATCAACTTCAATGCCCTTTTCGGAGATGATATGGCCAAGGACAATTCCTTGACGTACCATAAAATGGCATTTCTCCCAATTGAGCACCAAGTCTTTTTCAATGCATCTGTGAAGAACCGCTTCCAAATTGACTAAGCATTCCTCAAATGTACCTCCATATACGGTGATGTCATCCATGAAAACCTCCATAATTCGTTCCACCATATCACTGAAGATACTCAACATACATCTTTGGAATGTTGCAGGTGCATTGCATAAACCAAAAGGCATTCTTCTGTAAGCATATGTTCCAAATGGATATGTAAAAGTGGTCTTTTCCTGATCTTCCACATCAATTTCAATTTGAAAATACCCTGAATACCCATCCAAAAAACAGTAGAACTGATGGCCAGAAACTCTCTCCAACACTTGATCGATAAATGGCAATGGAAAATGATCTTTTCTGGTTACTGCATTCAACTTTCTATAATCAATACACACCCTCCACCCTGAAGTGAGGCGTGTAGTAATTTCTTCTCCTTCTTCATTCTGAACCACAGTAATCCCTGACTTCTTTGGTACCACTTGAGTAGGACTCACCCAAGAGCTATCAGATATAGGGTAAATAATACCTGCTTGAAGTAGCTTTAGCACCTCAGCTCGCACAACCTCTTGTAAATGAGGATTCAATCTTCTTTGAAGTTGACGAATTGGCTTAGCTTCCTCCTCCATATATATATGATGCGTGCAAACTAAAGGACTAATGCCTTTCAAATCAGATATTTGCCATCCTATTGCTTTCTTACACCTCTTGAGAACTTCCAGTAAACACTTCTCTTGATGATTGGTCAGAGATGAAGATATTACGACAGGACATTGATTATTTTCTTCAAGGTATGTATATTTCAGCTCCACGGGTAGAGGCTTCAAATTGAGTTTTGGGGTCTCTTTTTCAACAGCTGCTCCTTCTTCTTTATTGAACAAAGGTAGAATCTCTTCTATCCTCCTCCAACTTTGTAGAGTAGCAAGCACATTAGGGGGTTCAGACAAACCTTCCTCACAATCCGCAAGACTTTCATTCAGCTTGTCTTGCATATTCTGATTATAGTGCTCCTCTACTAGAGTGTCAATAATGCACACCTCTTCTGGACCCTCTTCTTCTTCCTGAGTGATTTGCTTTTTAGACATATAAAAAATGTTGAGATCAAGTGTCATGTTGCCAAAAGTGAGTTGCATGAGCCCATTCCTACAGTTGATGATTGCATTTGAGGTAGCAAGGAATGGCCTTCCAAGGATGATAGGAACTAAATTAGCTTCCTTTACAATAGGATCCGTATCAAGAACAATAAAATCCACCGGATAGTAGAAATTATCAACTTGAACCAAGACATCCTCTATTACCCCTCTGGGAATTTTTACTGATCTATCTACCAGAGATAGAGTGATTGCTATTGGCTTCAACTCACCAAGTCCCAATTGCTTGTAGACAGAATATGGAAGCAAATTCACACTTGCTCCCAAGTCTAATAAAGCTTTCTCCACTACCTTTCCTCCAATCATGACTGAAATGGTAGGACTTCCCGGATCTTTGTACTTCAAAGGAGACTTACATTGTAAGATTGCACTTACTTGCTCAGTCAAGAAGGCTTTCTTATTTACAGTCAACCCTCTTTTGATAGTACATAAGTCCTTTAGGAATTTTGCATATGTTGGAACTTGTTTAATCATATCCAACAGTGGGATATTGACTTTAACTTGTCTCAATACTTCAAGAATTTCAGATGCATTTCTAATCCCCTTTTTCCCATGCAATGCTTGAGGAAAAGGTGGAGAAGTTGATTTCTTCAGCATTTCTTCCTTTAAAAGTTCCTTCTCTGGATATGCATTCATTGTTGAATCATAGTCCTCTTTCTTTTCACTGATCTCTCTCTTTTTGTCTTCCATTTCCTCCCCTTTCATTGTCTCTTCTTCTTCCTCAACATGTGGCTTAGGTGTTGGCTTCTCAATTTTTTTACCACTCCTTAGAGTGATCAAGGCTTTGACATCTTTCATCTGTGATGATTCTCCCTCATGGCTTTCCACTTCATGGACACCCTTGGGGTTTTGGTGGGGTTGAGAAGGAAATCTTCCCTTTTCTTGCACTGTGTTCAAATTTGTGAGCCTTGATATTGAGTATTGGAGATTATCTATCTTTTGGGTTATATCATTTTGCATTCCATCCATCCTTTTGTTCAGAGTACTCTCTACTCTGTCAATTCTTTGATTAAGTTGAGCATTGATGGCTTTTTGGTCTCCAACAAAATCTCCCACTACCTTGCTGAGATTCACTATTGCTTGTTTAAGACTTGAAGATTGTTGAGATGGTTGATCTGGCTGTTGGTACTGAGGTGCTCTGGGCTTCCATGAAAAATTTGGATGATTCCTCCAACTTGAGTTGTAAGTATTTCCATAGGGTGCATTGTTATTGGGCTTGAATTGTCCAACAACATTTGCTTGATCTCCAAACATTTCCCTTTCAGCTGAAATTGTAGGGCATTCCTCCACCAAGTGTTCATATGATTGACAATTAGGACAAAGCTTCACTTGCACTGGTGCTTCAGCAACAACTTGCACTTCATGCATCCTTTTCAGTTCCAGCTCCTCCAATCTTCTTGTCATAGCTGTAAACTTTGCTTTCATATCATCATCTTCTTTCAAGGTATACATCCCATCCTTAGCATTGAAAGCACTTAGTTGAGACTTCATCTTTCCCACTTCTCCTTTGATTGGTTCATCCCATCCCCTTGAAACTTCAGCTACATAATTCAAGAAATCCATAGCTTCCTCAGGATTTTTGCTCATGAAATCTCCTCCACACATTGTCTCCAGGAGTTGCTTCATTGAGGATGACATCCCATCATAAAAATAGCTCACCAATAGCCAAGTATCAAAACCATGGTGAGGACAAGCATTTATAGCTTCCATATATCTTTCCCAACACTCATAGAATTTCTCATTCTCTTTAGCTGAGAAGTTTGAAATTTGCCTTTTCAAGCCATTTGTTCTATGAGTGGGAAAAAATTTCTTAAGGAATTCAGCTTGTAAGTCAGTCCAAGTACGGATACTCCTCGGCCTTAAAGAATTAAGCCAAATTTTGGCTTTCTCCTTTAAAGTAAAAGGAATAACTTAAGCCTTATCAAATCAATTGAAGCTCCTCCCTCTTGGAATGTATTACAAACATCTTCAAATTCCTTGATATGTGCGTAGGGATTCTCACTTTCCATCCCATGGAAAGTTGGTAGAAGTGGAACAATATACGGTCTGATCACTAGCTGCTCTGTAGGAGGCACTATACATGATGGTGCACTCATACGAGGTGGATGCATGCGGTCCCTCATTGATCTAAATTCATTGAGATTGTCTTAACGACCTTGGTGACTATGCTGATCTTCAGGTGTAGCTTCCATGATATTCAAGCTCAATTCCAATTCCTTATTATGAGTTGTATCACATTTAACAAGCCTTCCTCCACTGTCTCGTATCCAATTTGGCATACACAACTAGTATCTATCTGTAACTAAAATGAAAATAAAGGACAACAAAAGAAAACAGGGCTACAAAAACAAAATAAAACTAAGCTGAATTTAAAAGCTAAATTTAGATTATGAATAAGTAGAAAGGAAAAAAAAATGAGAATTAATAAAGCGAAAGAAACGTTACCAAACTTGTGATGAAAATCACAAGTACTCTGAAATAGTATCACTATAAACTTGACACCTTCCCCGGCAACGGCGCCATTTGATTCATGCCCAATTGGTATATCAACTGATTCATGTCCAACTGGTGCTCCTTGATGGAGGGAGTAATCAACAAAATTTATAACCTATTATACCATGAACTAGGGTAGCAAAGAAAAAGCTACTATAGCATAGTGGCTCTAGGATCGTTCACTGGGAAGGGTTTTCAAATTGAAAATGATACCAATTCAAAGTGAATTGGTGTTGTTTCATTTCAAGGTTAGCTTAAGAAATAAAACACAAACTTTGGTTGAAAAAGGTTTAGATTTAGACTAACGGCACAGCAAGTAATGGAAATTACTTATGAAGAAAAACATTCCTTGGAGATTTAGGTTCACAGGGGAGGTTCCTCATGCAAAAACATAGCTCCGGTCAGTTGGTTCATTTCCTCGCATTAGAGAATTAACATAAAGTCAATTCTCTAACCGGTGCTGTACAAATGCATCCCTTAATTGGATTTCAGCTCTAATTCTCTCTCACTGATGCAACTTGCAATGGTTCGAGCCTCTCACTTAGCCTTTACCATTCAAGCTGATCTTTAACCTTGGACTTCCTTTCTCAAGCTCGCTAGAGATAACTAATGGATGTCTCCTTAGAGTCCAAAAGCTTACCAAGTGTTGGCAATTCTAGAAAATCCTACCTTTAAGTCACCTCCCAAAGGCTCGCAAGGGGTAAACTAGTGCATCTCCATGGATAGAGATCACTTGCCTTACCAAGTGTTGGCCCAGGTGACTCCAAGGCGTTTTAAGTTAACTAAAAATATAGAAACCATTAATGGGACACACTTTCTCTTCATTCATAGCTGAAACCACAAAGCTACTAATTCTTGCACTTGGAACCTTTCCCGGCAACCTTAACTCCAAGGAACTAAAGGTTTAGTTACTCATTCTCTGGGGAAACTTCCTCAGAGAGTGCATAACTTAGTAAATGAAAAATACAATCAAAGTGAGAAGGTAAGGTAGAGCTCAAGCTCTGTATTTTACTTTCTTTCCAACTTTTACAAAAGGTTCGTCACCTTGAGAATAGGCTCCCCGGGAGCTATTTATATGAATATTACATTAATAGTTATCACATGGATATTTAGCCTTTTTCCTAACTTAAAAGCTAAGGAATCCTATAATTGGTGGCTTACAAGGAGAGTTTGGGGATTTAAACAACAAAAATCTAAAGAAAAATATCTCAAAGTGTCGGTCGCAAATATCGGGAAGCACTAAGGACCATTTCGCAGGTGAAAACGTGGTCTGCGAGATTTCGTAGACGCATAAAAAGGGCTGCGAAATCACTTCGCAGCAAAAGGCTGATTCCGCAGCGCTGCGAAGTTGGCTTTTAGCTTGCGGTGTTCGGCTTCCAACGGCTGTAACTCCTTCATTTCAGCTCCGAATTGCACACTGTTTGAAGCATTGGATTTCTGACTTCCTAAGATTTAAAATGACATATAGCATGCATAAATTGGACTTCAGAAAGTGCTCCAAAAGTGTCTGACAGGACTGTCATAAAAAATGCTTCATGGCAGATTTCTCTTTGCTTCGCCTCCTTGCATTCCGGATTTGCTTATGGCAAAGGACTTCAAAGCTTTGGTTCTTCATGCTTCTGAGCTTTCCATTGCTTTGCCATGGATTCCAAATAACTCTCCTCAATCTCATATTGCTTTGGTGATCAAAAAGCTATCAAAACACCAAAACTTAACACAATTTGATTAGAATTGATTGCAAGGGTCCTTAACATGTTAATTGGGTTAAAAGGCAATAACTACTACTCAAAAGTGTTTAAAAGGATTAATTACAAGATATCAAATAACACTTTTTGAGTAGTAATCAACGACTAAGGCAAAGGACTATGAGGCTCCAAAGCTTGGTTTCTTCATGAATTTGAGCTTCCAAAAGCTTTGCCATGAACTATATACAGCTCTCCCTCATTCTTAAATTGCTTTGGTGAGCAAAAAGCTATCAAAAACACCAAAACTTAACACAATTTGATTAGAAACGATTGCAAGGGTCCTTAACATGTCAATTGAGTTAAAAGGTAATAATTACTACTCAAGAGTGTTTAAAAGAGTTAATTACAAGCTACAAAATAGCATGTTTTGAATAGTAATCAGTATATCAATTTATAGGATATCTAAAAGGATTTTTGGGCTATTACCTTTATAGTCAAGATCATCATATGATATTTGTTAACACAAATGTCAGTTTTTTTTTTTGTAAAGACTACATGATAAGAAATAAGGCAAAGAGTGATACTGATAGGAGGATATATTATAAGATAGTCCCACATTAAATATGATACTATGGATCTAGAGGGTTAAAGAAATATCATTCCTATAATTTCTAGTACACTAGTGCCTCATCATAGTGGGAGGTTCATATCCCATAGATTATGATAAAGTGGTGAGCAATGTTTGTGCTCACTTAAGGCAAGGAGCTATGAAAAGGTAGTTAGAATCTTTGTATTCTAACATAGTTTAGGTTCCTATAGAAGCTTTAAAAGGGATAAAACCCATAGGAATAACTTGGTCTACAACAGGAACAAGGGAGTAGATGAAAAGCTTGAGTTTATTGTAGCTAAAGGTTATAGTTTCAAACTTTGTTACAACTATGGAAAACCTTTTCAACAATGTTCATACTCAAATTCATTATATTACACTTATCTATTGCAATTTGTCTCATTTATGAGATACAACAACCAAACATTTTCATAGCAAAGGGCCTTGTGTGTACAAGAAGGTACAAAGAAGTGTGGTGATGCTCTAAGATCTTGCAGGTAGATGATAATCTACTCATTGGATATGAAGTAGGGATATTGTCATCAGTCAAGATTTGTTAATCTACTCAGTTCTAGATGAAATATAGAGGAAAACGCAATATGTTCTTGGGGTTAAGGTCTTTTAGGACTGCAAGAATAGGAAAATTGTGCCATGTCACCTACATAGATAAGCATTTGGTCAAGCACATGATGCAAAAATCCAAGAAGGGTTTGTTACTCTTTAGATTTGGAGTTGTCTTTCTTAGGAACGATTTCCTTGAACATTTAAGGAGAGAGATCGCATTAAGGCAGTATCCAATGCCTCTATAATGGATAGCCTTAAGTATGTGATGCTATGAGCTAAACCAGATATTTGTTTTATCATAGGAATAATGAGTGGATATTGGTTCATTTCCTAATTAGAGCTTTGGGCAGATGTCAAACATATACTCGAATGTCTTTAGAGAACGAGAGATTATATGTTTGTTAGTCTTTCCGATAAGTTGGTAATCCTTTTGTACTGGGAAATTGGACTTCAATATGATAAGGACTCTTGTAGGTCTACCTCTGGGTAGGTGTACACTCTAAGTGGTTTTTTATTATTTTCATATCAACAAATGAAGCCTTTTGGCTTATGGGTAGTTCCATTGGTGGCATGGTCTAAAGAACTGAAGTACCACTAGAAGAGGAACCGCATAAAGAGGAAGTATTACCTTATTGTGAGATGGTACAAGGAGGTGATATGACTGTTGAGCAAAATCTACAGTGCCCAGTCTCTTTTTGAGGTTAATGGGAGTTTTTTTAGGATTGAGCCCCCAAAAGCAAGACATGATATAACAAAGTTAGACTTAACCATCCATTTGTTATTCTTTTGGTGTATTGACATTTATTTGAGCATTCAGCTCGTGTCTTTTACATTGTACATGACTTGGGTGCATTAGGAGTTGCACAGAAGATACAAATCATGGGTTCCTTGTAAGTAGATAAGTTGTACACAGTTGATTCATGGATTTGGGCAATCCCATAGAGACTGTAGTATGTCACCTTCTAATTGGAGGGATGGCTTATCTTGGTCGTCCGAATGGGTTTCTCATGGTGAGTGTACCAGTGTATGTGATGCATATTGGACAGGACCTATGGTGAATCATGACACAAGGCTATCAATTGTCATGATTCACTAAGCTACTATACTACATGGACTCTCAACCTTGAGAGGATATTGAGTTTGTGCCAAATTCAACAAGAGGCTTTGACCTATGGGAGAGACCCTAAAGTTGTCATATATCCTTATGGATTAGGTCAATGTTGATGGAAGCTAGTGGCAACAGATATTCTCAATAGAGACACCATGATATCTCATGGGATTAAGACAATGTGTCCTCTTGAGTGATCCAAATGATATGTGATCATGAAATTTGTGGCCAAGGTAATTCCTTTAGTGGAATTTGATAATGCTCCTTGAAGCTATATAGTATGTCAATTGATCACATAATAAGTGGGATCTATAACTCAAGGATTTTAGAGGTAATCTTGATAGGTGATAACACTACCTTGTTAGTTACAGACATCAGTTCATGGGGAGTCTACATGCAATGGATAGTAGGTCAAGGACCTGAGCACTTGGTGTCTCATTGTAATAAACATATGGTATTGGAATGCAGTTGACTCTCTATAGTGGGATATTGAGTTAATTTCAAATTTTAATTTTGAGGAAGCCAATACTCCTATGGGTCCTAGTGGTCCTCGTTTTGAGCTCATATTCCTTGTTGGCATGGTTTATGAGGATTGGATGGGTTTTTAGTTCACTTATGTGCATAAGTGCATTTTGGTAATTATGTAAGGTTGCATAGGGATAAGTGAGTGGCATCTCTGGATTAGGCAATTGATTAATTAGGTGAATCAATTAGTAACCTTTTTAAGCTAGATTAAGTGACCCAAGCCCATTGTGGGCTTAAGTCACTTAAGCCTGGTAAGAAGCCTATAAATACCCCTTTAGGGATTAGGGTTTCCAAGTCTTTCCATTCTCCCATTTAGTCCAGAGAGAGAAATTTAACCTCCACCCTTGAGATCTCTACCATCTCAGTGCTTAGACATAAGGAAGAGTCATCGGGTGGAAGTTCCTGGTGTTAACAAGATCTACTATGACTTTAGAGTTATCTACATTGATTGGAATCGATCTGGGACATTCGAATCAAAGGTATGTGGCTTTATTCTCTAGATCTATGTTTTCTATGGTACTCTTATTTTTTTTAATACATGTTTATCCATTGTGATAGATTTAGAGAGCCTATGATAGATTTGCATGCACCCTACACAATTCAGGGCATGGGAACAGAGTAATCCGAGGTTCCCAACACCCTATCCAATCGATCATGGTAGTTCAGTTCTGATTTCGATATAGTCGCACTTGTACAATTAGTCATGTCATAGTCCTATATCATTTTCGTCATAGACCACACCTATATAATCAGTTACATCATTATCCTATCTTATTTTCATTATAAACAATATTTTGTCTTATCGGTCATGACCGTTCAGTCTTGATTTTGGCGTAGACCACACCTATATGATCCATCACATCGGTTGTCCTATCTGGTCTTCGTCATAGACCGTACCCTATCAAATCGATCATGACAGTTCAATTTCATTTTCAAAGTAAAGCATAATTGTACGATCAGTCACGTCGATTTCCTATCTAGTCATCGTCATAGACTGCACATTGTTTGATTGGTCTTGACAGTTAAGTATCCTATTCTATGGAGATCACACCTATAAGATCGGCCACGTCGTTGTCCTATCTACTTTTTTGCATAGATCGTACTTGTATGGTCAATCATGTCGTAGTCCTATATCATTTTCATCATAGGTCGTACTTATACGATTTGTCATGTTGTTGTCCTATCTTATTTTCATGATAGAACGCATTTTGTCTTATCAGTCATGACCCTTTGTGGACCCGCATTTTTCACGTGCACCCCCACTCATTCACGATACTTGCTTTTATTTGGTGAAAAATTAGTTTTGGAAAATTCGGAGTCGCCACTTATTTTATTTTATTTTAAAGGGAAAATAAAACAAGAAATAAAACCTTAAAAAATGACTCCATGGTTTTTGGAAAAGCGTGTCTTTGAAAAACTCGAGTCTAGGTCCAGGGATCAGGTTACTTATTGAGAAGGTACCTCTAGGAGTTAGCACCCCTTTAAGACCCATAAAGGTCTCTACTAACTAAGTTGAAGGAAATGTAACAATTAATTGGTTAATTATAGATACTTAAGTAGGCTAGGTGATTTCAAAAAATAGCATTCTAAACAAGAAAACTAATCACAAATCATAAGGAAGATTTAGGGTGCATACCTGAACCACTTCTTAAGCGCTATCACAAAACATCAAAGGTTAGTTTAAATAATATATCATCCAGCATGCACTTTATCAATAATAATTGAACAATGAAGCATATATATCAAGACACCTTGGCACTATCGAACATGGGTGCAGTTCATAGTGACAAGCATATTCACACAATTTAGAAGGTGGGTGTTAGGGGGCGTAGCTAGATAGCATAAGTAACTTGTAACGTGCTTCCACAAAACATGAGGGGTTAGATAATAAATAATAAAATAAAGTAATCCCAGCATGCTTGTTATCTAATTAGCATAACAAAAATGATTGAAATATACGAAATCATCAATCATCACTTATATCAGGTGTATAATTCCTAAAAAAAATAAATAAACATGATTTCAATAAGTAGCAAAGGCGATAGCAAAAAAAATAAGTTTTAAAAAGATTGTCTTATGTAGGGATTTCACCAATTCCCCAATTGATATACACAAACCTAGCTTAGAATTATTCCATTTATTTGGGATCACAAGCTTGGATTCATGTCTTATTCAAAACCAGGATTTTTGTTGAAAACTGAGAAAGATGCAAACCGATCAAGACATGGTTGCATATGATTTAAGAAAATGAGATTTTTTATTCTAAGGACTCTAAATGAATTTTTTTTTAAATAGATTTTTTATGAGGAACATTTTGAGAAAAGTACTTTATTTTAAAATAAAAGAAATTATTTTGCAAAGCAACAAAGCGTATGAGAAACAGAACACCAAACATAACAAACGGAAACAAAATCACAAAGTAAAATTTTTGGCAACCAAACAAACTGAAATGGTGTGAATGAAGGCCAATCTTCACTATTTTTCGATGGCCTCTAAAAAAAATAAATTTGACAAGTGATTCGTTCCCAATTGGTGTCTCAGCTGATTCATGTCCAACTGGTGTCCCTTGATTTTGGTCCTCAGGGAGTAATCAACAAAATTTATAACCTATTACACCATGTACTAGGATAGCCTCAGCTAGCATAGCATAGTGGCTCTAGGGTCGTTCACTAGGATGGGTTTTCACTTCACAATTGATATTAATTCAAAGCTGAATTGGTGCCTTTTCATTTCAAGGTTAGCTTTAAAAGAAAACATAAAGATGTTTGAAAAAGGATTGGTTTTAAGCTAACCAAAAATAGTAGTAACTGATTTTAATTACAAAGAAAAGTGTTTCTTGGAGTTTCAGATCACTAGGCTCAAGTTCCTCATACAAAAAGGAGAGTTCCGGTCACTTGTTTCTTTTCCTCGCATTAGAGAATTTACATATAGTTAATTCTCTAACCAGTGTGGTACAGATGCTTCCCCTTAATGGGTTCAAACACTAAATCCCTCTCACTTATGCATCTTGCAATGGCTCATGCCTCTCACCTAGCATTTGCCATTCAAGGTGATCCTTAACCTTGGATTACCCGTCAAAAGCTCGCAAGAGATAACTAATGGATGTCTCCTTAGAGTCCAAAAGCTTACCAAGTGTTGGCTATTCTAGAAAATCCTACCTTCAAACCACCTCCCAAAGGCTCGCAAGAGATAAACTAGTGCATCTCAATGGACGGAAATCACTTGCCTTACCAAGTGTTGGCCCAGGTGATTTAAAGGCGTTTTAAGTTAACTAAAAAGATAAAAACCATTAACGGGTCACACTTTCTCTTCATTAAAAACTAAAACAACAAAACTTCCAATTTATTCATGAGGAAACTTACCCGGCTTTCTTCACTCCAAGAGACGAAGAGCCTACCCTCTCATCCTCTGAAGAAAAATCCTCAGAGTTTGATTGGCTAGAAATAAAAAGTAAATAATATACAATACAATCAAAACGAGAAGGTAAGGCAGAGCAAAGCCTCTGTATTTTACTTCCTTGCAAAACTGTACAAAGGATGCGTCTCTGAGAACAAGCTCCCGAGATTGATTGTTTTTCTAAAGAAAATTACAAACTATATATAAGAGGTTATTCACCCTTTGTTCTTGCTTAAAGACTAAGGCATCCTATGATAGGTGGGTTACAAGGAGAGTTTGGGGATTTAGACATCAAATATCTAAAGCAAAAAATCTCAAAATGTCGGTCGGGAAGCTTCAGGAGACCACTGCAGCACTGTGCAAAATGGCTGCGAAATTTTCGCAGCAAAAGGACAACATTTTCGCAGCCCAAGGCTGATTTCGCAGCCGTGAAAAAATTTCCTTCAGCTTGGAGTGATCAGCTTCCAATGGCTGTAACTCCTTCATTTCAACTCCAAATCGCACACCGTTTGAAGCATTGGATTATTGACTTCCTGATCTTCGAAACGAAATATAGCATGCATAAATTGGAGTCTAGGAAGTACTCCAAAAGTGGCTTACATGACTGTCATCAAGAATGCTTCATGGCAGATTTCTCTTTGCTTCCCCTCCTTGCATTCCGGATTTGCTTATGGCAAAGGAATTCAAAGCTTCGGTTCTTCATGTTTCTGAGCTTTCCATTGCTTTGCCATGGATTCCAAAGAACTCTCCTCAATCTTGGATTGCTTTGGTGATCAAATTACTAACAAAAACACCAAAACTTACACAAAGTGATTAGAAATGATTGCAAAGGTCCTTAATATGTTAATTGGGTTAAAAGGTAATAACTACTACTCAAAAGTGTTTAAAAGAGTTAATTACAAGCTATGAAATAGCACTTTTTAAGTAGTAATCAACAAGTGACTACCAAAGCAATAAACAATTAAAACTTAGATCAAATAAGCTAACATGATACTCACCGAGAATTAATGACTAATTTTCAAGAAACACGTCAATTAAGAGTAACAATCAAGAATTTTCAATTAAACACACAAACGTATCTAGATTGATTAAAATGGACTAAATTAAATCAGGGCAAACATGAATTTTCAATTATAGAATTAATTTTATTAGTGAGATAATATTATAGAAAATATTTAAACTGAATAGATGAATGAAGCTAAATCAGAGTAAACTAAACACAAGTACCTTCTAATGTGGAATTGATTTTGTTAATAACTTAAAACTATTAAAAAAAAAAACACCTAATAATTAAAATGAATCAAATGGAATGAAAACAAGCTAAAACAAAAATATGAATCCATATAATCAACTTCCTAAATAAATTTACATTATTAAAATGAAATCTAAGCTCAAAATAAATTAAACACTAATTAAGGCAAATTTAAAAAAAAAAAAACAAATATTTAACACATAAGATCAGTTATTTTAACAAAATAAAATTTTACTTAAACCAAAAATTAAATTATGAAACTATCCAAAACAAATTTTAAAACTAAATTTCTAGCCAATAAAATTAATTTTATTAATAAATAATAAATAGATAACGCGTGAAAAAATGAATATAGTTAAAACAAAATACGAACTCATGGAATTATTATTATTTTTTTAATAAACTTACATTGCTAAACTAAAATCTAAGCTTAACAAACGTTTTTAACATTAATTAAGGCAAGTCTAAAATCTAATATTGAACACACAAAATCAATCATTTTGACAAACTAAAATTTTACTTAAACCTAAAGTCCAGTCAAACTACCCAAAACAGATTTTTTTGAAACTGAATCTTTAACCCATAGGATCAATCTTATTAGTAAATGAATAAATAAATAATGAATCACTAAATTAGTAGCACATAAATAAATAAATAATAATTAATTAAATGAATCAAAACTAATTTATTTTTTTTCTCAAAGTTAAAACTACACAAAATTGTATTTTCTGAATTTAATATAATAAATCAAAACTAACTTTAAACACAATTCTAATCTTTAATGTAATAAATCAAAAAAAAAAAAAAAAAAAACCAAGAGTGAGATTCATGCTGCCATAATAAAACACGTATATGCTAAAGCTAATAAAAATAGGTCAACCACTCAACCCAATATAATAATCCAACTTAAAATAAACTAAACTTTAGATATTAGTGAAAACCCATATATATATAAAACTATCTTACCTAACGGCTGTGATGATACCAAAGCAAGGTGGTGTGCAGCTGGTGCGGTGAAGAACGAGTAGAGGATCACTAGCTGTGATGTGGAGTTGATGTTGAAAGTGCTCCCCGTGGAGGATCTGTTGAAGCCCGGACTGTTTGTTTCTCCGGTGCAGCTGCCAAACTTCTAATGGTTGTGATGATACCAAAGCAAGGTGGTGTGCAGCTGGTGCGGAGAAGAACGAGTAGAGGATCACCAGTTGTGACGTGGAGTTGATGCTGAAAGTGCTCCCCGTGGAGGATCCATTGAAGCGCGGACTGTTTCTTTCTTCGGTGTGGCTGCCAAACTTTTCTCTCTCTGATACCTACCTTTCTTTCCTTTCTTCACCGGTGTGTCTGTTTCGAAATTGCTCCCAATGGTGCAGCTGCCTTTCTCATCTTCAGATTCAACAAGGTAGGTAT
Source organism: Vitis cinerea (assembly GCA_022059055.1). Classification (NCBI taxonomy): domain Eukaryota; kingdom Viridiplantae; phylum Streptophyta; class Magnoliopsida; order Vitales; family Vitaceae; genus Vitis; species Vitis cinerea. The sequence goes on along the minus strand of JAJJMJ010023776.1, from coordinate 49,472 downwards.
GTACTCATCTTCACCATGGTAGGGTGAATAGCCAGTGAATATCAACAAGCAGTTGTGTCTCTCCGTTCCAAAATAGCAGCCCGAATCCCCTCTAAAACCTAGACTCCCTCCTCAAACAGCAGCCCCCAAAATCCTTTCAAAACACGGACTGATGTTTGCCCAAACAACAGCCTTTAATCCCTCTGAAACATGGATTGATCTCTTCAAACAGCAGCCCCCAAAATCCTTTCAAAACATGGACTGATCCCTCCAAATAGCAGCCCCCAAAATCCTTTCAAAACACGGACTGATCCTTCCAAACAGCGGCCCCCAAAATCCTTTCAAAACATGGACTGATCTTTGCCCAAACAGCAGCCTCTAATCCCTCTGAAACATTGACTGATCTCCCCAAACAACAGCCCCAAAAATCCTTTCAAAACACGGACTGATCTTTGCCCAAACAGCAACCTCTAATCCCTCTAAAACATGGACTGATCTCTTTCAAACAGCAGCCCCAAATGCCCCTTTTTTTAAAATGCGGACTGATTCCTCCACCTCAAAAAAATGACAGCCTGAATTCTTTCTTTCTCCTCCGTCAATCGTGTGTCTTCCTTCCTTTTCTTTTCTTTTCTTTCTTAATCTTTTCTCCATCACTTAGTCAGCTTCTCTACAGCCACAATGATGAAAAAAAACGACATAAAAAGGTTTCCTTCTCCCCTTCCAATCACCTACATCCCCTCCAATTTTCCTTTTTTTTCCTTTGCCTTTTCTTTTCTTTCTTCCGCTCTCTCCAATCCACCGGCTGCCTCCATCTTTTCTCTTAATGGCGTTTTTCTTTTTCTTTTATGGAGCACGTGGAATCCATGCAAAACAAATAATAATAAATAAATAAAATAAAATAAAAATGTTAATAAAAGAAAACTAAGGGTTATAATAAAAAAAAAACGTGTAACTAAGAATTAAAAATTCAAAATATGCAATTTTAAACCAAATTAAAAATATAGATCACATGCAAAACTAAAATGAATTATCAACTCAAACAACTTTCTATCAAAATAAATTAATTAATAAATAAATAAATAAAAACAAAATCAATATGATTATTAAGCTCATACAATTTCCTAAAAATAAATAAATGAATGAACAAAACTAATAAATAGAGAAAGATGAAAAAAAAAAAAAAACAAAAACGAAATCAAGCACATGCAAGCCATACGAACTATGCAACCATGCAAGCCATGCAAACCATGCATCCATGCAAAAAATGGTGCCTAATGGGCCAAAGGTGCCTAAGTGGGCCTAGGGTGGTGCCTAATGGGCCAAAGGTGCCTAAGTGGGCTTAGTGTCACAGGATGCTTCAAATGACCCTCCCCATGGGCTTATATAGGAGGAGGGAAGCTTCTGGAGACTCCTAGAGCCATCTACACTAAGCCATTGGTGGGAAGAGTGTGGAAGGTTCTAGAAATGCCTAGAGATGTCCACACATCTCTACACTATGGTGGAAGGCATGAGAGGAGTCCAAGGCTTTCTAGAGACTTCTAGGAATCTCTTGTATATTCTTGTACATAGGGTTGTACATAGAATAGGGTAGGATGTTCTAGAATATTCTTGATTTGTAAGGAACCCTCCAAGGTTCCAGATAGTTCCATTGGTGCCTATAAATAGGTGAGGGCCTCATTTGGCCAAGGCACCACCCAAATCACTTCCTAACCAAGCAAGTGAGCTTCCAAGTACTTGTAAAGGCTTTCTTGAGTTAATAGAGCTTCCATTCTGTAAGGAGTTGCCTACCAAGCTTCTTAAGCTCTTGAGTCGCGAGTGTCTTAGCCTAGCAAGCTAAGCATTGGGGAGCAAGGCTGACTTAGCAAGATCAAGCGTCTTGGCTTGTCTAAGTGCCGCATGAGCTTAGTGAACGACTAAGTCCGTGACATTAGGGTATCTAAGTGGGCCTAAAGTGGTGCCTAATGGGCCAAGTGTGTTACCTAATGGGCCTAGTGTGCCTAAATGGGCCTAGGATGCCTAAATGAGCGTAGGGTGCCTAAATGGGCCTAGTGTACCTAAGTGGGCCTAAGGTGGTGCCTAATGGGCCAAGTGTATCTAAATAGGCCTAAAGTGGTGCCTAATGAGCCTAGGGTACCTAAGTAGGCCTAAGGTGCCTAAGTGGGCCTAAGGTGCCTAAGTGGGCCTAGGGTGATGCCTAAGTGAACCTAAGCCTAAATTAGGGCTGCCAAGAGTCACAATGAGGTTAGATAAATCCCTTAACCAAAGTCCCCAAGATGGCTTAGAAAAGATAGGCTACACGAGTAGTAATGAGCCACCAGGGAATTGTTGTAAAGTACTAAATGAACACACAATAGGGCATGTGCTAGTAAGACAAAATGAAGGGTCTACACCCTTCAATTCTAATTTCTCCATAGACTACACCTATAGGATCAATCACGTCATTGTCTTGTATGGTCTTTGTCAAATACTGTACCTTATCGAATCGGTCATGGCAGTTCAATTTCATTTTTAAAGTAAAGCAGAACTATACGATCGGTCACGTCAATTTCCTATCTCATCTTTGTAATACACCGAACACTATTCTATTGGTGTTGATAGTTCAATATCGTATTCTATAGAGATCACACCTTCATAATCAGTCCTATCGTTGTCCTTTTTGGTTTTCGTGATTGACCGCATTTTATTTGATCAGTCATGATAGTTCAGTTCTGATTACGGTGTAGACCGCACCTATATGATTAGTCACATCCTTGTCTTATCTAGTCTTCGTCATAGACCATACCCTATTTGATTGGTCATGGTAGTTCAGTTTTGATTTCAGCGTAGACCACACCTGTACAATCAATCATGTTGTAAACATATATCATTTTCATCATAAACCACACCTATACGATCTATCATGTCATTGTCCTGTCTTATTTTTGTGAGAGACCGCATTCCGTCTAATCAATCATGACCCTTTAGTTTCGATTTCGTCATAAGCTACATTTGTACGATCAGTCACATCGTTGTCCTATCTATTCTTCGTCACATACCATACCCTATCAAATCGATCATGAAAGTTCAATTTTGTTTTTGGAGTAGAACAAAACTATAGATCAATCACATTGGTTTCCTGTCTTGTCAACGCTATACACTGCACACTGTTTAATCGGTCTTAACAGTTCAGTATCGTATTATGAGGATATCACACCTTTACAATTGGTCACATCATTGTCCTATATGGTTTTCAATATTGATCATATCTTTTCTGATCAATCATGATAGTACAGTTCTGATTTTAGTGTAGACTGTACCTATATGATTAGCCACATCGTTGTCCTATCTGGTCTTCGTCATAGACCATACCTTATCAGATCAGTCATAACAATTCACTTTCATTTTTGGAGTATAGCCGACTTGTACGATCAGTCACATCATTGTCCTATCTCATCTTCGTCATAAACCACACACTGTTCGATTGGTCTTGACAATTAAGTATGGTATTCTGTGGAGATCACACCTGTACAATCGGTCATGTCGTTGTTTTGTCTACTTTTCATGATAGACTACATCCTATCTGATCGATCATGAAAGTTCAATTTCAATTTCGGTGTAGGTCGCACTTGTACCATCAATCAGGTTGTTCTCTTGTCAGGTCTTCATCATAGACCATACCCTATCAAATCGGTCATGATAGTTCAATTTCATTTTCAATGTAAAGTAGGTATGTACAATCAATCAAGTCGTTTTCCTGTCTCGTTTTCCTCATAGAGCTCATAGTGTCCAATCAGTATTGACACTTAGATGTCATATTTTGTGGAGATTACATATGTACGATCGATCACATCATTGTTTTGTCTACTTTTCGTCATAGATCGCATGTTGTTCAATCGGTCATGACAGTTTAGTTCCTATTTCGACGTGGACCACACCTGTACAATCAATCTCGTCATTGTCTTGTCTGGTCTTCATCATAGATCATACTTTGTTAGATCAGTCATGGAAATTCACCTTCGATTTCAACATAGACCGCACATGTACGATAAGTCTTGTCGTAGTCCTATATCATTTTCATCACAAGTTGTACCCTATCGGATTGACCATCACAGTTCAATTTCATTTTCAAAGTAGAGAAAACTATACAATCGGTCACATCGGTTTCCTGTCTCATCTTTGTCATAGACTGCACACTATCCAATCAATCTTGATAGTTTAGTATTATATTCTGCGAAGATCATACCTTTACAATCGGACATATCATTGTTTTGCCTGGTTTTTGTGATTGATGACATCTTGTTTGATCGGTCATGATAGTTCAGTTCTAATTTCAGTGTAGACCACACCTATATGATCATTCACGTTGTTGTCCTATTTGGTCTTCCTCATAGACTGTACCCCATTGGATCAGTCATAAAATTTCAGTTTTGTTTTCAACATAGAGTGTACTTATGCGATCGATCACATCGTTATATTGTCTCATCTTCGTCATACATCACACATTGTTCAATCGGTCTTGACAGTTAGGTATCGTATTTTACGAAGATAACACTTGTACAATCAGCCACATCGTTATCCTGTCTACTTTTGGTGATAAACCACATCTTGTCCAATCATTCATGATAGTTCAGTTCCAATTTCAGCATAGACCACACTGATATGATTAGTCACATCATTGTCCTATCTGGTTTTAGTCATAAACCATACACTGTCGGATCGATCATAATAGTTCGATTTCATTTTCGACATAAAGCGGACCTATACAATCGGTCACATCATTGTCCTATCTCATCTTTGTCATAAACCTCACATTATCTGATCGGTTTTAATAGTTTAGTATCATATTCTCTAGAGATCATACCTTTACAATCGATCACGTCGTTGTCCTGTCAAGTTTTCGTGATATACCGCATACTGTCCAATCAATCATGATAGTTGAGTTCCAATTTCGGTGTATATCATACTTGTACAATTAGTCATTTCATAGTCATGTCTCATTTTTTTCATAGACTGCACCTATACAATAAGTCACGTCATTGTCCTCTCTTGTTTTCATGATAGATCACATTCTATCATGACAATTCAATTTCGAATTTGAAGTAAACCGCATTTGTATGATTAGTCTCGTTGTTGTCCTATCTCATCTTCATCATAGACCGCACACTGTCCGATAGTTCTTGATAGTTTAATAAAGTATTCCACAAAAATCACAGATGTTAGATTGATCACATCGTTGTCTTATTTGTTTTTTGTGATAGACCACATCCAGTCCGATCAGTCATGATAGTTCAGTTCTGATTTCAATGGAGACTACATTTTAATGATCAATCATGTCATTGTCTTGTTTAGTCTTCATCATAAACCGTACCTTATCAGACCGGTCATGAGAGTTCAGCTTCGTTTTTAGCTAGAGCAAACCTATACGATCGATCACGTTATTGTCTTATCTAGTCTTCATTATGGATCGTAATCCTATCGGTCTTGATAGTTTAGTATCATATTCTACAGAGATCACACTTATACAATCGATCAAGTTGTTGTCTTATCTTCTTTTCATGACAGACCACATCTTCTTCAATAGATCATGACATTTCTGTTCTAATTTCTGTGTAGACCGCACCTATACGATAAGTCATGCCACTTTCTTGTCTAGTCTTCGTCATAGCCCATACTATTAGGATAGAGCCCTTAAAAGGATGACATGATGTAATAAATTTAGAATTCATTATTTATTTAATGATGTTCCAGTATCACTTTTATCTATCCTTATTCCATGTATTATACTTTATGAGCATTCTTGCCTACATCTTTTGTATTGTATGTGACTTAGATGCATTAGGAGTTGCACAAAAGATCTAAGTCATGGGCTACTTGCAAATAGATGACTTGTTCACAATCGGTTCATGGGCCTAAGCAACCCATTAGAGGTTGTAGTGCACCACCTCCTAATTGGAGGGATGGTTGGTCTTGGCTATTATGATGGGTTTCTCATGGTGAGTGCATTAGTGTGTATGGTTGCACAGTGAACAGGACCTATGGTGAGTTATGAATTAAGGCTATCAAGTAGCCATGACTCCACCAAGCTACTTTATTGTGTTGTCTTTCAACTTGAGAGAATATTGAGCTTATACTGAAGTTTGCAATGGCTTTAACCTACGGGTGAGATTGTAAGCTGATCATATATTCCCTATGGAATGGGTCACTATTGATAGAAATTGATAGCAATAGGTATTCTCAATAAAGGCACCATGATATCTCTTAGGATTGAGATAGTGTACTCCCTTGGATGATCCTAAAGAGGTGTGTTCATGGAAGTAGTTTCTTAAGTGGAACTTGACATAGGCTCTTTGAGAGCTAAGTTATGTTAATTGAACACACAATAGGAGAATTTGTAACTCAAGGATGGTAGAGGTAGTCTTGAAAGGCTGATAGCTTTCACCTTGTTATACTATGAACACCAATTCATAGGGAGACTGAACACAATGGATAGTAGGTCACGGACCTAAGCACTTAGTGTCTCATTGTTATTTACATAGAATACTAGAGTTCAGTTGATTCTCTATAGTGGGATGTTGAATCAACTTTAGAATTGGATTCTAAGGGAGCTAGTATTGCTATAAGTCTCAATGGTCCCCACTCAGAGCTCACATACCTTGTTGGCATGGGTTATGAGGGTCGGATTGGATTTAGGTTCACTTTTGTGCAAAAGGTCATTTTGGTAATTATGTAAGGTCGCATAGGGGTAAGTGAACAAGGTCTCTAGATTGGGTTAATTGATTAATTAGTAGGCCCTATTAAGTTAATTAATCAATTAAAACCCATTTTGGGCTAGACTAAGTGACCTAAGCCCTTAGTGGGCTCAAGTCACTTAAGCCTAGTAGAAAACACTATAAATACCCCCTTAGGGATTAGGGTTCATACAGTTTTTCTATATAGTTGTCTTCCATTTCCAGAGAGAGAAAGAAAGAGTCATAGCATAGCCACCACCCTCCCTTCCATCCCCATCGGAAGTGTGTCAAGATCAAGGTTCAAGTCATCGGGCAAAAGACTTCGGTTTACGAGACTTTTGCAATTTTGTTCTTCATCTTCACCACATGGATTTGATTCGGCAACATTTGAATCTGAGGTATGGTTTTTGTTAGCACTTTCTGAATCCCTTTAAAGTTTAAAAATGTTATTTTTTTTATTGTGCATAGGATTTAGAAAACACCTAGGATAGTTATGTGATTACTACTCAAAAAGTGTTATTTTATAGCTTTTAATTAACTCTTTTAAACAGTTTTGAGTAGTAGTTATTACCTTTTAACTCAATTGGCATGTTAAGGACCCTTGCAATCGTTTCTAATCAAATTGTGTTAAGTTTTGGTGTTTTTGATAGCTTTTTTATCACCAAAGTAGTCCAAGAATGAGGAGAGTTCTATAGAATCCATGGCAAAGCAAATGGAAGCTCATTTACAAGAAGAATCCAAGCTTTGGAGCTTTGTAGTCCTTTGCCAAAAGCAAATCATGAATGCAAGAAGGAGAAACAAAGAGAGAAATCTAACATGAAGAAATTCAAGATGACAACAACTATTGAACACATTTAGAGAACTTCTGGAGTCCATTTCATGCATACTATATGTCTTTTTGAATCTCGGGAAGTCAGAAATCCAACGCTTCAAACGGTGTGCAAATCAGAGCTGAAATGAAAAAGTTATGGCCATTGGAAGCCAATCGCACCAAGCTGAAAGGCAATTTCGCAAGCTGCAAAATCACAAAGTGCTAGCTACGAAATCAGCCTTTTCGTGCAAAACGGACACTTTCATGCGAAATCCACCTGTGTAATCTTAGATATTTGCGACCGACTCAATTAGATTTTTTCTCAAGATATTTTGTGTAAATTTCTATTTTCTCCTTGTAATCAGTTAAAGATATTATTGGGATATTTAGGATATCTAAAGGGAGGTTAAAAATATCTCTCTGGATATTTCTTAGAAAATATCTTTTATATATATATCTCTGAACCAATGTAATCCATATATGTAATCCATGAGAGGAGGATCATAGTAAGAAATATATCTACAAAGCACTTGCTATGCTTTTACTTAATATTTTTGTTTTCTCGTTATTTTTCTTTCTAGCCAAACAAACTCTGAGGATGTTTCCTCAGAGGATGAGTGGCTAGGCTTTTTGTCTGTTGGAGTGAAGAAAGTCGAGTAAGTTTCCAAATGCAAAAATTGGAAGTTTTTTTTGTTTCAGTTTTTAATGAAGAAAAAGTGTGACCCGTTAATGGTGTCTATGTTTTTAGTTAACTTAAAATGCCTTAAAATCACTTGGGCCAGCACTTGGTAAGTCAAGTGATCTCTGTCCATAGAGATACACTAATTTATCTCTTGCGAGCCTTTAGGAGGTGGTTTAAAGGTAGGATTTTCTAGAATAGCCAACACTTGGTAAGCTTTTGGACTCCCAAGAGACATCCATTAGTTATCTCTTGCAAGCTTTTGACGGATAATCCAAGGTTAAGGATCACCTTGAATGGCCAATACTAGTTGAGAGGTATGAACCATTGCAAGATGCATCAGTGAGAGGGATTTAGTGTTTGAACCCATTAAGGGGAAGTGATTCATGCCTAATTGGTGTCTCAGCTGATTCGTGTCCAGCTGGTGCTCCTTGATTGAGGGAGTAATCAACAAAATTTATAACCTATTACACCATATACTAGGGTAGCAAAGACAAAGCTACTATAGCATAGTGGCTCTAGGATCGTTCACTGGGATGGGTTTTCACTTCACAAATGATATTAATTCAAAGTTGAATTGGTGCCTTTTCATTTCAAGGTTAGCTTTAAAAGAAAACATAAAGATGTTTGAATGAAAAAGATTCGGTTTTAAACTAACCAAAAATAGTAACTGATTTTATTTACAAAGAAAAGTGTTTCTTGGAGTTTCAGATCACTAGGTTCAGATTCCTCATACAAAAAAGGAGTTCCGGTCACTTGTTTCTTTTCCTCGCATTAGAGAATTAACATATAGTTCCTTCTCCAACCGGTGTTGTACAAATGCTTCCCATTAATGGGTTCAAACACTAAATCCCTCTCACTGATGCACCTTGCAATGGCTCATACCTCTCACCTAGCACTTGCCATTCAAGGTGATCTTTAACCTTGGATTACCCGTCAAAAGCTCGCAAGAGATAACTAATGGATGTCTCCTTGGAGTCCAAAAGCTTACCAAGTGTTGGCTATTCTAGAAAATCCTACCTTCAAGTCACCTCCCAGAGGCTCGCAATAGGTAAACTAGTGCATCTCCATGGACGGAGATCACTTGCCTTACCAAGTGTTGGCCCAAGTGATTTAAAGGCGTTTTAAGTTAACTAAAAAGATAAAAACCATTAACGGGTCACACTTTCTCTTCATTAAAAACTAAAACAACAAAACTTCCAATTTATGCATGTGGAAACTTACTTGGCTTTCTTCACTCCAAGAGACAAAGAGCCTAGCCACTCATCCTCTGAGAAAACATCTCAAAGAATGTTTGGCTAGCAAGAAAATGAAAATGAAAGAGAAAAAAAAACAGAGCAAGGCTCTGTATATTCTATATAATTATATATCTATATAATGGATCTCCTGGAACAAGCTCCTCTGAGAGTCTTTCTAAGAGTTTATATAGGAAGGTAATTTACCCTTCCTTGGATACTTCCTAGCTAAGGAATTACATGAGTGGCTGAATACAAGGAGAAAATGGAAATTTAGACACAAAAATATCAGAAGAAAAGATCTAAAAGAGTCGGTGCACAACTATCGGGAAGCTTCAGGACCGTTGCACTGTGCAAAATGAGGTCTGCGAGATTTCGCAGATACACAAAAAGGGGTTGCGAAATTACTTCGCAGCAAAAGGCTGATTCCGCAGCGCTGCGAAGTTGGCTTTCAGCTTGCGGTGTTTGGCTTCCATCGCGTCGTGAAACTTTAAGAGGAATTCCATAGCACTGTGCAAAAAGGTTGCGAAATCATTCCGCAACAAAAGGGTGATTTCGCAACACTTTGCAAAATTCTTCCTTCAGCTTGGAGTGATCGGCTTCCAATAGCTGTAACTCCTTCATTTCAGCTCCAAATCGTACACGGTTTGAAGCATTGGATTCTTGACTTCCTGAGCTTTGAAATGGTATATAGAATGTAGAAAATGGACTTCAATAAGTGCTCCAAAAGTGCAAAGGAAGACTGCAACTATTGTCCTCTGTTTTCTTCACTCTGTTTTCCTCTTTGCTTCTCTCCTTTTTGCATTCCGGATTTTCTTATGGAAAAGGACTTCAAAGCTTCGGTTCTTCATGTTTCTGAGCTTTCCATTGCTTTTCCATGGATTCCAAATAACTCTCCTCAATCTCATATTGCTTTGGTGATCAAAAAGCTATCAAAACACCAAAACTTAACACAAATTGATTAAAAGTTATTTCAAGGGTCCTTAACATGTTAATTGGGTTAAAAGGCAATAAATACTACTCAAAAGTGTTTAAAAGAGTTAATTACAAGCTATGAAATAGCACTTTTTGAGTAGTAATCAGGAAACATCTGTACCACACTGGTTCATGAAATAACTATATGTTAAATCCCCAATGCGAGGAAAAGATTCAAGTGACCGGAACTCCCCTTTTATATGACGAACCTGAGCCTAATGATCTGAAACTCCAAGAAACACTTTTCTTTGTAAGTAATTCCCGTTACTTTATTGGTTTCACTTAAAAACCAACCTTTTCAAACATCTTTATGTTTTCTTTTAAAGCTAACCTTGAAATGAAAAAGCACCAATTCAGCTTTGAATTAATATCAGTTGTGCAGTGAAAACTCATCCCAGTGAATGATCCTAGAGCCACTATGCTATGCTAGCTGAGGTTATCCTAGTACATGGTGATATAGGTTATAAATTTTGTTGATTACTCCTGTCTGAGGACCAAAATCAAGGTACACCAATTGGGAACGAATCAAATGGCACTGTTGCCTGGGATGGTGCCACTTTACAGTGATATCACCTTACCAGAGTACTTGTGATCTTCATCACAAGTTTGGTGACTTTTCTTTTCTTTTTACTAACTCTTTTTATTTGTTTCTTTTTCTTTGTTCATATTTTAGTATAGCTTTTAGTTAATCTTAATAATTTTTTTTTCTTCTCTAGAATTTTTGTTTCTTTTGTTTTATTTTGTTTTCTCTGTTTTTAATTCTCAAATTGCTAGTTGTGCACACCATATTGAATACGAGATAGCAGAGGAAGCCATGAACTTCTTGAGTTATGTGGCTGAAGTTTCAAGAGGATGGGATGAACCAAATGCTCGAGATATGGGGAGAATGAAGTCTCGACCTAGTACCAAGGGTGAGATGTACATTTTGAATGAAGACATAGACATGAAGGCAAAGATTGCAGCTATGGCAAGGAGAGTGGAAGAGCTAGAAAGGAAGAAGATGTAAGAAGTGCAAGCCATCTCTCAGACACCATTGCAACCTATGCCCTGTTCCATTTGTCTATCTTATGAGCACTTGGTGGATGAGTGTCCTACCATTCCAGTGGTGAGAGAGACGTTAAGTGATTGCAACACTTACAATTCCAATTGGAGGAACCATCAAAATTTCTCTTGGAAACCACATGGTTCGTGCCCAGCTGGTGTACCTTGATTTTTGGCCCTCAGACAAGAGTAATCAACAAAATTTATAACCTATATCACCATGTACTAAGATAATCTCAACTAGCATAGCATAGTGGCTCTAAGATCATTCACTGGGAAGGGTTTTCAACTTATAATGGATAATAATTCAAAGTTGAATTGATGCTTTTTCATTTCAAGGTTAGCTTCAAAAGAAAACATAAACTTTGGTTTAAAAATGATTGGTTTTAAACTAACTAAAAATAGAGTGATGGAAATTACTTCTAAAGAAAAGTGTTTCTTGGAGTTTTAGGATTACTAGGGTCAAGCTCCTCATACAAAAACAGAGTTTCGGCCACTTGAATCTTTTCCTCGCATTAGAGAATTAACATATAGTTATTTCTCTAACCAGTATGGTACAGATGCTTCCCTTTTGTGGATTCCAACATTAAATCCCTCTCACTGATTCATCTTGCAATGGCTCGTGCCTCTCATCTACAATTTGCCATTCAAGGTGATCATTAACCTTGGATTTCCCTTCTCAAGCTCGCAAGAGATAACTAATGGATGTCTCCTTAGAGTCTAAAAGCTTACCAAGTGTTGGCAATTCTAGAAAATCCTACCTTCTAATCACCTCCCAAAGGCTCGCAAGAAATAAACTAGTGCATCTCAATGGACGGAGATCATTTGCCTTACCAAGTGTTGGCCCAGGTGATTTAAAGGCGTTTTAAGTTAACTAAAAACATAGAAACCATTAACGGGTCACACTTTCTCTTCATTAATAGCTGAAACAACAAAACTTCCAATTCTTGCACTCAGCACCTTACCCAGCTACCTTAGCTCCAAGAGACAAAAAGTCTAGCCACTCATTCTCTGAGGAAACATCCTCAGAGCTTGTTTGGCTAGTAAGAAAAATACAATCAAAGTGAGTAGGTAAGGCAGAGCAAAGCTCTGTATATTACTTCCTTCAAAACTATACAAGAAGTGGTCTTTGAGAACAAGCTCCCGAGAGATCTCTATGTAATGAAAATTACAAACAATATATATGAGGTTATTCACCCTTTGTTCTTACTTACTAGCTAAGGAATCCTATGATTGGTGGATTACAAGGAGAAAATGGGGATTTAAATAACAAATATCTGAAGAAAAAATCTAAAAGTGTCGGTCGCTAATATCTGGAAGCACTCAGGAGAATTTCGCAGGCATGCAAGATGGGCTGTGAAATTTCGCAAGCTGAAGGTCTCCATTTCGCAGCCAAAGGCTAATTTCACAATGATCACCTTGTGATTTCGCAGCCAAAGGCTAATTTCGCAGGTGTGAAATTGGCCTTCAGCTTGGTGTGATTGGCTTCCAATGGCTCTAACTTCTCCATTTCAACTCTGATTCGCACATCGTTTAAAGCATTGGATTCCTCACTTCCCGAGCTTTGAAAAAATGTATAGTATGCATGAAATGGACTTCATGAAGTGCTTTCTGGAATAGGCGATAATAACAAAACTTCCTTCCTCAACTCTCCCTCCAACCAAGCTGAACATTGTCCTCAATGTGGCATGAGCGATTGAAAAACAGGGAGGAAATGGTGCCTCTTGAGTGATATGAAGTTCGAGTAGAATAGGAGAAACCACATGTTTCAAAAACAATAAAAGATATGAGTAGAGGAATTAAAATAAAATTATGCCAAGAATACTCAAAAAATGATAGATATGTATTACTTGAAGAAAGTACACTATAGATGAAAACAAGTAATACAACTAAAATCCCAATATATAAAACATCAAAAACATGGGATTATAAGTTCTACTACGGTAAAGAAATACAAAAAGGAAAGTATGCAAATGATCAGATAGTGGTGGGAGGATCATGTGGAGATGATGGCTCAGCTGTAGAGGTCGGAATGCTCGGGATAGATGGCTCTATCTCTCCTGTAGTCGGCTCCTCAGGGGGCATAGTCTGCTCTGCTAGAGGAGGGCCCTGTGATGGATCTGTAAGCTCTGATGGGATAGGAATAACGTGCTCAGGAGGCGATAAAATACCCAGATGTTGTTGTATCTGCCTAAGGATGGCAGTATGCTGGGTCTAGGTGGCGATAATCTGCTCATGATGGGCACGAAGAGTTGTCATTTGCTGAGTGAGGATGCTCTGAGAAGCGGTCAATGTCTGCAAAGTATGACATAGGCCTCTGAACTCGAAAATGGATATGGTGATCCTAGACTCAGATAGAAGAGAGGGCTCTGATGTAGATGGCATAACAGGCGGAGTCCCTGGTGTGGCAGGAGGAGCAGAAGGTGCAACCTGATTACTACTCAAAAAGTGTTATTTTGTAGCTTGTAATTAACTCTTTTAAACACTTTTTAGTAGTAGTTATTCCCTTTTAACCCAATTAACATGTTAAGGCCCCTTTCAATCAATTCTAATCAAATTGTGTAAGTTTTGGTGTTTTTGTTAGTAATCAGATCACCAAAGCAATCCAAGATTGAGGAGAGTTATTTGGAATCCATGGCAAAGCAATGGAAAGCTCAAATTCATGAAGAACCAAGCTTTGGAGCTCCATATCCCTTTTCCAAAGTCGTTCAAAGTATGCAAGGAAAGAACAACAAAGAGAGGAAAAACAGAGTGAAGAAAACAGAGGACAGCAGCTGTAGTCTTCCTTCGCACTTTTGGAGCACTTCCCGAAGTCCATTTTCTACATGCTATATACCATTTCAAAGCTCAGGAAGTCAAGAATCCAACACTTCAAACCGTGTACTATTTGAAGCTGAAATGAGGAAGTTACAGCCATTGGAAGCCGATCACTCCAAGCTGAAGGAAGGATTTAGCAAAGTGTTGCGAAATCAGCCTTTTGTTGCGGAATGATTTCGCAGCCTTTTTGCACAGTGCTATGGTTTTCCCCTGAAGTTTCACGACGCGATGGAAGCCAAACACCATAAGATGAAAGCCAACTTCGCAGCGCTGCGGAATCAGACTTTTGTTGTGAAGAAATTTCGCAACCCTTCTTGTGCACCTGCGAAATTTCACAGACCTCATTTTCACCTGCGAAATGGTCCTTAGAGCTTCCCGATATTTGTAACTGACACTTGGAGATATTTTTTATTAGATTTTTGTTGTCTAAATCCCCAAATTCTCCTTGTAAGCCACCAATTATAAGATTCCTTAGCTTTTAAGTTAGGAAAAAAGACTAAATATTCATGTAATAGCTATTAATGTAATGGTGATATAAATAGAGCCCGAGGAGCCTGTTCTGAGGGTGATGAACCTTTTGTAAAAGTTTCAAAGGAAGTAAAATACAGAGCTTGAGCTCTGCCTTACCTTCTCACTTTGATTGTATTTTTCATTTACTTAGTTATGCACTATCTGAGGAATTTTCCCCAGAGAATGAGTAACTAAACCTTTTAGTTCCTTGGAGTTAAGGTTTCCGGGAAAGGTTCCAAATGCAAGAATCAGAGGCTGTGTGTTTTTCAGCTATGAATGAAAAGAAAGTGTGTCCCGTGAATGGTTTCTATGTTTGTAGTTAACTTAAAACACCTTGGAGTCACCTGGGCCAACACTTGGTAAGGCAAGTGATCTCTATCCATGGAGATGCACTAGTTTACCCCTTGCGAGCCTCTGGGAGGTGACTTGAAGGTAGGATTTTCTAGAATTGCCAACACTTGATAAGCTTTTGGACTCCAAGGAGACATCCATTAGTTATCTCTTGCGAGCTTGTGAAGGGAAGTCCAAGGTTAAAGATCACCTTGAATGGTAAAGGCTAAGTGAGAGGCTCGAACCATTGTAAGTTGCATCAGTGAGAGAATTAAAGCTGAAATCCAATTAAGGGATGCATTTGTGCAGCACCTGTTAGAGAATTGACTTTATGTTAATTCTCTAATGCGAGGAATTGAACCAACTAACCAGAGCTATGCTATTGCATGAGGATCCTCCCCTGTGAACCTGAATCTCCAAGGAATGTTTTTCTTCTTTAGTAATTTCCATCACTTGTTGTGTTGTTAATCTAAGTCCAAACCTTTTTCAACCAAAGTTTGTGTTTTATTTCTTAAGCTAACCTTGAAATGAAACAGCACCAATTCACTTTGAATTGGTATCATTTTCAATTTGGAAACCCTTCCCAGTGAACGATCCTAGAGCCACTATGCTATAGTAGCTTTTTCTTTGCTACCCTAGTTCATGGTGTAATAGGTTATAAATTTTGTTGATTACTCCCGCCATCAAGGAGCACCAGCTGGACACAAATCAGCTGAGACACCAATTAGGCATGAATCACAACCTCAGGCATAGGTCCTGGAGAGGGCACTGCAGGGGCAGGTGCTCTCATGTCAGCTGGTATCTCAACCGGCTGCGGCTCCTTTGGATGTGCTGGATGTGGAATCTCTGGATGCTCTGGTCCAGTTAGGGCTCCTGGCACTGCATCATAGGCTGTCATACTCGTCCATTTGTCGAGAGTGAATATCTCTCGGAAAATGCGTTTATGCTCAAGCTGAGGCTCAGATGGATATCCCAAGTGCTCCAAAATATGACATAGCAATCTCGAGAAGAGAAGTGGAATAGCATCCGCTCTGAGCAGCTTCTTCCTATGGACCTTCTCTTCAAAGTACAGAAGAGCGGCCATAATGAGATGATGAGGGCCAAATAAAAATCCCTCGGATATCCTAAACAATGCCTCTAGCAAAGTTCCTCTCCTCTGCACCATATGCTAAAGTGGATAGATGTTATGGCACAGGAGTGCATCTATAAAGAACATGCTGTGAGAGAGCTCCTTCCTCAACAGATAGGGGCGTGTGGATGCCCCTCTAGATAGAATATGAACCATGTCACTCTGGGAAGGATGAGCCCAGACTCAACAATCCTCTAGACGTGCTGGCTCGTAGGGAATGCGCAGGGCCTCTGCTATATGCCTGGCTCCCAATATACCATGGCGTCTGTCAATGGTGAAGTGGATGACAGTAGGATCCCGAACGTGATGTGTAGTCATAGACTGATAAAAGTCTAATGCTACATGGGGATAGAAGAAATCCCTAGGAGTCATCAGGTGCTCCATATGGTATCTCTGAAGTAGATGGAAGGAATCTCTGAGCTCTAGCTGAAGCCTGAAGGTAGCTCTGTCAAAGCAAAGCTCGGAGTGGAATGGTCTAGCCCGTCAATCCAAATTACCCTCAATGGGTGGCTAAGTGACCATGGGACGCCTGATAACCACCTCAAGAGTCATCCCTGAGGGAATCTGAGACTCTGTGGTAGGCGACTGAGGCTTTGATGGGGGCTCTGATGGCTCAAGTGGTGCTGATACCCTTGCTTTCTTCTTAGGGGGATGGCTACTTGACTTTTTGGCACTAGAGGAGCTTGCCCCGGGTGTGGTGGGTGGTATCCTCATCTCATATCGCCTCGAGGGAAGACTCAGGGGTGTGTCCTCTACTGAAGATGGGACAGCTAGTGGCTGTGAAGGCTCAGTCATGGAGCTTTGCATAGGGGCCACTCTCGGCGCTTTGGGTCGGCTTGAAGGAGATGAGGACTTAGCTCCTTGGGTTTTTGCCATGGCTGATTCAAAGAAGGTGGCCGGAGGTGCGCCGCGGCTTGGGTTCAGATGGGTTTCCTTTGGAAGGGTGTTCTAGTTTGGCTCCTATTTCGCACCAAAGGAAAGTTCAAATGACCGGTTTAAAATGAAAATTTGGAATTTAAAACGTTTAAATTGGAAGCCAAGTGACAGTTGGATTTTTCGTAAAGGATGGGCGTTTTCGCAGCAGAGGCTCATTTTCGCAGCAAAGGGCTATTTTTGCAAGCCATTTCGTAGCCCATTTCACAGCTGCGAAATGAGGAGGTGGGGCTGCGAAATGGCACACATGTGCCAAAGGGGGGTTTCGTAGCTACGAAATAGGGCTTGGGCTGCGAAAATGAGATCTTTAAGGCTTGGGTGATTTTGTAGAGGTTTTCGCAGCTGCGAAATAGGAGCATAGGCTGTGAAATGGCACTTGTGTGCCAAATGGTGGTTTCACAGCTGCGAAAATTTTCGTAGGGGGTGGCTTTGGGGCTGCGAAATGGTTTCGCAACGGAGGGCCCATTTCACAGCCAATGCTTGATTTTGTAGCGGACACCTTGTGGCTGCGAAATCATTTCGCAGCAAATGGCCATTTTCGCAGGGGGCCTATTTTGGGCTGCGAAATTTCGCAGACCACTGAATTTTTCTTGCTTCTGAGCTCCTTTAAGCTTCCTGAGGGCTTCCTTATCTTCTTTTGCAATTTCTCCTAAATTAAATCATTCAAAAAGTTTAAGTTACATAAATCAAGATCAAAAATTAAAATCAAAACAATTAATAAAGCTCTTAAATGAACAAAATTAAACAAAAAATATGGACTTTGGTGAGACCAAGTCCATCTAACTCCTTTCTAATTAGGCTTTCTGTGGCTCAAGGAGGTTGATTTCCTCCTTATCTTGCTTGAATGGCCCGATGAATGGTTTAAGATGATGGCCATTGACTTTAAAGGTGTCAGTGCTGTTGGAATTCAGTAATTCCACCACTCCATTGAGATGCACTTGGTGAATAATGAAAGGGCCTATCCACCTTGACTTCAGCTTCCTTGGAAAGATATGGAGCCTTGAGTCATAAAGTAAGACTCTTTGTCCTTTCTGGAATTCTTTGTTGGAGATTAATTGATCATGCCACCTCTTCATCCTCTGCTTTGCAACTTTGGAATTGATGTAAGCATCATTTCTTAATTCCTCCATTTCATTAAGGTCTAAGCACCTCTTTGCCCCGGCTCTGCTCAAGTCCATGTTGACCTTCTTGATTGCCCACCAAGCCTTATATTCAACTTCCACAGGGAGATGGCATGCTTGCCATAAACTAAGTGATAGGGAGACATGCCAAGAATAGTCTTATAAGTTGTTCTATATGCCCATAGTGAATCATGGAGCTTAATAGACCGATCTCTTCTGCTCGTGTTCACCACTTTCATCAATATATTCTTGATTTTCCTGTTTGCTAGCTCAACTTGCCCCGAAGTCTGAGGGTGATAAGGTGTAACTACCTTATGCTTCACCTCATACTGGGCTAATAGGGTTTCAAAAGGTTTGTTGCAAAAATGAGTACCTTCATCACTGATTATGGCCTTGGGCACCCCAAATCTTGAGAAGATGTTCTCCTTAAGAAACTTGAGAACCACCCTGTGATCATTGTGTTTACAGGGGATTGCCTCAACCCATTTAGAAACATAGTCCACCCCCACCAAGATATAAGAGTTACCAAAAGACATTGGGAAAGGTCCCATGAAGTCAATGCCCCAAACATCAAAGAGATCAACTATTAGAATGGGGTTCATGGCCATTTGATTTCTTCTTGTAAGCTTCCCGAGCCTTTGGCATCTATCACAGCTCCTACACATGGTGTGGGCATCTTTGAAAAGTGATGGCCAACTAAACCCTGATTGCAACACCTTCATGGCTATTTTCTAGGAGGCAAAGTGGCCTCCACATGCACTCTCTTGGCAATGGCTGAGGATTCCTTATTGCTCTTCTTTAGGGACACACTTCCTTATTATTTGATCTACATAATACTTGAAAAGGAAAGGCTCTTCCCAATAATAAGCATGAATCTTTGCAAAGAAGTGCTTCATGTCTTGTGTTTTCCACTCACTTGGAACTTCACCAATAACCAGATAGTTAGCGATATGAGCATACCAAGGAGTTTTTTCTAGCAACATAAGTGATTCCTCAGGAAAGTCATCATTAATAGGTAAGATATGGGAATTGTGTGTTATAGCCAACCTTGAAAGGTGGTCAGCTACCACATTCTCCACTCCTTTCTTATCTCTAATTTGGAGATCAAACTCTTGTAGTAAAAGAATCCATCTAATCAACCTTGTTTTTGCATCTTGCTTTGTCAATAAAAACTTTAAGGCTAAATGGTCAGTGAAAACAATGATGAAAGACCCCACTATATAAGCACAAAACTTGTCTAAGGCAAACACTACAGCTAACAATTCTTTCTCTGTAGTTGTGCAGTTCCTTTGAGCTTCGTTCAATGTCTTGCTTGCATAGTAGATCACATAAGGCTTTCCATCTTCTCTTTGTCCAAGCATAGCTCCTATAGCAAAGTCACTGGCATCACACATCACTTCAAAGGGTAGTTGCCAGTTGGGAGCCCTCACTATTGGAGCAATTGTCAAGAATTGCTTCAGTTGATCAAAACTCCTTTGACATCTTTCATCACATATAAACTTAGCATTCTTAGCCAAAAGTTCACAAAGAGGCTTTGAAAGCTAAGAGAAATCTTTTATAAACCTCATGTAGAACCCTGCATGGCCAAGGAATTGCCTTACTCCTTTTACAGTTGTTGGGGATGACAATTTGACAATAAGTTCCACCTTTGCTTTATCAACTTCAATGTCTTTCTCAGAGATGATATGGCCAAGGACAATTCCTTGTTGTACCATAAAATGGCATTTCTCCCAGTTGAGCACCAAGTCCTTTTCAATGCATCTGTTAAGAACCGCTTCCAAGTTGACTAAGCATTCTTCAAATGTACTTCCATATATGGTGATGTCATCCATGAAAACCTCCATAATTCACTCCACCATATCACTGAAGATACTTAGCATACATCTTTGGAATGTAGCAGGTGCATTACATAAACCAAAAGGCATTCTTCTGTAGGTATATGTTCCAAATGGACATGTAAAAGTGATCTTCTCCTGGTCTTCAACATCGATTTCAATTTGAAAATACTTGGACTAACCGTCCAAGAAACAATAGAAAGGATGGCCAGAGACTCTCTCCAACACTTGATCAATAAATGGCAGTGGAAAATGATCCTTCCTTGTCATAGCATTCAATTTTCTATAATCAATACACACCCTCCAACCTGAAGTGAGGCGTGTAGCAACTTCTTCTCCCTTTTCATTTTGGACCACTATGATCCTTGACTTCTTTGGTACCACTTGAGTAGGGCTCACCCAAGGGCTATCAGATATGGGGTAGATAATACCTGCTTGAAGTAGCTTCAAAACCTCCGTTCGCACAACCTCTTCCAAATAAGGATTCAATCTTCTTTGAGGTTGGTGAATTGGTTTAGCTTCTTCTTCCATGTATATATGATGTATACAGACCAAGAGACTGATGCCTTTCAAGTCAGATATTTGTCATCCTATTGCTTTCTTACACCTCTTAAGAACTTCAAGTAAAAACATCTCCTGAGGAGTAGTAAGAGATGAAGATATAACAATAGGGCATTGTTTATTCTCTTCTAGGTATGTATATTTCAACTCCATGGGTTGAGGCTTCAGATTGAGCTTTGGGATCTCTTCTTTAGCAGCTTCTTGTGCCTCCTCTTTATTGAACAAAGGTAGAATTTCTTCTCTCCTCCTCCAACCTTGTAGAGTAGCAAGCACCAGCAGAGGGTTCAGGCAACCCTTCTTCAAGGTCCCCAAGACTTTCATTCAACTTGTCTTGCATCTTTTGATTATAGTGCTCCTCCACTAGAGTGTCAATAATACACACCTCTTTTGGACCTTCTTCTTCTTCCGGAGTGATTAGCTTTTTAGACATATAGAAGATATTGAGTTCCAGTGTCATGTTGCCAAATGTGAGTTGCATGAGTCCATTCCTACAATTTATAATTGCATTTGATGTAGCAAGGAATGGCCTTCCAAGGATGATAGGAACATAATTTGTTTCCTTAACAATGGGGTCCGTATTAAGAACAACAAAGTCTACCGAATAGTAGAAATTATCAACTTGAACTAAGACATCTTCAATTATCCCTCTTAGAATTTTCATTGATCTATCTGCTAGAGATAGAGTGATTGATGTTGGCTTCAATTCACCAAGTCCCAATTGCTTGTAGACAGAGTATGGTAGCAAATTCACACTTGCTCCCAAGTCTAACAAAGCTTTTTCCACTACCTTTCCTCCAATCATGACTGAAATGGTAAGACAACCTGGATCTTTGTACTTCAAAGGAGACTTGCATTGTATGATAGCACTTACTTGCTCAGTCAAGAAGGCTTTCTTATTCACATTCAACCCTCTTTTGATAGTACATAAGTCCTTTAGGAATTTTGCATATGTTGGAACTTGTTTAATCATATCCAGCAATGGGATATTGACTTTCACTTGTCTCAATACTTCAAGAATTTCTTATGCATTTCTGATCCCCTTTTTCCCATGCAAAGCTTGAGGAAAAGGTGGAGGTGTGTGTTTCTTCATCATTTCTCCCTTGATAAGTACTTTTTCCGGATTTGCATTCACTGTTGAATCATGGTCCTCTTTCCCTTCACTGGTATCTTTATTCTTTCCTTTGATTTCCTCCCTCTTCTCTGTCTCTTCTTCTTCTTCCTCTTCAATATGTGGCTTAGGTGTTGGCAACTCAACCTTTTTACCACTTCTTAAAGTGATCAAGGCTTTGACATCTCTCACCTGAGAAGATTCTCCCTCATGAGTTTCCACTTCATGGATACCCTTGGGGTTTTAGTGAGGTTGAGAAGGAAATCTACCCTTCTCTTGCATTGTATTCAAGTTAGTGAGCCTCGAGATTGAATATTGGAGATTATCTATCTTCTGAGATAAGTCATTTTGCATCCCATCCATCCTTTTATTCAATGTATTCTCTACACTGTCAATTCTTTGACTGAGTTGAGCATTGATGGATTTTTGGTCTCCAACAAAATCTCCCACAACCTTGCTTAGATTCACTATTGCTTGTTCAAGATTTGAAGCTTGTTGAGATGGTTGAGCTGGTTGTTGGTACTGAGGTGCTCTTGGCTTCCAAGAAAAATTTGGATGGTTCCTCCAACTTGAGTTGTAAGTATTTCCATACGAAGCATTTTTATTGGGCTTGAATTGTCCAATGACATTTGCTTGATCTCCAAACATTTCCCTAGCAGCTAGAATTGTAGGGCACTCCTCCACCAAGTGCTCATAAGATTGACAAATAGGACATGGCTTGACTTGCACTGGTGTTTCAGCAACAGCTTGCACTTCATGTATCTTTTTCAGTTCTAGCTCCTCCAATCTTCTCGTCATAGTTGCAAATTTTGCCTTCATATCAACATCTTCATTCAAGGTGTACATCCTAGCCTTAGCATTAAAGGCATTCGGTCGAGACTTCATTTTCCCCACTTCTCCTTTGTTCGGTTCATCCCATCCCCTTGAAACTTCATCCACATAACTCAAGAAATCCATGGCTTCCTCCTGATTCTTACTCATGAAATCTCCTCCACACATTGTCTCGAGGAGTTACTTCATTGAGGAAGACATCCCATCATAAAAGTAACTCACCAAAAGCCATGTATCAAAACCATGGTGAGGACAAGTATTGATGGCTTCCATGTATCTTTCCCAACACTCATAGAATTTCTCATTCTCTTTAGCTGAGAAGTTTGAAATTTGCCTTTTCAAGCCATTTGTTCTATGAGTAGGGAAATTTTCTTAAGGAATTCAGCTTGCAAATCAGTCCAAGTACGGATACTCCTTGGCCTTAAAGAATTAAGCCAAATCTTGGCCTTATCCTTTAAAGTAAAAGGAAATAGCTTTAGCCTCATCAAGTCGATTGAAGCTCCTCCTTCTTGGAATGCATTACAAACATCTTCAAATTCCTTGATATGTGCATAGGGATTCTCACTTTCCATCCCAAGGAAAGTTGGTAGAAGTGGAACAATATGCGGTCTAATTACTAGCTGCTCTGTATGGGGCACTATACATGATGGTGCACTCATACGAGGTGGATGCATGCGGTCCCTCATTGATCTGAAAGCATTGGGATTGTCCTGGTGACCATGGTGACTATGCTGATCTTCAGGTGTAGCTTCCATGATGTTCAAGCTAAATTCCAATTCCTTGTTATGAGATGTTTCACGTTTCATAAGCCTTCCTCCACTATCTCGTATCCAATTTGGCATACACAACTAGTATCAACTGTAACAAAAACAAAGAAACAAAAGAAAACGAAAAAAAAAACAAAACTACAAAAAGACTAAAATTAACTAAAACTAAATTAAAAGATATGTTAGAATATAAACAAGTAAAAGAAATAATTAAAAGAGTTAGTAAAATGAAAGAAAAATCACCAAACTTGTGATGAAGATCACAAGTACTCTGAAAAGATAATATCAATGTGAAGTTGGCACCTTCCCCAGCAACGGCGCCATTTGGTTCGTGCCCAGCTGGTGTACCTTGATTTTTGGCCCTCAAATAGGAGTAATCAACAAAATTTATAACCTATATCACCATGTACTAGGATAGCCTCAGCTAGCATAACATAATGGCTCTAGGATCGTTCACTGGGAAGGGTTTTCAACTTATAACCGATAATAATTCAAAGTTGAATTGATGTTTTTTCATTTCAAGGTTAGCCTCAAAAGAAAACATAAAATTTGGTTTAAAAAGGATTGGTTTTAAACTAACTAAAAATAGAGTGACAGAAATTACTTCTAAAGAAAAGTGTTTCTTAGAGTTTTAGGATTACTAAGGTCAGGCTCCTCATACAAAAACAGAGTTCCGGTCACTTGAATCTTTTCCTCGCATTAGAGAATTAACATATAGTTATTTCTATAACCGGTGTGGTACAGATGCTTCCCTTTTATGGATTCCAACATTAAATCCCTCCCACTAATTCATCTTGCAATGGCTCGTGCCTCTCACCTAGCATTTGCTAGTCAAGGTGATCATTAACCTTGGATTTCCCTTCTCAAGATTGCAAGAGATAACTAATGGATGTTTCCTTAGAGTCCAAAAGCTTACCAAGTGTTGGCAATTCTAGAAAATCCTACCTTCTAATCACTTCCCAAAGGCTCACAAGAGATAAACTAGTGCATCTCAATGGACGGAGATCACTTGCCTTACCAAGTATTGGCCCAAGTGATTTAAAGGCGTTTTAAGTTAACTAAAAACATAGAAACCATTAACGGGTCACATTTTCTCTTCATTAATAGTTGAAACAACAAAACTTCCAATTCTTACACTCGGCACCTTACCCAACTACCTTAGCTCCAAGAGACAAAAAGTCTAGTCACTCATTCTCTGAGGAAACATCCTCAGAGCTTGTTTGGCTAGTAAGAAAAATACAATCAAAGTGAGTAGGTAAGGCAGAGCAAAGCTCTGTATATTACTTCCTTCAAAACTATACAAGAAGTGGTCTTTGAGAACAAGCTCCCGAGAGATCTCTGTGTAATGAAAATTACAAATAATATATATGAGGTTATTCACCCTTTGTTCTTACTTACTAACTAAGGAATCCTATGATTGGTGGATTACAAGGAGAAAATGGGGATTTAAATAACAAATATCTGAAGAAAAAATCTAAAAGTGTCGGTCGCAAATATCTGGAAGCACTCAGGAGAATTTTGCAGGCATGCAAGATGGGCTGCTAAATTTTGCAAGCTAAAGGTCTCCATTTCGCAGCCAAAGGCTGATTTCGCAGCGATCACCTTTTGATTTCGCAGCCAAAGGCTAATTTCGCAGCTGCGAAATTGGCCTTCAACTTGGTGTGATTGGCTTCTAATGGCTCTAACTTCTTCATTTCAACTCCGATTCGCACACCGTTTGAAGTGTTGGATTCCTGACCTCCCAAGCTTCAAAACAACATATAGTATGAATGAAATGGACTCTAAAAATTGCTCTAAATGTGTCCAACATTTTCTATCCTCTTGAATTCTTCATGTTAGATTTCTCTCTTTGCTTTCCCTCCTTGCATTCATGATTTTCTTTTGGCAAAGGACTATAAAGCTTCAAAGCTTGGGTTCTTCATGTAAATGAGCTTCCAATTGCTTTTCCATGGATTCTATAGAAATCTCCTCAATCTTGGATTGCTTTGGTGATCAAAATACTATCAAAAACACCAAAACTTAACACACTTTGATTAGAAACGATTGCAAAGGTACTTAATATGCTAATTGAGTTAAAATGTAATAACTACTACTCAAAAGTGTTTAAAAGAGTTAGTTACAAGCTACAAAATAACACTTTTTGAGTAGTAATCACCACAGCCACCTCATTATACACTAACTGCTCAAGCACCTCAACAAGCCTCGATCCTTGAACAAGCTATGGTGAATCTTAGCAAGGTCGAGGGAGACTTTGTTGGAGCTCAGAAATCCATCAATGCTCAACTCAGTCAAAGAATTGACAGTGTAGAGAGTACATTGAACAAAAAGATGGATGGAGTGCAAAATGATCTATCTCAGAAGATAGATAATCTCCAATATTCAATCTCAAGGCTCACCAACCTCAACACAGTGCAAGAAAAAGGAAACTTTCCTTCTCAACCTCATCAAAATCAAAAGGGTATCCATGAAATGGAGGCTAATGAGAGAGAATCTTCACAGAAGAGGGAAGTCAAAGTAGTGATCACTCTAAGGAGTGGTAAAGAGGTCGATTTGCCCACATCCAAGCTAGAGCATGAGGTAGAGAGTGAAACAAAGAAAGAAAAGAGGGAGAAAATCAAAGGAAAGAAAAAGAGGAAAAGTACAGAGAAAGATGACTATGATCTTAATATAGATGAAGAACCACAGAGGATAGTCATCAAGGAAGAAATGATGAAGAAACACATGCCTCCATTTTTCCCCCAAGCTTTGTATGGCAAAATCATATAGAGCAAGTCTCAAGTGAGAGATGCAAACTTCATATGGGATATGGGCAAGCTGAACCAGGGTCAAATTTTTTTATGGACTTAGTCTTTCTAAAGACTAGCTAGTCCATATCTTTTTGTTTTATTTTATTACTTGTTTTAATTTTGATTTCAATGCTTTAATTTTATTTTGTTTTGATATAACTTAGACTTTTTGAATGATAAAAAATTAGGAGGAATTTCAAAAGAAGTGGAGGGAAGCCATAGGGAACCAAAAAGCACAAAAACAGAGGAATTTGTTTTCCTGCGAAAATTTCGTAGCCAAAAGAGCCATCCTGCGAAAATGGGGTTATGCTGCGAAAAGAGGGTCCCCCTGCGAAACAATTTCGCAGCCACAAAGCCCCCTCTTGCGAAAAATTTCACAGCTACGAAACCATCCCCAAGCACACATGTGCCATTTCGCAGCCCCCCAAGCCCGTTTCACAACTGCGAAATTCCCTTTTTGCTACGAAATGGCCTCCAGGCTGCGAAATTGACTTGCGAAATGGGAGAGGTTTGCGAAAACACCTTGCAAAGCCAAGGGAAGTTGCGAAAATGCCAACAGAGCCCCGCGACCATGCATCAGAAAAGGAGAGCCCCGCACACCCTAAGATCACACACACGAAGCCTCTCACTCCATTTCTGACCTCCCTAAACCATCAGAACCCATAGCTCCAACTGAGAGCTCCAGTTGAGGAGACTATTTCATCTAAGGAGACTACCAAAACAAAGGTCAAAGTCCTGATCCAACCCACTCAGGAGGCCACCACATATGCATCAGCTCCACAAGACCCTACCATTACTTGATCATCTCTTTACTTTTTTGTATTTACTTATTATATTAGTATAGATAATTTCATGTTTTGATGTTTTATATTCTGGGATTGGATGTATTACTGATGATATATCATATATAGACATCATTTATGTTTAAACTTGGCATTTTTCTATTTCCTCTACTCACTGACTCTTTTATTTTTTTTTAAACATGTGGTTTCTCCTATACGACTCCTACTCCATGTCACTCAGGAGGTACCACTTCCTCCCTGTATTTTTAATCGCTCTTGCCACATTGAGGACAATGTTCAGCTTGGTTGGGGGGAGAGTTGAGGAAGGAAGTTTTGTTATTAATGCTAAGTTATTTTGGTAATTTAGTTGCTTTTTGCTTAATTTTTAAAATTTTTAAAGTTTTTATTCTACTCTCCATGGTTATTAAGGAAAAATTCTCAAAATGAAAAGGGAGAAATTGAATTTTTGTTTTTTTACTTGACTTAGAACTTGTATTATGCTTACTAAAGTTGATGAATTGTTGAAACTTCTATTGAATTCAACCTTATGTCTTCCACTTTAAGCTATTCACACACTGTGCACAATAGGTTCCGATTATAAGATGAGAAACTATTTCACCCCCTGAATTTATGAAAATTTAGACTTGGTATCTTTGACCTTGTTTTAATAGTGTTGGGACACCTTATAAAAGGCCAATGAGCCTTTGGAAAAAAAGAAAAAAAGAAAAAATGTTTTACTTGCCTTGAAACCCGAGCAAAGTCTGAGGGGTATATGGTGAAAATCTTTAAAACCTGGTGCCCTAAGCCTTCATTGGTTGGGAGTCACCGACCTCAATGCTCGTTATAAGGGTGAATAGGTGGAGTTTAACATACTGTAGGTGTTTGGGTATTAAATGCATTCTCAAAAGTCCGGGGTAAAATCCAAGGAATTAGTGGTTGAAAAATCCTTAAAGCTTGATGTCCTAAACCTTAATTGGTTAGAAGTCATCGCTGGACCCCCGTTACATGGACAATTTAGAAAAGAATACCTTTAAGCTTTGTACTCCTACAAGAAAAAAGTGTGAAATAAATGAGGTGCGTTCTTAGCCTATTAGAGGTTGATCAATTTGCTAAGTTTTGAAAAAGAACTAGGTTGGGGGGAGAAATTAGTTCAGCATACTATATTCGGAAACTAATAAGTAACACTTAGATTTTTGTGGAAGAGTAAGGTTTGACCCTTTGGGAGTGGAAATGCATGTTCCTAACCTAATCCATGCTTGGGAAACAGAGAGATCCAGGTTTTTCCCATCACGTACCTTGTCAGATCGATCATACAATTCAATTTTATTTTCTGCATAGAGTGGACTTGTATGATTAGTCACGTTGTTGTCCTGTCTAATCTTTGTCATAAACGACACACAGTTCGATCAGTCTTGATAGTTCATTATTGTATTCTATGGAGACCACACCTTTATGATCGATTACATCATTGTTTTGTCTGGTTTTTGTAATTGATTACATCTTGTCTGATCAATCATGATAGTTCAGTTTCGATTTTGACATAGACCACACCTAGATGATCAGTCACGTTGTTGTCCTATCTAGTCTTCACCATAAACCATACCCTGTCGGATCAGTCATAAAAGTTCAATTTCATTTTTGACGTAGAGTGGACCTGTGCGATCGGTCATGTCGTTGTACTATCTCATCTTTGTCATACATTGCACACTATCCAATCAGTCATGAAAGTTCAGTTCCAATTTCAGTGTAGACCACACCTAGATGAACAGTCACATTGTTGTCTTGTCTGGTCTTTGTCATAGACCATACCCCATCGGATCGGTCACAAAAGTTCAATTTCGTTTTCAAGGTAGAGCGGACTTGTGTGATTGGTCACATCGTTGTACTGTCTCAACTTCATCATACATCGCACACTATTTGATCGATCTTGACAATCAGGTATCGTATTCTCCGAAGATCACATCTGTACAATCAATCACATCGTTGTCCTATCTACTTTTCGTAATAAACCGCATCCTATCTAATCGGTCATGATAGTTCAGTTTTGATTTCGATGTAGACCGCACCTATACGATCAATCACGTCATTTTCTTGTCTGGTCCTTGTCATGGACCGTACCTAGTTGAATCGATCATGATAGTTTAGTTTCACTTTAGGCATAGAATGAACTTGTACAATCGGTCACATCTTTCTCATGTCACATCTTCATCATAAACCACACACTGTCTAATCGATCTTAACAGTTAAGTATTGTATTCTATGGAGATCACACCTATATGATTGGTCACATTGTTGTCCTGTCTGCTTTTCATGATAAACCGCATCCTATCCAATTGGTCTTAACAATTCATTATCGTATTTTATGAAGATCACACATGTACAATCGATCAAGTCATTGTCCTATTTACTTTTCATGATAGACTGCATCCTATCTGATAGGTCATGACAGTTTAGTTCAAATTTTGACGTAGATTGCACCTGTACAATCAATCATGTCATCGTCCTATCTAGTCTTCATCATAGACTGTACCTCGTCGGATCGGTCATAACAGTTCAGTTTCATTTTCGGCGTAGAACAGACTTGTACGATCGGTCAAGTCATTGTCCCGTCTCGTCTTCCTCATAAATCACACACTGTCTGGTCGGACTTGACAGTTTAGTATTGTATTCTATAGAGATCATACCTTTATGATCGGTCATATCATTATCCTGTTTGGCTTTCATGATTGATCATATCGTGTCTAATCGGTCATGACAGTTCTGTTCAGATTTTAGCGTAGACCGCACTTATACGATCAATCACATTGTTGTCTTGTCTGGTCTTCGTCGTATATCGTACCTCGTCGGATCGATCATAAAAGTTCAATTTCGTTTTCGGCATAAAGCGGACCTATATGATCGATCTTAATAGTTAGGTATTGTATTTTGTAGAGATCAAACATGTACAATCAGTCATGTCATTGTGTTGTCTATTTTTCATGATAGACCGCATCCTATCTAATCGGTCATGACAGTTCAGTTCCAATTTCGACGTAGACCACACCTATACAATCAGTCACATTGTTGTCTTATCTGGTCTTAGTCATTGACCGTACTCCGTTAGTTTGGTCATAACAGTTCAGTTTTATGTTTGGTGTAAAGCTGACGTGTACGCTCAATCACGTCATTGTCCTGCCTCATCTTCGTCATAGACCGCACACTTTCTAATCGGTCTTAACATGCCAATGAAGTATTCTACGAAGATCATACCTATACAATTGATCACGTAGTTGTCATTTCTACTTTTCATGATAGACAACATCTTGTTTGATCGGTCATGATAGTTCAGTTCCAATTTTGACGTAGACCATACCTGTATGATCAGTCACATTATTTTCTTGTCTGGTTTTCATCATAGACCATACCTTGTTGGATCGATCATAACAGTTTAGTTTCATTTTTGGCATAAAACAAACCTGTACGATTGATCACTTTATTAGCGTGTCTTGTCTTCGTCATGGACCGCACATTATCTAATCGCTCTTGATAGTTCAATATCCTATTCTACGAAGATCACACCTTTACGATCGGTCACATCGTAGTCATGTCTCATTTTCATCATAGACCGCACTAGTACGATAAGTCACGTCGTTATCCTATCTGGTTTTCATGATAGATCGTATTATGTCCAATCAGTCATCACATTTCAGTTTTGATTTCAGCCTATACCACACCTATACAATCAATCACATCGTTGTCCTGTCTAGACTTCGTCATTGACTGTACCCAATCGGATCGATCATGACAGTTCAATTTCATTTTTGGAGTAGAGCAAAGTTGTATAATCAATCACGTCATTGTCATGTCTCATCTTCATCATTGACCGTACACTATTCGATCGGCACATGCGATTGTAAGATCAAGAATTACTAAGAATCCCTAGTATTAAGGAATATGCGATTGTACGGTCTCTTAAGTCAAGCTTACACTAAAAGGTATTTTGATCTCAATACTAGTGTCCTAACCTTTCATTCATCCAATTGTTTCCCCTTGGATCTAACCTTAGGTTTTCATGTTTCACCCCAAGATGACTTTTTAACCTCATATGGGCATGTGCTCACATACATAGACCATAAAATAATAAAATAAAAAAACCATTCTTGATTTCAAAGAAATTAAAAACAATAATTTATTTAATAAACAAAAAAAAAAAACAAACAAACAAGCCAAGAAAAACCTTCAAGGTCTTCTTTTTCCCCCAAGAATCATCAAGTCATCTTTACTCCTCAAAAAATCAAGAAGTCTCTAGAAAACCTAAAAATTAAGTTTTTATAGTTTCCACCAAAAAAACTAACACGTGGCATGTTCCTATTGGTCAATTATTTTACAAATAATTACCTAAAATTACTAAAAATAATAATAAAATCATGATTTCTAGTCATGTAAGGTCCACTAAGGGTGGATGAAGTGCCTAAGATGAAATTCCCGAAGTAGAGAAGGTGAAACATCAATGTGGCAGTGTGTGATTTCAAAATTGGGGTCATTTCGAAATCATTTCGAAATGGTCCTTCAACTTTACATAGTTGTCTTCAAACAGCCATAACTTCTTCATTTTAGCCCCAATTTGCACACCATTTAAAGTATTGGATTCCTGACTTCCATAGTTTTGAAATGATATATAGTTTATCCAAAATGAACTTTGGAAAGAGGTCCAAATTTCACCTCCAATTCAAGGTACATGTTACTACTAGATTTTGAGTTCCAAATTTCCATGCAACCTGATGAATTTGCTTCATGCCTCATTATCCATGCTTTTGCATGCCTTATTTCTTACTTCATAATTATCAATCCTCATTTCCCAAATTCATAACACCCCCATCTTGCCTTTTCTTATAGTCCATGAGTCTTGACTCGCTCATTTCCTCATTTAACCATTTCTTGATCTTTCAAAATTTAAAATGAGCACCTTTTTTCCCTTAAACTTAAGATAAATCTCCAAAATGTAAGTTAAGCTCATAGCTAGGGCCTTAGCATCAATTTGAGTCAAGTCGAATAATTTGAGTGTCTTATGGTGCATAAATCATATTAAATATGTGCCATTAAAGCACATATTTTGGCTCTAATCACTAACCAATTAATGCATGAGGATACTTGGGATAGTACCCTTGGCTATATCGTCCCTAGTACTATTTTGTGATAACAGTGGGGCAGTGGCATAGTCTCAAAAACCAAGAAACCATCAGAAAGAAAGCAAATTGAGAGGAAGTATCACTTGATATATGCGATGGTAATGAGAGATGTCATTGTGGAAAAAATCACTTCTATAGAGAACTTGGCAGATCCCTTCATGGAGACTTTGTTTACTAGAGTCTTTGATGGTCATAGGAATAACTTAGGTGTCATATGTCTTCCCAGCATGTTTTAGGGCTAGTAAGAGTTTGTTGGGATTAAGCTTTAGAAATCTTGATATGATGTAATAAATAGAGATTCATTTATAAATTTATTTATTTATGTTTCTTGTTTTCCCTTTATTATCCTATATGCATTAATTAGTTAGTTAAGAATACACACCTATATCACTTGCATTGTACACGATTTGGGTACATTAGGAGTTGCACAAAAAATCCAAATCATTGGTTCCTTTTAGAGTGATGAGTAGTCCACAGTTGATTCATGGATTGAGGCAATCCGTTTGAGATTGTAATGCACTATGTCCTAATTGGAGGGATGGCTTGTCTTGGCCTTTGAGATGGTTTTTCCATAGTAAGTGCACTAGTGTATGTGATGCACACTAGATAGGACCTATGGTAAATCATGACATAAGGCT
The DNA here is from genome assembly GCA_022059055.1 of Vitis cinerea. Classification (NCBI taxonomy): domain Eukaryota; kingdom Viridiplantae; phylum Streptophyta; class Magnoliopsida; order Vitales; family Vitaceae; genus Vitis; species Vitis cinerea. The sequence goes on along the minus strand of JAJJMJ010023776.1, from coordinate 16,729 downwards.
ATCAGTTGTCATAATTTACCAAACTACTATATTGCATGGACTCTCAACCTTGAGATGATATTGAGTTTGTACCAAAGTCAACAGAGGCTTTAACCTATGTGAAAGACTCTAAGGGGATCACATATCCTTATGGATTGGGTCACTATTGATGAAACCAAGTGGCATAAGGTATTCTCAATATAGGTATCATGACATCTCATGGATTGAGACAGTGTGTTTCCTTAGGTGATTCAAAGGACATGTGATGTAAAAGACTATTGTTATAGCATTTTCTTTAGTGGAAATTTGGCATATGCTCTTTAGAGCTAAAGTATGTTAATTGATCACATAATAAGCGGGATCTATAAGTCAAAGATTGAATAGGTAATCTTGATAGGTGATAGCACTACCTTATTAGATTACGGACACTAGTTCATGAGAAATCTGCATGTAGTGAATAGTAGGTCATAAACTCGAGCTTCGTCTTGTTGTTATTTACATAAGATATTAGAGTGTAATTGATTCTCTATAGTGAGATATTGAATCAACTTCAGAATTGGATTCTGAAAAAGCCAATACGGCTATGGGTTCTAGTGGTCCTCACTTTTAGCTCATATGTCATGGTGACATGGTTTATAAGGGTTGGATTAACTCTAGATTGCTTTTGTGCATAAGAACGCTTTGGTAATTATGCAAAGTTGCATAGGGAAAAGTGAACAAGGTATCTAGATTGGGCTAATTGATTAATTAGATAACCTTGTGTGGTTAATCAATCAATTAGGACATTTTAGGCTAAATTAAGTAACCCCAACCTTGGTTGGTTGTAGTCACTTAAACCTAAGAGGGGAACCCTATAAATACTACCCCCTTTGGGGTTAGAGTTTCCAACTCATTAGTGAATTCATTTTCCACCACTAAATAGAGAGAGTCAAAGCTTCCTCTCTCTCATTGCCCACCCTTTGAAGTGTCAAGATCATGGTAAGAGTCATTGGGCCAAAGATCTTAGGTAAACGAAACTTCCATATACATCAAGTTTCCTCTTCAAACACAAAATTAATTTAAGAACGTCCAAATTATAAGCTTTTTATAGCACCATTCTTTTAGATCCTATTAATAAAAATTGCATTTTTATGCTTCCGTCATTAGGATTTAAAGCCATAGGGAGTACTCATGTGTCTAACCTGAACTTGGGATAGGGAATGGAGAAAAATAGGGTTCCCTACAACCAACCCTATAAGTATTAAGACCTATATAAACCCTTTCTTAACCTATTTTTTGGTCAGATGCTTTGAGAGAATCAACCCAACTTGCCCTATCATTCCCAAACTCTAAACAAGAATTCACTAATCAAATTTTAGGTGGTTGGAAGAACCTACATCCCCTTTGAGGTTGAGGTGAATCCACTAGAGCATTAAAGGTAGAGGTGTTGCATCGCAGACATGAATCATGGTATAAATACTAGACAATAAGTCTTTAAGGTAAAGTTGTTAGGTAATTTTTATATTTTGATCTCATATAGTGAATTATTAAATTAGAGGTCTTAGATCCAATAATTTTTTTATCTCTACCGTTAGTGTAGGGGTTTTCCATGTAAAATCGATTGTCTCGTGTGTGATTGTGTTTACATTGAATACTTACATTGTTATATAGGTTTCAATTTATTTAAATTAGCTTAGATCCCTCTTTTGGATTAAACTGGATAAAGAATTTCAACTCACAAATTAAAATTCTTGATTTTCACCCATTAACCCCCACTGGGTGTTACCCTACTAACACAAAGGTTTTTCAATAATAATAATAATATACTCGTATACTGCATGTAATCCTGTCTATGGTATAGTTACGAGATTGTACCCATATACAATTATTTCTGTCTTTCCTTGACCAAACTCCATATTTCTAGTTTAAATAATCCCATAAATTCTTAATCTTTGGTTAAATTTTATTTTTTTTTTCTCATCTATCACTTTAATTATCTTTGTTTCAAGAACATTTCCCTAAACTACTCCTATTTTTTCTTGAAGTTTTTACTTCTTCAAGGCATAAATCTAGGAAAAAAAATTTCTCAGTTCTGGACTTCCTCGGATTAACTCTAGTACTATCATCACTTGTCATCCTACACAAAAAATATATAAAGCTAATGCTACCTAATATATAACATCTAACAAATTGCATTAAAGAAATACATAACTATGTATAAACATAGGAAAATTCTACAATACCTCCTTCGGTACCATGCCTCCATTTTTTTTCAGCCAATAGATGAAAATGATTAAATCTCAGCCATCCAAATGAAAAGGAAAAAAAAAAATTTCAAACTGGGTACCTCCCCCTCCCGTTCTCTCCCCCATCTCTCCTCCTTTTCCCGTTTTTCCCCCCTAATTTGCTCTCTTCCCCTCCATAGCTGGTTGTGTGGCTCTTCCCCACCCTCATCCTGTGCTCTCATCTTCACTCATCCTCCATAGCCGACTTCATTCTATTCTCTCACCCATTTCCCGTTTTCCCCCTCCCCTAATTTGCTCTCATCTTTGTTTTCTCTCCCTTTTCCCATTTTTCTCTCCACTGATTCTCCACAGCTGGGTGAAGACCACGGTCGGCTTCAACTGAGCCAACCTCTTTGAGGCCGAAGTCGCAGACCTTATCAAAGACGTCTCCACAGCTAGGTGGAGACCACCTTCGCCGTCAACCGGGATCAAAGATGTCTTCACAGGTGGGTGGAGACCACCATCGCCGTCAACCGGGCCAACCTCCTCCAAGCCGACGTCTTTGACCTCATCAAAGAAGTCTCCCTCAAGGACCACGAGCTCAGGATTGTGGGCGAGGTCGATGGCAAGATCCGAGTCTTAGACTTCATTTCTCCCGATGTCCAGGGCAGCTATTTTTTCTGCTAGATTCTTCTTCTAGAAGATTTTATGTAAATTTTCTGAATTTTTGCTTTCTCTCCCCCCTACCCCTGCATTTTGTCACACGGAGAATTTCGGTTCTTTCACACGGAGAATTTTAGTGGAATCTTCATAACCCTTGTATTTTCTTCATATTTTATATTTTGTTTAAGAGGTGTAAAGGGGTGTTTTCAGGTTCTAAATTTAATGGTTTAAAAACCCGAATTGAAGACGTAGCTGGAAGAAGAAGAAGAGGACGTGTAGTACTAAGGAAAAGAAAGCTGAGAAGGACACAATTGTTTGTTACTCAAAAGGCGCTTGTATCCTAATTATTTGGCGAGTTCTATATAAAGGGAAAAAAATGTGAGTAGTAATTATGTGTTTTACAATATTGTATCCATTATATTTCATGTTTTTTGTTAGATTTATGGATTGATTACATTATAGAAAAAGAGTGTGGTTAGATCCATTATTGAACATTGAAAAAAATTTATATGTTAATTTTGTCATCATTTTAAATGTAAAGAGATTTAGGGAGGATGTTGTAGTTGTAATGGTATTTGTATTTTAATTGGCATTTGATTGATTGTAGTAAGATATAAATATAAAATTTATTGAAATGTAGAAAAAAAAACTTATGTTGAGATAATGTGGTGGTGAAAGTATGTTTGATTTATTATATCCGAAATCATATTATAAAAATTGACTTAAATGATTTGATTTAATTTTTAGGAGCGAATGCGATGGTCTTGAAGTTGTTAGAAATCCAAAGAGGCCTATCAGCGCTTGGATACATTACTAGTAAGGGAAAATAGAAATATGTAAAATAATATGTTTTTTAATGTAATTTTTGTGGTTGTTATAGTTAAATTTGTTTGAAATTGTTTTGTAGTAACGATCAATTAGCCATGATGAAAGAGAAGGATAAAGGAGTGAAGATAAATTATGATGTAAGGAGTAATATTGCTATGTCTAATATAATTACATTTTAAAATTAGAATTTAAATTATGTGACCAATTAATGTAGTTGAGGAAAAAATTGGGCAAGAAGTGGAATGCACTTTCAAAAGTAGAAAAATAAAATTTCATGGCAAAGTCCAAAGAAAGTTCAAAACAATATTCACTTCAAAAGGGTGTGGTTCCAAAGGTAATTTTTTTTTGTAATGAATATTTAATTTCTTTACTTATGTATTTGTTGGAAATTATATTAATGTAAACATGTTTGATGTTTGTGTATCTTTTCAGTTATATCTTCAGACTCGATGTTCCCCCGAGCTAGTGATTAGAGTGATTGAAAAATTAGAACTAAAGCAAAAGGCAGCCATAGAAGAAATAGGATTTGGTAGCCTCTTGCAACTTCGATGTAGGAAAATTGATCATGGGTTATGTCTTTGGTTGATAAATAGTTTTAATCCGAACACTTATATGTTAAAGTTGTATAATACTTGTATCAAATTATCCCCCATTGATGTTGAATTTATTATGGGATTGAGGGCAAGAGGGTTCAAGATTGGCATGAACAAAGATGTTAGCCATAAGAATGATTTATGTAAAAAAATATTGTGATAAAAAAGGGCGACTGCCATTAGTGATGTTAGAAAATCAAATTAGGGAGGATAAAGAGGGTGGAAACAATTTTAAAGTTCGTTTTGTATTATTTGTGTTGGGTGCATTATTGTGCCCAACAATGAAGCTTTTTGTGAATCGTTCTTTCTTACATCTTGTGGAAGACATCGATTCAATAAAGAAGATGAATTGGGCAGAATTTGTGTTGTCCTATCTTGTGCACGGGATTGAAGAGTTTAAGAAGAAACAACAAAGTGGGGTTTGCGGTTGCTTATTGTTTTTAATGGTAATGTCCTTGTAATTAATTTACATCATAGTGAAATACGATTTTGTTTTAATATAATTTATGAACTAACTATATATCTATGTCAAATATACTCGTAGTTATTCTACCACGAGCATATATTGTTTGAAGAGAAATTTCTACCGCTATATACTAGACCTTCTCCTCGGATTACTGCTTGGGGAGATGATGAAGTATTGGACAGGAAATGAAGATTGAAAAAACTTGGTGGATATGCAAATGAGAATGTAAGTTATAGTTTTGAAAGTCTTTTACTATTGATTTAAGTTTTTAGTGATTTAAAATCTGATATGTATTATATTTTGATGAATATATTGTAGCTCAAAATATGGGTGATAGAAAATGAGATAAGGGATTGCGTTGATGGAAATGCAATGACAATGGCGAGTGAGAATGAGGACGATGAGAAATTTGTAATCAATCTAAACAAAGATGTTATTAAACGAGTAAGTTTTACAATATTCATCGTGACTATCTATATTAGCATTGAACCTTTGTATTATGATGTTATTAATCACGTTCGTATATATCACTAGGTTGATGGTGGGAACTTAATGGAGATGGATAATACCTTTCAACAATTAAAGACACATCTAATTGATATGGCTTATGGTGCAAGTAGTAGTAGTTGTGATCAAATTTTGGCTAAATTTGAGGAGAATTATACTACAGTGAAAGGTTTCTTCCTTAGGTCAAGCGGAAAACCTTTGAGAATGCACGAGGAAGGAACGAAGAATGACATTCTCTCATGCGAGAGAAGTTTGGAAGATACGAACAATATGAATGTGAATGAACATTATCTTCACACTTTGTCAAATGAGAAGTTATGCACCGAGGACTTGAATGAAAAGAATGA
>JAJJMJ010023776.1:0-11042 GCA_022059055.1 Vitis cinerea | reverse complement strand
TCATTCCAGACGAAAATCAAAATATTTTACCACTTCCAATCATAAGGAGTAGAAGAGATTATGGAAAGGTATGTATCATATAAAAGAAAAAATTATTTTCTTTACAACTACTTAACCATTACATAGTAAATAGATGTATATTAATTGCATTTTCCATATTAGGAACCATTACGAGCACTATGTGGTTATCCTAATCATGTCATGAAAACACGTACATCAAGGGAGAGGAAACCAAGTAAATTCAAGGTTTCCCCGTCTGTACACAATTCAAGTTTGTTTTAACATATTATTATTTTAGTGAGCTTCTTGTTGACTTTGGTCATGAACATGGAGTTCGTGGAGATTTTGAGTGCTTATGTCCTAGACAAAATTTGATGGATGTTGTAAGTACCTACTTCATTTATATCAAATGCGTGTTATATTAGTTAAATAAATTTATTGAAGTTATTGTTCAACAATAGGTAATAAATCTAGAAGCCTCAAAGCTAAATTATTTTGAAAGACAATTCATAGGCATACGAAGTATAAGATGCTATCTTCCCACGACATTTTCAATAAGGTCATATTTCTCTTGTTGTTTACTTACATATTAAGTACAATATACTAATGTTCGTATTATGTTTTCTTATTAGCAAATGATTTTGTGCGGGAGTCCTCATCCTTTTTTCGATAGAAAAACATCCATCGTGAGTAAGTACATTAGCGAATTGGATGATTGCGAGAAGGTTAGTAATTATTTGTAATGTTTAATTGCACATATGAAATTTAGAGTAGATATCGTTTTCACCTATAATATACTATATTTTTTGTGGCCCAACTCATATATATTGTTTTCCTACCTTTACAGCTATTTATTCCAATGCATGACGATTGCCCTGGTCATTGGTATCTGTGCGTCATTGACTTCAAAAACTTTGATATCCAAATTTTGGATTCATTACGATCGAAGAGTCGGGACGAGTTCCGATTTAAGAGTGTCAAAATAGTGGTATGCTTTCTGCTTTTTGTTTTCCTTTTTATTTGGTTTTTTTTCTCTTCTATATTTATTAACCACTTTCAAAATAAATTAGGTTGAATTTTGTCAAACGTTCTTCAAACTGTATGACATAGGGAAAGATGTCTTCCAATTCTCCATTGATTGGGTTCCTTCGATTCCGACCCAAGATAATGGGTTAGTATGAATACATAACTTACATTAATATTCTTTTTCTGAGGTATAATTAGACAACCATTCAATAAGTTGTTTTGCTTTTCTTTTCTCTTTCTTAGGTGGGACTGTGGCGTGCATGTCATTAGACATATGCAGAGATTCAAAAATGGTGATTCGATGACGAGCTCCGACTTTTGTAATTCTGTTAAAATACGTCGAGAAATAGCATGTGATTTAGTTTTACATGAGGGAAATAGAGAAAAACAAACCATTGTGGCTATTGTTTATACAAAGACGTCGACACGAGCAATGAAAAAATTATTATTATGATATTGTTATTTTTCTAATATTTATCATTTCCATCTCCACATATCGTCATGTTTATTGGGAAGTTGTGAGATTCGATGACCATACATTATTAATGATTAAGTCCATTTTATTTGAATATCTAAATACTCTTCTTTCAATATGGTAGGCAAAATGAAATTGTAATATATTGGTATCATTCATGTTCTACATGTGTGATTTTGTACGATCTTTAACCTAATTAGATTTGTAAATATTCATTTATCTATGCTAAAAATATAGAGTTAGTACATTAGTAGACTGGTTGACGAATGACGTTCAGCCGGTAAGAACCAATCCAACGATTTAGCTAAGTCCACTTTTCATAGGCATACGCATTATGCCAATCGGTTGAGAACATTCCTCATATGGATAATGACCCTATGGATGCAGTGTGAACTCGTTGAGGATTTGTCCCAACCAGCTCAAACAATTTTGGATGCAGAATCACCCGGTGTCGGCGTTCAATTGAGTGATTGAAGAATTTTCTAAAGCGAGTGAGCAATTTTTTGAGTTGTGGAAAGCAGTTGATCAATGAAGAAATTGTCTCAACCGGTTGACGAATGATTTGACCAATGGGAACCAGTTGACAAATATAACAAACTGGTTGAGGAATTTTCTCAACCGGTTGATGGTTTTTTAACCAGTGGCAACCGGTTGAGGAATTTGTTCAACCAGCTGAGGAATGTTCTCAATCGGTTAAGGTTTTTTTTAACCAGTGGCAACCGGTTGAAGAATGGTATCAATTGGTTGAGGAATTTGCTCAACCGGTTGAGGCTATTTTTAACCAGTGGCAACCGGTTGAGGAATTGTATCAACTGGTTGAGGAATTTTCTCAACCAGTTGACGTTTTTTGTAACCAATGGCAACCGGTTGAGGAATTTTATCAATCAATTGAGGAATTTTCTCAACCGGTTGAGGAATTTTCTCAACCGGTTGATGGTTTTTTAACCAGTGGCAACCGGTTGAGGAATGATATCAACCGGTTGAGGAATTTCCTCTACCGATGGAGGGTATTTTTAACCAATGGCAACCGATTGAGGAATTTTCTCAACCGGTTGAGGATTTTTTTACCCAATGGCAATCGGTTGAGAAATTTTCTCAACCGGTTGAGGCCAAATCTCAGTCGGTTGCCTCCTGCAATGCTATTGTACAATTTAAGAGTACGACCACCGTCCACAAAAAGGGTATGAGTTGTACCAATAACTTTTCACTACGTAAACATTCAACAAGGTACCATTAAGTTCAATTAAAAGGTTTGAAATTGATGGAAACTAGCATTACAAATTACCTAACTACGATTTACCCATTTTGAGTAAAATCACTAAATTTACCTATTTCATATGAATTACATCATATTGATTACTTTCCTATAGTTAACTCATAACCACCTAATTGTCAAACTTTAACCACAATTGAATTTAATTAAATCCGCATAATTAACCATTTTTTTCGACATGATATAAATGAATCGGTTTCTCCATTTACCAATCATTATATCACTTGTTATCAATTAAATTATAAATGTAGAGGATATTGCATTCTATCAATCAACTTGACTCTTGATCAAAATTCAAACTTTTCATTAAATAGTTAAGTTAAAAGTACACATTAGTGGAAGTGATAACGTCAACTAATATAAATACTGATTTAATACCTACCATCCCTTACTCTGTTAAGGAATAAAAAAAAGGTTGCATATCCTTTTCATTTGGATATTTGTTTGGATCCCCACCTTGACATGGTGTTGTCATATTTTGCTCATGTTGCTGAAATCCTGCTATCTGCACATGCACATTCCATTGTTTTTTTCAGCTGTCCAATTCCATTCCAATTAATTAAACCTAATCATTAAATAATGCATAGCTCAAATTCATGTCAAAAGTGTTTTTTTATTCCCGATCTTACATTATTAAGTTCACCACAATCTATGTACATGTCAGATCGGTCATTCGACAAATGCTCCCCTTACATTCCCTGAATTTTTCAATAATTAAGTGTTGTCAATTATTATTGAATTAGATGTTATCAATGTTTGGAAATTATATAACAAGCCTATTGTACATACATGTACGGTTGCAAAAATGTCAACTGATGAATTTGTTGAAGGCATCATTTCCATTTGAATGTCACATTGGGAAGACAAATTAGTTTCCTACTACGTACTCATAATGCCATCAAAACAATTATGTTAGTTATTTATGTAAGTACAACTACAAAAATTAATCTTAAGGGCACTTTTTTATTGAATATGACATACCATATAACCCTGCTGAGCATTTTGAGGGATTGTAGCTTCTGGACACTTTCGAATTGTGTGACCCACTCTTTTACAACGACTGCATCGTCTTCCCTTTTGAACATTCATGGCCACTTTGCCTGGATTCCCTTTCGTCTTCACAATATTTGGATCACGAACTTGGTTAGTACCTGTCGCTCCATCTGCTGTTATTTTCTTCCCTTTCAAATTATAGTTATAGAGTTCCTCCATTCTCGCCGTCAAATTTTCTATTTCATTTTTCATCTCTATAAATGAAGATGACGTATCTGACGCAAAGTAGGAGAGCTTATTGCACATCGAACTCAATGAACCATATCGTACAAACCGATCCATGTCGTTATCCGTCTCATTCACTGGTACTGATCTTGTATACACCTTTGCTAACTTTGTCCACCTCTTCATAATACATGACTCAGGAATCTCTTCCAAATGCTCCACCTTCATAACAACCACCATGTGGCAACATGGGATGCCAATTGACTCAAACATCATGCATGAGCATTTTAATGTTACAATATCCGAGCAAAATTATACTTCCCAATTTAAGTTCGGGTGTCTAAACTTAGATAATGTGTATGCCCGCATTGAATGATCACTTACAAGACCTACCACAAAGAATAACTCTGCATTTTTCATCTCCTCACGAAATTTAAGGAAAGATTCTTTCATGTATACCGTCGCAGCATGATTTTCAAGTATGGATAGTTTGGTTGAAAGCACGGGTGAAGAATTGTTCGACTCGAACTCTGCCTTTGCCTCGTTTTGTCGTATTCTCAGTATGGCTCTATCAAATTGTTGTACAAACTCATACAGTCGCAAGCGAATTTTTAAGAATCTATTTAGATATGCATTCATACTCTCACACCTTTGTGTGGTTCTCATCCCTCCAAAGAAATTTCCACGTAAATACGCCTCTACCCATCTTTTACGTTTCCCATATATCTCGGTCACCCAACGATTCTCGTTAAGCCCCAAATTTGCAACCATTTCATGCCAAACCTTTTTAAATTCTTCTTCATTCCCACACATGAACATGCACCTTGCAAATATGCTTGAGAAGTCCTTAATATGCACATTCGTGAATGCATTTCGTTGCAAATGCCATGAACACAATCGATGACACGTATCGGGTAATAATTTTTTAATTGCCTTACGCATAGCTTTATCCCTATCGGTTACAACAGATATGGGTTTCTTATTCATCATTGCATCAAGAAATGTCTCCAACACCCATTCATATGTCCCAACACTCTCATCTATCAATAACGCACAACCAAATACAACAGTTTGGTGGTGATGATTAACACCAACCAACACTACTAGAGGCTTTTTATAGGCATTTGTCCTATAGGTTGTGTCAAATGCTAGGACATCTCCAAAACACGCATAATCCATTCGAGCAGTTGAATCAGCCCAAAACAAATTTGCTAGTCAACTTTCTTCATCAATGTTGAATTTATAAAAAAAAATGAAGAATCCATTTCTGCCTTTCCACACAAATAAGCCAATGTCGCTTCTGCATCACCGTCTTTAATTTCACTTCTACGCATTGCATCAACGTGATTGTATATATCTTTTTGTGTGAAACCAACGTGCTCATGTCCCCCTGATTGTATGACCATATAGTCTATAATTTGTGTGGTTTTAACACCTACTTGACGCAAAACATCAACTTGTGCCTTATCTGGATTACTTACTGTTCGATGAGAGCGAAGGAATTGTCTGCTAATAAGATCGACCAAATTATGATTATGTTCTCCTATAAATTCCTTTACAATCCACTTTCCATATTTTCTATTCAAGCCTATACGAAATGCAGCTTCACATCCAACTCTAGTCAACGATTGTGGCTCACGCTGTCGGTTGTCATTCTCAAAAAACTTTGTCGCTCGATGTCCTTCTTTGGAACACACCCACTTTCGAGATATTATATCTCCATTCTTGTCTCGCTTCAAATCATCTTTTCGAATACTAAATCCGGTTAGTTTTGCTAACATGTTGTAAAATGTTTCAGCCTCGTCTATGCAAGCGAATTGCATTTTGCATACTTCTTCAACTGAAATACCCTTCAACACTTTCTCTTCCCAACCGTTTCCACCCAGCTTATAAGTTCCACCTGTATATGCATCGTCATTGACAATGTCCTCCGCTTTCACTTCAAACTCCTGCTTGATTGTTTTCTCCATCACCGATTGCATCACCTACATTTCATAAATTATGTCAAAAAGTGTCTCCATAATACCTTAACAAATTATCCTATCACTGTCATATTGATTGATATATTATTTACAATAAAGTCCACATAGGATATTTAAAAAAATGGGTCTAACGCATTTACCTTTTCAATGTTTTCATTTGACAATATGCCACATATAAGCCCAGGCCCAAGAATCAACATTAATCAAAAGCTATAACATATCCATTATTTTATTTAATCTCACCTGAAAATTTAGTTACCAAAGCATATTTCTTATGTGTTTGTTTTACCCAAACTCTTCAAAAAATTAAGGCTTCCGAGAAAATAGGGTAAATATAATAAATAGGTTATGCAAATGAAAATTTATAAATTAATGGATTCTAAATATTTTATGTTTATACACTACTTCAAATTCATTATTAGTTAAATATGATTCTTTGTTACACATTCAATTTCTCTCTATATGTATAAAATGAAGTTGATATTATTAACAATATGTACAATGCATACCATAATTACTATAATAAAGTCATATAGTATATTTTAAAAATGTAGAAAAATATTCTAATATTTTTCACAATACTTTATTTTCTTAAATATATCCTCTAAATAAAAAACAAACATATTAATTATTGTGGGGATCAAACAATTTGGAACATTCAAGGAGGAAGTGGTCCAACCATTGGAACATACAAGAAACCAAACAAGTGGTCCTAACGCTCCATAAACCAACAAATCTCATATTCCTCACTATTATATTATATTTATAAAAACAAGTTTCACATTTCCTTAATTCTCTTTTGTAGTACATTTAAATTTTTGTTTTGCTTAAGTACAATTCTTCAACATAATTGAAATGATCAAATAATGAGGTCTACGGGATTTGACGTTTTGTTTTCCCTTCTTTGTCGTACTTTTAAAATACATTAGGCTAGGTTTGTCCCAACAAGTATCTAGAAAATAAAAAAAATTGTTGTTTTTAAATATATTAGGTTATGTATGGTTCCTAAAAAGTACTAAGAAAAGACAAATTAATTTGGAATATTTAGTTGTTTTATGAAAAATATTAAAGCAAATAATATATGGCTTAAAATTAAATACAAACTTACGTATTTTAAAATTATTTAATCTATATATAAATGCATTAAAAAAAGTCAAATGAGTATGAACTAGTAAATTAGATTAAAGATAAACCAAAATCAGATACGTCATCCATTCTCAAGTTTGTTAATGGAAGTTGGCATAAGCAATTTGACCGGTTTCAATTGGGTCGCCCTATTGGTGTTTATTTTAAAAAATTTCCCACATTCCAGTGTCTACCAGCTAAGGAAACCTTCAAACCGGTTGAGAAATAATTCAACCGGTTGAGAAATTCTTCCACCGGTATACACTGCACACGTGTGTATTTCCCCATGAATTCACCATTTAAAAAGTCATCTCATGCAAAATAGTAACAAAGTAAGTTAGACAATCACAATCCACACTTTTTAAAATCATTACATATTATTACATTACCTGTTATTAGGGTTTGGAAATAATTTCCCCATCACTTCGAAAGTAGAGGCAATTCAGTTTTATACAAAATTTTATGGCTTTTGTATAGCAAATCTTTATGAAGTTCATGATTATACCTTTAAAATGGAAAGTGCAAGTGAGCTGCAGCTTCACTTGAAGAATTGTCTTCCGGATGTGTTTTTTGTAAGCTATGCTCTACTTTATAGAAGACCACATTCACTCTCTAGACTCCTTAGAGTATGTTGCCTCCCAAATATATACTAACATTTCTATGTGGTTGTTGCATGAAGTTATTGCATATTTTAATATGTTGCCACATGTAGCAAAACCAACCACCATAATGGTACATTTGGTGGTTGAAGGTTGCCTTTTTTTCATCATTTTTTAGGTGACATTAAATACAACATTTATAGGCAAGAGGGAAAGTCAGCCTAATGTGGATTATTACACCCATTTCAATTGATATATGTTTAACTTAACAAAATATAAAGTGGAGATTTGGCTTTGATTGATAATATTTACATATCTTAATGTTCTTTCATAAATTTATTGTCTTTATGTTTTCATACCATTTCATACTTAGTATAGAGTTTCATCAATTCACATGCTGTATATGTAATTAAGGCATCATACTATATCCTATATATGAGAAAGGTTAGTTAATTAAACTTAATTACTTAATTGAGGTATGTTACGATGTCATACTTATGACAAATTTTAATAAATTCAGTTACATTAATTTAATTAACTTACCATGCTATATCGTACTTATTCGAAATGTTTGTCATACAACGATAAATTAATTTAAATGCCCATATCGTAGTATATGGTTGTTATGCTAAATTTGACTATATTAACTAGACTATATTTGAATAAAATCCTCATACTATATCCTAGTTATGAGATACGTTACTTAATTACACTTAGTTACTTAAATGAGTTATGTTACGATATCATACTTATGACAAATTTTTAATAAATTCAGTTCCATTAATTTATTTAACTTATCATGCTATATCGTAGTTATTGAAAATGTTTGTCTTAGAACCATAAATAATTGAAAATTTGCTATCGTAGTATATGGTTGTTATTCTACATTTTAATGTATTAACCTAACTATATTTTAATAAAATCATCATACTATATCCTAGTTATGAGAAAGGTTAGTTAATTATTTTATATTACTACAAGTAAGTTCTCATATTATATTCTCCTTAATATAAAATTGTTATAAAAAAACCTCTTGTACTTTAATTAAGGTATATCCAAACATTTTTCTATACAATCAATTATATATTAAATTAATTCGATTTGGAAACTTTAAAATCAATATGGTTGCAAATTAAATTTTAATATATCTAAAATGAGAACTTATTTAAAATGTAGGAATTGATAAGCTACAGGTTCATTTCCTATCAAACAATAAACTACAAGTTCATTACACTAAATAGGAAGGTCGACCGTCCCTCAACCATTCCCATTCGTCCTCGTTCTTCTTCATCTTCACTAAATACCCATGTGCCAACCGATTTTCCATCCCTGAACCCCTCCGTGTTCTACTTCCTTCTGGTCCATCTTCACGAAATACCTCTACCCCAAACCAAGCGGCCATGGCTCCAAAACGAGCTCCGGCCGAACCCACCTCCACTGGCAGCAAAGGGAAGACAAGAGAGGAAGCACAAATGGCTGGGACCAAAGGCAAGAGATCCAACCCACAACGGAGCAGCGGCAGCAAACAGAAGCAAACCGAGGAAGCACTACACCCCAGTAACAAAGGGAAACGACCAGTCGTTGAAGAAAGTTTTGAGATTCGAAAAAAGGCCACCTTTGATCGATCTTCGTTCACAACCCCACAGCTAGCCCAACGATTTCATCTTCACTTTGAGAATTAGACCGTAATCCCGGGTAGGAACATTGATTTTGCAAAGCTCAACTATTTCCATTTCGATGTGTTTTTCACGAGAATGGGTTGGCTTCCTATTGTCTCCGTCAAAGAGTTCCTTTATCCCAAGGTTGTCAAATGTTTCTACTCAATATGACATTCGAAGATGAAGGACCCATTACTACCACGATTAACAGTGTACAGATCATTTTTGATGTTGCTGAACTTTGTCAGATTTTAGAGATTCCAAATGAAGGGGTTTGTTTGTATGAAGCTAAGAAGTGGCCAAGGGTGGAAGGTTTCAAACCTGCAGAAGCTATACAGAGGCTATGTGGTTACCCGAGATCTAATAGACTAACTTCCCATTCGTTGACTGTGTTGAGTCGTATCCTACAGCACATGATATCGTACATTTTCATCCCTAAAGGAGGGCACCGAGATGATGTATCTTTCTTGGAGGCTTTTTTGGTTGACAGCATTCTCACAGAAAGAAAGGTTAATATTGGTTACATAATTTTCCAACATATGAAAGCATGTTCAATCAGGGAAGATTTAGTTCTCCCCTATGGCATGTTTAGCACAAAGATTGTCAAATACTTCAATGTCAATTTGCGCAATGAGACAAACAGGAAAAAACTCAAATCATTTGATACATATGATCGGGCTTCACTTCGGCGCATGCATTTTGTTCGGAAGAAAGATGGTTCATGGGCAAGGAAGTCTTCCGTTCCCCTCTCAGAGGTTGATGTGTCTTCAAACAATGGGTCCTCCGAGGATGAAGAATATGAAGATCAGGATGTAGAGGGAAGAACTTCTGAAAAAGCAAATGTCACACGAATACCGTCAACAGGTGGTGTAAGAGCTAGGGCGGATGCAAATCATCCTTCACTAATTGGACCGAACGACTCTGAGGCATCAGATAACCTCAATGCCCAGATTAGCTCCCTTGGTACCCGCTTGGAGGAGATTGTATTAGCCAATGACCGACGTTTGACATCTCTGGAGAATCGCATTGATGGTTTACACGAGGAAGTCAAAGAGGGTATGCAAGTTATATGAGGCCAGCATGATGAGATGATGGTATTCTTGCGATCCCACTTCCCGCTTCATGGACCAGACCATATATGACCCCTTCTACATTTTGTACTAGTTTTATAGTTATTAAACTTTCATTCTGTTTTTGGACATTTGGCTAATATAAATGACCTTTTGTAATTATGACTTCTCGTATTACTTATGGATGTAGTGATCGGCCATTCACATAAATGGCGTAAATGTATTCGCTCAATGCTGATGATGGTATATGGATGATGTATTTTCTTCTACATGTATATATTATATCTAGCTTATTTTGTTTATAGCTCTTGATATATAGGTTATTTTCATCTCTTTAAACCTTCTTCTGTAGATTTAAAATTGTTGGTGGACATCACATAATTTAGGTTCCCATTTGGGTGTCATGAATATTTTTGTGTTTTAAATATTGATTCTGTAATCCCTGGTTTCGGATGCCAAAAGGAAGGTTATGACTATTACCATCAAAAGCATAGAAGAATCATGCGTTAGGAAGGTTATATTGAGTATTGGTTCCTCATAAAACGTATGTATTCTCCTCCCTTGGTCTAAGCTACTATAATGTCTACGAATATGGTCAGCCTACTATATTTTTTTT
>JAJJMJ010023775.1:0-11033 GCA_022059055.1 Vitis cinerea | reverse complement strand
TGCAGATAAGGAGGTCATCATACCATGATGTGATTAGGGTTTCTGAGATTCAGAAATTTCTGGACATTACCGGAGTCCAGACCTACATTATCAACAGTGCCAGAATTGTGTTCTTGAATGAGAGGCCTCAGCCCAGGCCTGGAAAAGGAGTCACCAACACTTGCCAAGTTTGTGAGCGCAGCCTCCTTGACTCCTTCACTTTTTGCTCCCTTGGTTGCAAGGTATATTTCTATATACAACTTCAAAACCCTAATTGCTTTGATTCAATTCTTGCCCCAATAACAAAATGCAGGATAATTGAGATTTGACTTTTTTGTCTTTTTTTTTTTTTTGGGAGTTGTGATAAATGAAGATAGTTGGGACATCATAGAGCTTCAGGAAGAAGAAGCTGTGAATGGAAACAGAAGGCTCCGACTCGGAATCCCTGAATGGAGCCAGCAGCGGCGGCAGCAGCAGCAGCAAGAGCAAAATCCCGAGCTTTACGCCCTCCACGCAACAATAATATTGAAATAATTCCTTAAAAAAAAATATTAATAATCAGCAAAATAAATAAATAAATAAATCTCATTTGTTTATGGGCACATATTCGAACAATATGATCATGTGTTGAGAACAAGAATTGAACCTTAGAAGCTCAATGGGCCTATTTTAACTATTAACTTCCAATTTTTGTTTCTATTGCATTCCATTCTCCTCTTTGATTCTATCTCATTGTATCATATTCTATCCTTCAAATTTTGAGAATCACCATCACTCCAACCCAAAGAGAAAGTAGGCATGAGGTCAAATCAAATCTTTCAATTTTCAGTTGAGAGGAAGTTTGGGCAAAGAGTGGTGGGCTCATGTGACCCAATAGGCCTACCCATGGGCCTTTCTCCAACCTTGGGCTTTCTCCATTTTCAACCTCTTTCATTGGGCAAGGCAAAGTTGCTCCACTTTGATTAGATAATGGGTAAAACTTATATTTGTGATATCGTACATCAAATAGAAGAAGAAATTTTTCACTATATATATACACGTAATCCCTTTTACCACATCCAATAACGAAAGAAGTTGTCATACAAAAATAAAACATAATTTTTGTGTGTAGAAATACAAAGTTGAAAAATATGTTTTATAAATGTTTTTTTTTTTTTAATTTGATAGCAAAAGTTGAAAAATGAAATAGAGAAATTAAAAAAAAATTAATTCTCATTTTTTAAAATAGGAAAAATAGATATTTAAAAAAAATTAATTCTCAAATTTTTAAATATATTTTAAATCTCAACTTTCAAAGTGGAAAGAATTACCAAAATCTTGTAAAGGAAATCGATGAATTATTATATAATTATCACATGTTTTTGTTTTTTTTATCTTTAAATATAAGATATGTACAAAAATATGAAACAATTCTAATATTTACAAAAAATTATAATAAATTAAAAAAAATTATTTTTATTTTTAAAAATAATAAAGACAAAAATACATTGCCATGGGCATTTAATTTATGGCGGACATTTGTGCCTAACAACACTTACGGTAAAGGCAACACTAAATGAGAGGTCCGACAACATTATTATTATTAGTTAGTATCCAACGAGATACACTCCAAACTACCAACATTAGGAATCTATGGTACAAATACCATGAGTTTGTGTAAGGAAAATAATTAGTTTGTTGGATTTTAATTCTATTTCCAATCATATAATTTTATGTAAAATTAAAATTATTTAATTAGTAACTTCATTAAAAATTTAAAAATTTTTTTTTTTTTTTTTTTATAATAATGAATGACATTTATGTTTATGTGAAAAACAAATTGGAAGCACTTATTTATTGAGGGGAAATTGATCCAATTCGATTTGAAAAATTCTGATTCGGTTCAATTTGAAAAATCTCATATAAATACCATGAAATAAGGTCTGATGGTATTTATTATGATTTTTTAAATCTAAAGATATTTATGAGTTTTAAAATTATAATTTTATTTTAGTTTTTTTTTTTTAAGAAACAAAATTTTGTAGTTCCTTAAAGGATTCTTATGGTGTATTATTTCATTAAATTTTTGTTAAAAGACAAAAAAATAAAAATAAAAATAGAGACCTTTTAATTTTTCAATTTTCTTCATAATTTTTCTACATTTTCAAGAAAGCCAAAGAAATCATATTTTTCCTTAAACGTAATAAGGGAAACAAACTTTTATTTAATTTAAAAAATTAAAGTATCAAAATTATTCTTATTTTTAATGAAAATATTTTTAAAATGCACTTCCAAAAATAATAGTAATTAGTTCGACTTCTTCCTAATTGCATAATCCAAAAGTCAAAAACAAAATAAATAAATAAAAACCCTATGACATTATTTAGTAACGGTTTTAAAAAACAATTCTAAAAAATAGTTTTAGAAATTATTTTATGATGTTTTATAGAATAAATGTTTTTATCTATTTTTTATATTCTTAAATATGTTTTAAAAATAACTTTTATATGTAACATTTTATTTTTAATCATTCTCCGTATTTGTATAATTATTTTTTAGAATAACCCACATAAAACAAATGAAAATAACTAAAAATAATTAAAAATAATTTTCTTTTTTAAAAAAATAAAAAAACATTTTTGGGCTTGCTTGGCAATTGTTTTTAAGAACAAAAAAAACCAGAAAAACACGTTTAGTAATCAAAAACTATTTTTTATTTCCTATCTTAAGCACAAAAAATAAAGTGTTTTTAGAAAACATCTTTTAATTGTTTTTTATTATTTTACTTGTTTTTTAAGGACTATTTTAAAAAATAATTATACAAACATGGGATGATTAAAAATAAAACATTAGATATAAAAATTATTTTTAAAAATAGATTATTTTTTTTTAAGTTTTTAAACAAACTTTTATTGTACAAAACATTAAAACATAAATTTTAAAATATGTTTTTTAAAACTATTTTTTAAAAATAGCTACTAAACAAATCTTTTTTTTTTTGTTCTTAAAAACATAAGACAATTTTTTGTTTTTTGATTGCCAAAAGTTTTTTTTTTTTCCAAAAAACATAAAACTATTTTTTTAAAAACGGTTACTAAACAAACTCAAAATCACTCGAGAAAACAAAAAATTCTTATCTTCATTTGACAAAAATATTTGATACCAAGTTGTTAAACATTTGGGCATAACACAATTTAAATCAATATTATTAAAAAAGAAAAGAGAAAAGGGTTTCTTAACCTAAATTCAAATAGCAATGAATAGTATGTGGATGGATGTTGAAATTAAACCCTAACTTATAGCACAAGTGTCCAGGGTGTTTGGCATGGAAGGAGGGAGGGGAAGACTATATTTTCCAGGTTGATAGATGGAGTGGCGTGAAGGGTGGGGTGATATCACTTTCTCCCGAGTCCTGCCCCCAATCTCACTCTCTAACCCCACCCTCCTCAGTCAACACCCCTCTTTCTCCACTACCCTTCTCCCCATTCCCCTCTTTTCTTTTTTTCTTTTTTTCTTCCTCATTTCATCATTCCACAAAGTCTACATTAGTATCTTCTAGGTAGGCCACACTTGAAACAAATTTGAACCATATATTTCATATTAGATTTCAGATATTTCATATCGTTTTACTTTATCAAGAATGAGTTATGTTACATTAATTATGTACCTATAAACAAAGAATACGACACTTTGATAATGATGACTATTTTTAAAGACGGTTTTTTGTTATCTAAAATAAAAAATAAAAAAATATATTTAGTAAGTAAAAAACATGTTTTTTTTATAGAAAATATCTGGTAGTTGCTTTCACTTGATTTTACTTTTTTTCAAGAGGTGTTTTAAAAAATAATTATATAAATATAAAAAATGATTAAAGTAAGGTATTAGATACAAAGTTATTTTTAAAATAATTTTAAAATATAGTAAAAAAAAAGTAGAAATTGTGGGACCTTGCAGCCGTTTAGAGACATATCCCTTGGGTGTCTTGGTGTTAGCCGTGCAAGGGGGCATATGAGTAGCACCTTATGCAATAAACATTCAAAACCATTTAACATAGAATAAACCCTAACAATAAATGAACACAAACGGGTGATTTTAAGTATGAAAAAAGTTTCGTGCAAAGTTTCTGCTCATCTTTTTCAAAAACTAACTTAAGTTTTGGATGGGCATGCCCAAAAAACTTGTCAGAACACACCTTATTGCAAGTGCAAGTTTCTGTTCATCTTTTTCAAAAACTAATTTAAGTTTTGGATGAGCATGCCCAAAAAACTTGTCCGAACACACCTTATTGCAAGAACACTCACCGTTCAAATCGAAGGGGTCAATCGAAGAAGAAGTTTGGTGGTTGTGTACCAACAAAAAATATTTCAATTTCTTAAATAGATATTTGTTTTATAAAATATTATATTATTCTCAAAAACTATTTTTGAGAATTGTTTTTTAAAATAATTATCAAATAAGACCTAATTAAAAAAATATTCTCAAAATATCTTTTTTTTTATTAAGGTGTTTTAAGATTTTTTTGTAAAATGATTTGAGATATAATTGGAAAATAAAAAATGCTTTAAATTTATAGAAATGGAAATAGGAATAAAAAAAACACATTATCATTGAAACCAAAACTCAATCTTTGAAGAATTTTAATTCAACTTTTTTCATATGATACTATAATTCATATTCATTCTTTTCACTACTCTTATTCTTATTTCCATGTATCAAACGCTTTTGTGAAAATATTCTTAAAAGATTTTAATAATTTAAGATAGTAACTATAATGAGATCATATGGATGCATATATCAAATCCACATAATACCTTTCTCTAGAACTTCCAATTTTAATTGATTTTGTTATGATTGAAGTTAAATTATAATTGCAAAATGGGTAATTTAAGTGTTATAAAAATGTTATTAAATACTAAACATATTTCCATATAATAAAATAAAACAACTTTCTTGAGAAGCTACATTATTCTTACTTTGATCTTAACTTCTTTATTTAAGTTAAAAACTCTTTTGTTAAAATTATTTAAGTCATATTTGTATTAGTTTTTGAGAAATCAAATTTCTTGAATTGAGTTTTAACCAATTATTGGAGTTGGGCTTGTTTTAAAAGTTGTCATTTGAGTGACCTATTCTCATGCTTAAGAGCGACATTGCTGCATCTAATAATCCTCGTGACTCGAACTCATGACCCTAATTCTGATACCAATTCTCATGTGATTAGTAAGGTTAAGTGAAACCTTTTATGGCATTCGACATCACACTTCAAGGACCTATTCTAAAAGCTATCATTTCGATGACTCATCCCTGGACTTAAGAGCAGCATTATTGCACTTTAACAAAAATTCATTAGCTAATCATGTTAAAAAAAACAATTAAAAAACTTAATATAAAAGTTAGAAAAATTAAATTTGTGATGGAAATTCTACTTTTTATCTTTATTTAAATAATAAACGTTTCATATTTAATGTATATTTTATAATATCAATATTGTTCTTTAAAATTTTAACTTTTAGTTTTGGCTTAAGCTTTTAACTAAAGCAAAATGCATAAAGTTGTATTAAATAGAACCTCAATCACAAAATAGCTCTAGTTAGAATTTTTCACTTTAAAAAAAAGTCGATCCAAATAGGTTGTAAGCATGATAAGACCTTGTTTGGTTGGTAACTTTTTATTTTTTGCTTTAACTAGATTCTAAAATAAAGAAAAAAATTTGGTTCTTAAAGTTGGTCCATATAGGGCCTAAGCTTTTTGTTTTTGCCTTAGATAACACAACAACAAAATTATAATTTTATAAAGATAATACAAGTGTATAAAAAAAAATACTATTAAGCATAAACTAATTTCTTGTATAAATCTAAAAATGAATCATAAAAATCCAAAGTCAATAAATTTCAATTATTAAATGAGATGATAACAAAATAATATATCTTTTTATCTCAATAATTATTAAAATTTTATTTTTATTATTACTTTTTATTTTCCCCTACTCTTGTCATTATCCTTAAGTGAACCCACTTTTGTATTTTTGTGCTTTTCATTAGAAATAATTAGGAGAGTGGAAGTAAAGTGAGTTGGGCACTTGATGATGGTGATGCATGCAACACTTTGTGTGACCAAAATCATTCACAATGGGTTGAATGGGAGTCATCCATTTTTCTTTATGGGTACATTGGTGGATCCATTACCTTCAATAAGTTTGTATTTTTAATTCCAAAAATAATAAAATACAATATTATAATATTATTTTATTAAAGTACACACAACTTGATTGTATGGTTGAAATGGACTCTCACTTTGTTGGGTCAATCACCAACTTACCAAGAAAGTAGCAAAAACATCTAAAATAGATTTTTTTTTTTTAATTCCTCTTTGTGGATCAACTTTTCTCATGTCTTGATTTGGGAATTATTGCATGGAAAAAGAAGGGGGGAAAATGAATTTATTTGTGAGAAAAGTGTTGAATAGAATAATGTTGTTACATTGTATCTAGGGTTCCATAAAAGCTTTGAAATGAGAAAGAATTTTCAAGGCTTATATAAGATAATCTTTTTAGTTTTTGGCATTAGTTTAAATGTCAGACTTGAAATCATAATCGTTAAAAAGCATAATATGTATATTATATTCAAATATTATAAATTTAAACTTTTAGGAAAGTTGATAACCTACTTTCCCGTAATTTGTATTTTCTTTAGTTGTTTATTATATATGAATTTAAATTATGTTTAATAATTAAAAAAAAGGAAAAAAATTGAATTGATATGAAATAATTTTTTTTATAACTTAAATAAAGTTTTTATAAGAATTAATATTTTCTTCATATTCTTTTTTAATAAAATTAATTAAATATGTAAAAAAAATTATTAATTTTTTTAAAAAAAATAAAACCTCTTATATAAATCAACACAAAGTTTCTACAAGAAGTAATATTATAGTAACTTTCTTTTTAAGTTTTTTTTTTTTTCAAGTTATAAGCTTTTGCAAATTTTATTATCCTTTTTGGATTTCATTAAAAAAAAAGAAAGAAAGAAAGAAAGAAAGAAAGAATGAATGAATGAATGAAAGAGGCCTCAATCTAAAAATCGGTGTTTATTAGAACTTAATAAGTTATAATTTCATTTAATTTTTTTAACATATAAAAATAAATAAAAGAAATAATAAATGTAATATTATCCTTTTTTTTAATTGAAATAAAAGCACACAATAGCTTTTTTTCAAAAGGAAAGAAAATAAAGTACCCAAGAAGAAAAGCTCTTTTTCTCATCTATATATTTAAAAAAAATTTCAAAAGTACAATTACAAATAAGGACAATGAAGGATGAATTACTAAATATTTACATTTATATTTTAATATTTGATGTAGCTTCCGACTTTGGTTGAAACATCAAGCTTCCGTGCGTCAATTACTTCTTGGCTAAGACAAGGAATTCCTCAATCCTCATTCCCACTTGAGTACCCATTTCAAAACAATATTATAATTCTAGTCATATTTTATTTTTTTTTTCTTTTTATCAATTTTGATCAAGAATAATATTATTTATAATTAAGTGGGTATTTGATAAATCAGCTTAATAACTTAATTTAAATCATTAAATAAATTAAATATATTTAATAAAATAACTTAATTTTATGACTTAAAATAAAAAATAATTTTTAATAATAAATAAAAGTAATTAATTTATTCTTAACTCCCTCCCTTATCTTTTTGCTATTCTACAATTTTTATTGTTACTTGAACTCTTTTACCCTGATTATAATTTATGAGAATAAATATATTAATTTATAAATTTTAAATTAAATTTATCAAATAATATTAATACTTAAAATAAGAATTAAATAATAAATTTTAGATGAATAAGTTAAATATAATTTAATTTAAAGTCATTATTTGTTAAGTAATAAGTGTTAAATTTTACCAAATACCTATTAAAATTTAGATAGATTGGAACTAATTTTTTAGTTTTATTTTTTAAAAATAAATTTGAAGGTAAAATTATAAAAGTTTCGTTAATTTTATGTTTGGTTTCAACAAAATATTAAGAAATAAAAAATAAAAAAGTAAAATGATTTTATCATGTTTGATTTATTATGTAAAATAGAAAAATTAACATTGATGAGAAATACACACATTTAAAATTTATTTAATTCTTATATAAAAATAAAAAAAAATATGTAAATAGAAAAAAAAAACATTTAAAAATATTTTGTAAATTGTAAATCTATTTTTCATTTTTTTCTCATTTTTACTTTCCTTTTATTTTTCCTCTATATATATATATATATATATATTCATTTCCATTTATTTTCTATCAAATTTTCCTAAATTTCATTTTTCTTTAAAAAGTTTTTTTCTAGAAAAAAAAAATTTTAGGAAAAATAATGATTTAAATTTTTATATTATTTTTTCTATGTCGTAGTAAAAGGTATATTAATGCAATTATCAAATAAATATAAAAACTTTTATCAAACTAAAAAATATTTACCTTACGAGAAACTAATCCATACAGGATGAAACCTCAAATACCCATCCACTTACGCATTTCTAGGCAGGTGTGGAGACAAGACCCATCCTTTTTAGCCAGGTGGCAAAGCCTAAGACAACCCCAACACATGAATCAGCAGTCATTTGGCCAGGTGTCAAAAATAAAATAAAATAAAAATACAAAATGGAAACACATGAATCACTCAAATGCGCTCGAAAAACCTCCAAATTTGATTCTTTTATTATTAGAAAAGTAGGCCAAAAAAAAAAATTAAAAGAAAAAGAAAAAAAAAAAAAAAACATATGGAAGAGAGGAAAGGAGGACACATCACTTCCTTGAAAAAAACGCATCTCTCTCTCTCTCTCCCTCTGTTGGTTTGGGCTTGGAGGGAGGTTCGGTTGAAGACTTTTATGCAGATAAGCACAAACCAAACCAAACCAATCCCACCCCATCCACCACCCACCACTACAAAGCCCTCCTCTCCACCTTCTTCCTCCACCCTTTTGCTCTCTTTCTAAAAAGGAAAGTCTTCTCCTCTCTCTCTCTCTCTCTTTCTCTCTCTGTATTCCTCATTTTCATTCTCCTCCATCTCCAAACTGGCTATAGAAATGAAGCCCAAGAACAGAAGAATCATGGTAAGATTGATTAATTGATTGATTCCCACAGCAACATTTCCTTACTTCTGTTGAATCCTGTGATTTGATCTGGTTTTGTTTTGTGGGTATTGATGGAATTGTAGGGAGCTGGAGGGCCAGTGGAAGAGGAAGGTGAGGAGGAGGAGAGCAAGTGGCCGCCATGGCTGCGCCCTCTCCTCCAAACAAGCTTCTTCGTTCAATGCAAGCTCCATGCTGATTCCCACCGCAGTGAATGCAACATGTACTGCTTGGACTGCATGAATGGAGCCCTCTGCTCCCTTTGCCTCAACTTCCACAAAGGTCACCGCGCTATTCAGGTCCTTTCCCCCCTCCCTCCAATAATGGATTGTACCCCTCTGTGGGTCAGAATGATTCTTTTATTGGTTGTATCATCTCTCGGCTGAAATGATACTTCTATTGATTTTCCTCGTCTTTATAATAATAAAGGATTCTACCCGTCTCTGGTTGGAATGATGCTTTTATTACAATTTTGATATGATTGATGAGAAAATTATTCATTTTTTTTTTTTTTTGCAGATAAGGAGGTCATCATACCATGATGTGATTAGGGTTTCTGAGATTCAGAAATTTCTGGACATTACCGGAGTCCAGACCTACATTATCAACAGTGCCAGAATTGTGTTCTTGAATGAGAGGCCTCAGCCCAGGCCTGGAAAAGGAGTCACCAACACTTGCCAAGTTTGTGAGCGCAGCCTCCTTGACTCCTTCACTTTTTGCTCCCTTGGTTGCAAGGTATATTTCTATATACAACTTCAAAACCCTAATTGCTTTGATTCAATTCTTGCCCCAATAACAAAATGCAGGATAATTGAGATTTGACTTTTTTGTCTTTTTTTTTTTTTTGGGAGTTGTGATAAATGAAGATAGTTGGGACATCATAGAGCTTCAGGAAGAAGAAGCTGTGAATGGAAACAGAAGGCTCCGACTCGGAATCCCTGAATGGAGCCAGCAGCGGCGGCAGCAGCAGCAGCAAGAGCAAAATCCCGAGCTTTACGCCCTCCACGCAACAATAATATTGAAATAATTCCTTAAAAAAAAATATTAATAATCAGCAAAATAAATAAATAAATAAATCTCATTTGTTTATGGGCACATATTCGAACAATATGATCATGTGTTGAGAACAAGAATTGAACCTTAGAAGCTCAATGGGCCTATTTTAACTATTAACTTCCAATTTTTGTTTCTATTGCATTCCATTCTCCTCTTTGATTCTATCTCATTGTATCATATTCTATCCTTCAAATTTTGAGAATCACCATCACTCCAACCCAAAGAGAAAGTAGGCATGAGGTCAAATCAAATCTTTCAATTTTCAGTTGAGAGGAAGTTTGGGCAAAGAGTGGTGGGCTCATGTGACCCAATAGGCCTACCCATGGGCCTTTCTCCAACCTTGGGCTTTCTCCATTTTCAACCTCTTTCATTGGGCAAGGCAAAGTTGCTCCACTTTGATTAGATAATGGGTAAAACTTATATTTGTGATATCGTACATCAAATAGAAGAAGAAATTTTTCACTATATATATACACGTAATCCCTTTTACCACATCCAATAACGAAAGAAGTTGTCATACAAAAATAAAACATAATTTTTGTGTGTAGAAATACAAAGTTGAAAAATATGTTTTATAAATGTTTTTTTTTTTTTAATTTGATAGCAAAAGTTGAAAAATGAAATAGAGAAATTAAAAAAAAATTAATTCTCATTTTTTAAAATAGGAAAAATAGATATTTAAAAAAAATTAATTCTCAAATTTTTAAATATATTTTAAATCTCAACTTTCAAAGTGGAAAGAATTACCAAAATCTTGTAAAGGAAATCGATGAATTATTATATAATTATCACATGTTTTTGTTTTTTTTATCTTTAAATATAAGATATGTACAAAAATATGAAACAATTCTAATATTTACAAAAAATTATAATAAATTAAAAA
>JAJJMJ010023774.1:0-15473 GCA_022059055.1 Vitis cinerea | reverse complement strand
GCTCCACCATATCATTGAAGATACTCAACATACATCTTTGGAATGTTGCAGGTGCATTGCATAAACCAAAAGGCATTCTTCTGTAAGCATATGTTCCAAATGGACATGTAAAAGTGGTCTTTTCCTGATCTTCCACAACAATTTCAATTTGAAAATACCCTGAATACCCGTCCAAAAAACAGTAGAACGGGTGGCCAGAGACTCTCTCCAACACTTGATCGATAAATGGCAATGGAAAATGATCTTTCCTGGTTACTGCATTCAACTTTCTATAATCAATACACACCCTCCACCCTGAAGTGAGGCGTGTAGTAATTTCTTCTCCTTCTTCATTCTGAACCACAATAATCCCTGACTTCTTTGGTACCACTTGAGTAGGACTCACCCAAGAACTATCAGATATAGGGTAAATAATACCTACTTGAAGTAGCTTCAGCACCTCAGCTCGCACAACCTCTTGTAAATGAGGATTCAATCTTCTTTGAAGTTGTCGAATTGGCTTAGCTTCATCCTCCATATATATATGATGCGTGCAAACTAAAGGACTAATGCCTTTCAAATCAGATATTTGCCATCCTATTGCTTTTTTACACCTCTTGAGAACTTCCATTAAACACTTCTCTTGATGACTGGTCAGAGATGAAGATATTACAACAGAACATTGATTATTTTCTTCAAGGTATGTATATTTCAGCTCCACAGGTAGAGGCTTCAAATTGAGTTTTGGGATCTCTTTTTCAGCATCTGCTCCTTCTTCTTTATTGAACAAAGGTAGAATCTCTTCTATCCTCCTCCAACTTTGTAGAGTAGCAAGCTCATTAGGGGGTTCAGACAAACCTTCCTCACAATCCGCAAAACTTTCATTTAGCTTGTCTTGCATATTCTGATTACAGTGCTCCTCTACCAGAGTGTCAATAATACACACCTCTTCTGGACCCTCTTCTTCTTCCGGAGTGATTTGCTTTTTAGACATATAAAAAATGTTGAGATCAAGTATCATGTTGCCAAAAGTGAGTTGCATGAGCCCATTCCTACAGTTGATGATTGCATTTGAGGTAGCAAGGAATGGTCTTCCCAGGATGATAGGAACTAAATTAGCTTCCTTTACAGTAGGATCCGTATCAAGAACAATAAAATCCACCAGATAGTAGAAATTATCAACTTGAACCAAGACATCCTCAATTACTCCTCTGGGAATTTTTACTGATCTATCTGCTAAAGATAGAGTGATTGCTGTTGGCTTCAACTCACCAAGTCCCAATTGCTTGTAGACAATATATGGAAGCAAATTAACACTTGCTCCCAAGTCTAATAAAGCTTTCTCTACTACCTTTCCTCCAATCATGACTGAAATGGTAGGACTTCCCGGATCTTTGTACTTCAAAGGAGATTTACATTGTAAGATTGCACTTACCTGCTCAGTCAAGAAGGCTTTCTTATTTATAGTCAACCCTCTTTTGATAGTACATAAGTCCTTTAGGAATTTTGCATATGTTGGAACTTGTTTAATCATATCCAACAGTGGGATATTGACTTTAACTTGTCTCAATACTTCAAGAATTTCAGCTACATTTCTAATCCCCTTTTTCCCATGCAATGCTTGAGGAAAAGGTGGAGAAGTTGATTTCTTTAGCATTTCTTCCTTCAGAAGTTCCTTCTCTGGATTTGCATTCATTGTTGACTCATAGTCCTCTTTCTTTTCACTGATCTCTCTATTTTTGTCTTCCATTTCCTCCCCTTTCATTGTCTCTTCTTCTTCCGCAACATGTGGCTTAGGTGGTGGCTGCTCAATTTTCTTACCACTCCTTAGAGTGATTAAGGCTTTAACATCTTTCATCTGTGATGATTCTCCCTCATGGCTTTCCACTTCATGGACACCCTTGGGGTTTTGGTGGGGTTGAGAAGGAAATCTTCCCTTTTCTTGCACTGTATTCAAATTTGTGAGCCTTGATATTGAGTATTGGAGATTATCTATCTTTTGGGTTATATCATTTTGCATTCCATCCATCCTTTTGTTCAGAGTACTCTCTACTCTGTCAATTCTTTGATTAAGTTGAGCATTGATGGCTTTTTGTTCTCCAACAAAATCTCCCACTATCTTGCTGAGATTCAAAATGGCTTGTTCAAGACTTGAAGATTGTTGAGATGGTTGATCTGGCTGTTGGTACTGAGGTGCTCTAGGCTTCCGTGAAAAATTTGGATGATTCCTCCAACTTGAGTTGTAAGTATTTCCATAGGGTGCATTGTTATTGATGCGACTCATGGTAGCTTAGCTTTAAAGGCGTATCAACAAAATTTATACCTTAGATACTATTACTAAAGTAGCCAAGCTACTATAGCATAGTGGTTCTAGGATCGTTCACTGGGAAGGGTTTTCGCAAACACAAGTGATATTCAAATTAGGAAAATAGGTGATTTTCTTATGGATGTTAGCTTTAAAAGAAGATGTAAATGTTTTAGAAAGATTTAAACTAATTTAAGCTAACATTAAAGACTAAAATGAAAGGGTGTAAAAACAAGTTTCTCAAAGATAGGATAGCTATGCTCTGGCTCTTATGCAAATTGGAAATCTCAGGATAGGCTCCTCGCGTTGGGGTTGCAACTATGGTGATGCCTGCTTCCCGAACCGGTATGGATTTAGCAAATCAAGTTTTAATCCTTTAAAATGGCAAAACAGATGGTAGTGAATTTCATCAATGGTTATTCACCTTAGACTTCCTTTGAATGACTCGTAAGAGATAACTAATGGTCTAAAGCCAAAAGCTTACCAAATATTGGCAACTCAAAGTCATTCCGGGTGATAAACTCACCTTTCAATGGCCATTGAAATTGGTTCTAATGGATTAATGCAAAACTTGGAATTGAAAACCTCACCTTCCAATAGCTCGTAGGAGATAACTAATGGATAGAAATCCAAAAGCTTATCAAGTATTGACCGTTGGAAGTTGTCCAATGGAAATAAAAACTAAACTTTGCTTTAATGAACCATTAATGAAAAACGACTACCTTACCTTCCGGGTGCAAGAAATTTCCATGGGAATGCATCCAAGCCATCACATAACATCCATACTTTGAGAAACTTAAAAGGTTAGCCTCTCATCCTTGGGGATTTCATCCACCAAGGATGTTTGGCTACTAAGAAAATAAGAAAGAGAAGAGAAGGAGAAAACAGAGCAAGGCTCTGTGGTATATTTCAATATATATGGTATATTACATAAATTTCTCCATATGTTTCAACGGATGCAAAGGAGTATAAATAGAGAAGCTTTTCCATCCTTCCTAGCTAAGAAATCTTATGATTGGTGGATTACAAGGAGAAGAATGGAAATTTATACAAAAATATCTAAAAGAAAAGATCTCGTGTGGAGTCGGCAAAACAGGGGAAGGGGTGTGCGAAATTCGCACACCTGATCAGGAGGTGTGCGAAATTCGCACACCATTCAGAAGGTGTGCGAAATTTTCGCACACCTGGAGCAGTTTTCTTCCGAAGGCCATAACTTCCTCGTTTCAGCTCCAAATCATGCACGGTTTGAAGCGTTGGATTCTTGACTTCTTGAGCTTTGAAACGGTATATACCATGCAAAAAATGGACTTCGGGAAGTGCTCCAAAAGTGACAAAGAACACTGCAGCTGCTGACCTCAGATTTCCTCCTTACTTCTCTTTGCTTTTCTTTTGCTTTTCTTTGCTTCTCTTTGCTTTTCTTTGCTTTTCTTTGCTTTTCTTCTTTGGTTGGCTTGTCTAAGTAGCTCCTCCATCATTTGGCATGCTTGAATTGATTCATAAGCTGATATAAACATGTAAACTTGCCACAAAATGGTTAAAACCAATTACTAAGGACCTTAATGAATTAATTGGGTTAAATGAATATGATTACTACTCAAAGGTGCTTAAAACCATTATAATTAGGTCTACAAAATAGCACTTTTTGGTAGTAATCAGTTATTGGGCTTGAATTGTCCAACAACATTTGCTTGATCTCCAAACCTTTCCCTTTCAGCTGAAATTGTAGGGCATTCCTCCACCAAGTGTTCATAGGATTGACAATTAGGACAAAGCTTCACTTGCACTGGTGCTTCAGCAACAGCTTGCACTTCATGCATCTTTTTCAGTTCCAGCTCCTCCAATCTTCTTGTCACAGCTGCAAACTTTGCTTTCGTATCATCCTCTTCTTTCAAGGTATACATCCCAGCCTTAGCGATGAAATCACTCAGTTGAGACTTCATCTTTCCCACTTCTCCTTTGATCGGTTCATCCCATTCCCGTGAAACTTCAGCTACATAATTCAAGAAATCCATAGCTTTCTCTGGATTTTTGCTCATGAAATCTCCTCCACACATTGTTTCTAGGAGTTGCTTCATTGAGGACGACATCCCATCATAAAAATAGCTCACCAATAGCCACGTATCAAAACCATGGTGAGGACAAGCATTTATAGCTTCCTTATATCTTTCCCAACACTCATAGAATTTCTCATTCTCTTTAGCTGAGAAGTTTGAAATTTGCCTTTTCAAGCCATTTATTCTATGAGTGGGAAAGAATTTCTTAAGGAATTCAGCTTGTAAGTCAGTCCAAGTACGGATACTCCTCGGCCTTAAAGAATTAAGCCAAATTTTGGCTTTATCCTTTAAAGTAAAAGGAAATAACTTAAGCCTCATCAAATCGATTGAAGCTCCTCCCTCTTGGAATGTATTACAAACATCTTCAAATTCCTTGATATGTGCGTAGGGATTCTCACTTTCCATCCCATGGAAAGTTGGTAGAAGTGGAACAATATACGGTTTGATCACTAGCTGCTCTGTAGGAGGCACTATACATGACGGTGCACTCATACGAGGTGGATGCATGCGGTCCCTCATTGATCTAAATTCATTGAGATTGTCTTGACGACCTTGGTGACTATGCTGATCTTCAGGTGTAGCTTCCATGATATTCAAGCTCAATTCCAATTCCTTAGTATGAGGTGTATCACTTTTAACAAGCCTTCCTCCACTGCCACGTATCCACTTTGGCGTATACAACTAGTATCTATCTGTAACTAAAATGAAAATAAAGGACAACAAAAGAAAACAGGGCTACAAAAACAAAATAAAACTAAGCTGAATTTAAAAGGTAAATTTAAATTATGAGTCAGTAAAACGAAAAAAAATGAGAATTAATAAAGCGAAAGAAACGTTACCAAACTTGTGATAAAAATCACAAGTACACTGAAATAGTATCACTATAAACTTGACACCTTCCCCGGCAATAGAGCCATTTGATTCATGCCCAATTGGTGTATCAGCTGATTTGTGTCTAGCTGGTGCTCCTTGATGGAGGGAGAAATCAACAAAATTTATAACCTATTACACCATGAACTAGGGTAGCAAAGAAAAAGCTACTATAGCATAGTGGCTCTAGGATCGTTCACTGGGAAGGGTTTTCAAACTGAAAATGATACCAATTCAAAGTGAATTGGTGATGTTTCATTTCAAGGTTAGCTTAAGGAATAAAACACAAACTTTGGTTGAAAAAGGTTTAGACTTAGACTAACGACACAGCAAGTAATGGAAATTACTTATGAAGAAAAACATTCCTTGGAGATTTAGGTTCACAGGGGAGGTTCCTTGTGCAAAAACATAACTCTGGTCAGTTGGTTCATTTTCTCGTATTAGAGAATTAACATAAAGTCAATTCTCTAACAGGTGCTGCACAAATGCATCCCTTAATTGGATTTCAGCTCTAAATCTCTCTCACTGATGCAACTTGCAATGGTTTGAGCCTCTCACTTAGCCTTTACCATTCAAGGTGATCTTTAACCTTGGATTACCCGTCAAAAGCTCGCAAGAGATAACTAATGGATGTCTCCTTGGAGTCCAAAAGCTTACCAAGTGTTGGCTATTCTAGAAAATCCTACCTTCAAGTCACCACCCAGAGGCTCGCAAGGGGTAAACTAGTGCATCTCCATGGATAGAGATCACTTGCCTTACCAAGTGTTGGCCTAGTGACTCCAAGGCGTTTTAAGTTAACTAAAAATATAGAAACCATTCACAGGACACACTTTCTCTTCATTCATAGCTGAAACCACAGAGCTACTAATTCTTGCACTTGGAACCTTTCCCGGCAACCTTAGCTCCAAGGAACTAAAGGTTTAGTTACTCATTCTCTGGGGATACGTCCTCAGAGAGTGCATAACTTAGTAAATGAAAAAATACAATCAAAGTGAGAAGGTAAGGCAGAGCTCAAGCTCTGTATTTTACTTTCTTTCAAACTTTTACAAAAGGTTCATCACCCTCAGAACAGGCTCCTCGGGCTCTATTTATATGAATACTACATTAATAGCTATTACATGGATATTTAGTCTTTTTCCTAACTTAAAAGCTAAGGAATCCTATAATTGGTGGCTTACAAGGAGAATTTGGGGATTTAAACAACAAAAATCTAAAGAAAAATATCTCCAAGTGTCGGTTACAAATATCGGGAAGCACTAAGGACCATTTCGCAAGTGAAAACGAGGTCTGCGAGATTTCGCAGACACACAAAAAGGGCTGCGAAATCACTTCGCAGCAAATGGCTGATTCCGCAGCGCTGCGAAGTTGGCTTTCATCTTGCAGTGTTTGGCTTCCATCGCGTCGTGAAACTTCAGGAGGAATTCCTCAGCACTATGCAAAAAGGCTGTGAAATCATTCCGCAACAAAAGGGTGATTTCGCAACACTTTGTAAAATTCTTCCTTCGGCTTGGAGTGGTCGGCTTCCAATGGCTGTAACTCCTTCATTTCAACTCCGAATTGCACACCGTTTAAAGCATTGGATTGTTGACTTCCTAAGCTTTAAAATTACGTATAGCATTCATAAATTGGACTTCAGTAAGTGCTCCAAAAGTGACTGACATGACTGTCATCAAGAATGCTTCATGGCAGATTTCTCTTTGCTTCCCTTCCTTGCATTCTGGATTTGCTTATGGCAAAGGACTTCAAAGCTTTGGTTCTTCATGCTTCTGCTCTTTCCATTGCTTTTCCAAGGATTCCAAATAACTCTCCTTAATCTCATATTGCTTTGGTGATAAAAAAGCTATCAAAACACCAAAACTTAACACAATTTGATTAGAATTGATTGCAAGGGTCCTTAACATGTTAATTGGGTTAAAAGGTAATAACTACTACTCAAAAGTGTTTAAAAGGATTAATTACAAGCTATCAAATAGCACTTTTTGAGTAGTAATCATGACCCCCAATTGACATATTGCTAGTCCCTTAGCAATGAAGGAGAGAAAAATAAAATAAAAGTACCATAATTTACAACATCATGCTGATCACTTCAAAAAATGTTTAAGTGGCATGACTGATCAAACTCTCACATGGAACATTAAAGAAATAAAACTCAAAATTCAATAGAAGCTATCAAAAACTTTGCTAAATATCATTGATCAAGGGAATGCATTATGCAAATTGAAGTTTTAAAATCATTTTCACTTCCAAAGAACCAAACTTTATTCTTCCACAAAAATCTAAGTGTAAGATGATAGATTCCGAATATAGTATACTAAACTAATCTCTCCCCCCAACTTATCTCTTTTCAACACTTAGCAAACTGACCAAATTCAATATGCAGAGAACACACTTTTTTTTTTTTTTTTTTTGAAGGTACAAGGCTTAAGGGGCATTCTTTTCTGTTTTGTCCATGTAACGGGGGTCCATCGATGACTCCCAACCAATTAAGGTTTAGGGCATCAAGCTTTAAGGATCTTTCAACCACTAACTCCTCGGATTTTACCCCGGACTTTTTTTATATACCCATGCGCCTACCATATGCTAACTCCACCTATCCACCCTTGTAACGAGCATTGAGGCCGATGACTCCCAACCAATGAAGGCTTAGGGCACCAGGTTTTAAAGATTTTCACCATATACCCCTCAGACCTTGCTCGGGTTTCAAGGCAAGCAAACATTTTTCTTTCTCTCTTTTTTTTCCAAAGGCTCATTGGCCTTTAATAAGGTGTCTCAATATTATTAAATGAGGTCAAAGATACCAAGTCCCAAAATTTTCTAAGTCAAGAGGGAAATAGTTTTTCATCTTATAATCAGAATCTATTGTGCATAGTGTGTGAATAGGTTAAAGTGGAAGGACTAAACTTGAATTCAATAGAAGTTTCAACAATTGAACCACTTTAGCAAGCATAATCCAAACTCTAAGTTAGATGAAAAGCAAAAGTTCAGTTTCTCCTATTTTAATTTGAAAATTTTTTCTCATAAACCATGGAGATTAAAGTAAAAAGCAACTAAAAACTACAACTAATTTACTAGGCAAGGCTGAATTATCAAAATAACTTAGCATACTTCCTTTAACTTAGCATACTTCCTTCCTCATTCCCCCCCCCCAACCGAGCTGAGCATTGTCCTCAATGTGATATGGGTGATTGAAATTATAGGGAGGAAGTGGTACCTCCTGAGTGGTATCAATTTCGAATACTAATTGGAGAAACCACATGTTTCAAAAAGAATAAAAGGTGTGAGCAAAGGAAATAAGAATAAATTAATGCTAAGAGTTAACAAAAAACTAGATTTGTATTACTTTAATCATTTGAGTACAATTGGAAAGAAAGTAATACAAGTAATCCCCATATATGAAATCAAAATGAGGGGATTTCATAACATACTAATGAAAACAAAATACATAAAAGAAATATATAATAGATATATATATGATCAGATAGGAGGATAATGCTGGAGATGATGGCTTAGGCAGATGGCTCTGTCTCTTCAGTAGCTGACTCAGGAGGGGCCTGAGGCTCTGTGGCCTGTGAGTGTGGCACTATAGTGGTGGGAGTGAGATGCTTAGCAGCTGATGAGAGACCGAGATGATGCTGGAGCTGCCTCAAGATGGCAGTGTGCTGAGCCTGAGTGGTCAACATCTGCTCCTGGCGAGCTCGCATAGCTGCCATCTCCTGAGCAAGGCTGCTCTGAGATGAGGTCAAGGTCTGCAATGCATGGCATAAATCTCTATACTCAGAAATGGGAATGGCCATCCTTGGCTCAACTGAAGTAGAGGGCTGTGATGAGGCTGGAGTAACTGGAGAGGCTCTGGCTATGGTAGGAGGAGCAATGGGTATACCCTCAGGTATATGACGTGGAGATGCTCTCCTGGCAGCTAGTATCTGAGCTCGCTGTGGAAGCTCTGGCTGCTCCATTCTATACGCTGTCATATTGGTCCACTTGTCGAAAGTAAATACCTCTCGACATATACGCTTGCGTTCCAACTGAGGATCTGATGGATACCCCAGATGCTCAAGAATCTGACATAGCAGCCGCGGAAAGAGAAGTGGAATGGCATCAGCTCATGGCAACTTCTTCTTATGCACCTTCTCTTCAAAGTAGAGAGGGGCAGCCATAATCAGGTGGTGAGGGCCAAAAAAGTATCCCTCAGAAATCCTGAACAAGGCCTCCAACAGAACTCCTCTCCTTTGAGTCCAGTGCTGCAGTGGATAAATATTATGACGCAAGAGTGCATCAATGAGAAACATCCTTGGAGGAGTTCCCCCCTCAATAGATGTGGATTTGTGGAAGCTCCTCTAGACAAGATATGCACCATTTCCAGCTGAGAAGGACTAGCCCTTGCTCGGTAATCCTCAAAATGGCTTGGCTCGTATGGAATATGCAGGGCCTCTTCTATATGGCGAGCTCCTAGAATGCCATGCCATCCATCAATAGTAAAATGGATTAAAGTAGGATCTCTGACCTGCTGAGTAGTCATGGACTGATAAAAATCCATGGCTACTCTGGGATAGAAGAAGTCTCGTGGGGTCAGCAGCTGCTCCATGCGATATCTGCGCAACAATTGGAATGAACCTTCAAGCTCCGGCTGCAATTGGAAGGCGGCTGTGTCAAAGCACAGCTCAGAGTGAAATGGCTGAGCTCGGCAGTCCAAATTGCCTTCAATTGGTGGTTGAGTGAGCATCGGACGCCTGATTATCACTTCAGGAGCTGTCCTAGACGGAATTTGGGGCTCAGAAAGTGGTGGCTGGTGCTCCTGAGGTTTTGCCGGCGGTGCCGGAGATGGCACCGGAGAGGGCTCTGGAGAGGGAACAGGGGACTACCCTGTTAAGTCGATGGGCTCTGAGCTTTCGACTCTAACTCTTTTTTGTAGGGGACGGCCCCCTGACCTGGTGAGATAACGTCTCGCCGGAGGTTGCTGTACTGCGGGCTTGGCCGGATGTTTTTGTGGTGTGGGCTTCGCCGGAGGTGAAGCGGCTTCTGGCCTCAAAGGCTCAGAAGTAGAAGCTTGAACAAGTGCCTCGCACGGCGTTTGCTTTCGGGCGGAATGAGAGGAAGACTTGGCTCCTCTGGTTCGCGCCATTTCGATTTGACGAAATTTGGCCGGAAATGATGACCGGAAGGGATGACCGAAGGTGCGCGCGACGTCAGGCTTTGGAGAGGAGGTGAACGGACGATTGTTGTGACTTTTCCCCTTTCTGAAACTCTTTCGCAGCTCAAATGACTGGTATTTATAAAAAATAACGGAATATTAAAGGTCATCTTGGGTTTCACAGAAGAAGGCCGATTCTGCAGCAAAAATGGGGGTTTCGCAAGAGAAAACCACTTTCGCAGCTCACTTCGCAGCTGCGAAATTGGTGTCACTGTACCGCGGAATGGCACTCGTGTGCCAAAAATCGATTTCGTAGCTGCGGAACACCCCGCGGAATGGAGTTATTGCTGCGGAATTGGGGTTTTTCACGCCTTAGAGCTTCGCATCCGCTTTCGCAGTTGCGAAATGGGGGCTCCTGTGCTGCGGAGTGGCACTCGTGTGCCAAAATCGCCTTCGCAGCTGCAAAAATTTTCGCAGAGGATTCATTTGTGTTGCGAAATGATTGCGCAACAAATGGCTGTTTTCGCAGAGAATTCCTCTTTGGCTACGAGATCTCGCAGAGCTCTTTTTCTCCTCTGTTTTTGCTCTGTTTTCACTTTATTTTCACTCCAATTTCTTCCTTTCAATTTCTTTGCATTTTCTCCCACCTGAGATCATTCAAAAAGATAAAATACATATAAATACACAATTTAAGATCAAAAATTAAGATCAAAAGTATGGATAAAACTTTAAAATTTACAAAATTTACAAAAATTTTGGACTTTG
The DNA here is from genome assembly GCA_022059055.1 of Vitis cinerea. NCBI lineage: Eukaryota > Viridiplantae > Streptophyta > Magnoliopsida > Vitales > Vitaceae > Vitis > Vitis cinerea. The sequence goes on along the minus strand of JAJJMJ010023774.1, from coordinate 4,369 downwards.
GTGAAACCAAGTCCATCAAACCCTTATTTGCTTAAGCTTTTTGTGGCTCAAGGAGGTTGATTTCCTCCTTTTCTGGTTTGAACGGCTCCATGAATGGCTTAAGACGATATCCATTGACTCTAAAGGTGTCTATGCCATTGAAATTCAATAATTCCACCACCCCATTGATATGTACTTGATGAATAATGAAAGGACCTATCCATCTTGACTTGAGCTTTCCAGGAAAGATATGGAGTCTTGTGTCATAGAGTAGAACTCTTTGTCCTTTCTAAAATTCCTTGTTAGAAATTAGTTGATCATGCCACTTCTTCATCCTCTGTTTTGCAACTTTGGAATTGATATAAGCATCATTTCTCAATTCCTCCATCTCATTAAGGTCTAAGCACCTCTTTGCCCCAGCCCTAATCAAGTCCATATTCAATTTTTTGATTGCCCACCAAGCTTTGTATTCAACTTCCACAGGGAGATGACACGCTTTGCCATAGACAAGAAGATAGGGGGACATGCCAAGAATAGTCTTATAAGTTGTTCTATACGCCCATAATGAATCATGAAGCTTAATAGACCAATCTTTTCTGTTTGAACTCACCACTTTCATCAATATGTTCTTTATCTCCCTGTTTGCTAGCTCAACTTGCCCGGAAGTCTGTGGATGATAAGGTGTAGCTACCTTATGCTTCACTCCATACTTGGCTAATAAACTTTCAAAAGGCTTGTTGCAAAAATGAGAACCTCCATCACTGATTATAGCTTTGGGCACCCCGAATCTTGAAAAAATGTTCTCTTTCAGAAACTTGAGAACCACTCTATGATCATTTTGTTTACAAGGGACTGCCTCAACCCATTTAGAAACATAATCCACCCCCACCAAGATGTAAGAATTACCAAAAGACATTGGAAAAGGTCCCATAAAGTCAATGCCCCATACATCAAATAGCTCAACTATTAGTATGGGGTTCATGAGCATTTGATTTCTTTTTGTCAGCTTTCCAAGCCTTTGGCATCTATCACAACTTCTACACATGATGTGGGCATCTTTGAAAAGAGATGGCCAAGTAAACCCTAATTGCAACACCTTCATAGCTGTTTTCTGAGAGGCAAAGTGGCCTCCACATGCATTCTCATGACAATGGTTTAGAATTCCTTGTTGCTCTTCTTCAGGCACGCACTTCCTTATGATCTGATCTACACAATATTTAAAAAGGAAAGGCTCTTCCCAATAATAAGCATGGATTTTTGCAAAGAAGTGCTTCCTGTCCTATGCATTCCACTCACTTGGAATTTCACCAGTAACTAGATAATTAGCAATATGAGCATACCAAGGAGTTTTTACTAGAAACATAAGTGATTCCTTAGGAAAGTCATCATTAATAGGCAAGGCATGGGAATTATGTGCTATAGCTAACCTTGAGAGGTGGTCAGCTACCACATTCTCCACTCCTTTCTTATCTCTGATTTGAAGATCGAATTCTTGTAACAAAAGAATCCATCTTATCAACCTTGCTTTTGCATCTTGCTTTGTCAATAAATACTTCAAGGCTGAATGGTCAGTGAAAACAATGATGAAAGACCCTACCAAATAAGCACGAAATTTGTCCAAGGCAAATACCACAGCTAACAATTCTTTCTCTGTAGTTGTGTAGTTCCTTTGAGCTTCGTTCAATGTTTTGCTTGCATAGTAGATCACATAGGGCTTCCCATCTTCTCTTTGACCAAGCACAGCTCCTATAGCAAAGTCACTGGCATCACACATTAGTTCAAAAGGTAGTTGCCAGTTAGGGGCCCTCACTATTGGATTTGTTGTTAAAAATTTCTTCAGTTGGTCAAAGCTATTTTGACATCTTTCATCCCATATAAACTTAGCATCCTTAGCTAACAGCTCACAAAGAGGTTTTGAAAGCTTTGAAAAATCTTTGATGAACCTCCTATAGAAGCCTGCATGGCCAAGGAACTGCCTTACTCCTTTTACAGTTGTTGGGGATGGTAGTTTGACAATAAGCTCCACCTTTGCTTTATCAACTTCAATGCCCTTTTCGGAGATGATATGGCCAAGGACAATTCCTTGACGTACCATAAAATGGCATTTCTCCCAATTGAGCACCAAGTCTTTTTCAATGCATCTGTGAAGAACCGCTTCCAAATTGACTAAGCATTCCTCAAATGTACCTCCATATACGGTGATATCATCCATGAAAACCTCCATAATTTGCTCCACCATATCATTGAAGATACTCAACATACATCTTTGGAATGTTGCAGGTGCATTGCATAAACCAAAAGGCATTCTTCTGTAAGCATATGTTCCAAATGGACATGTAAAAGTGGTCTTTTCCTGATCTTCCACAACAATTTCAATTTGAAAATACCCTGAATACCCGTCCAAAAAACAGTAGAACGGGTGGCCAGAGACTCTCTCCAACACTTGATCGATAAATGGCAATGGAAAATGATCTTTCCTGGTTACTGCATTCAACTTTCTATAATCAATACACACCCTCCACCCTGAAGTGAGGCGTGTAGTAATTTCTTCTCCTTCTTCATTCTGAACCACAATAATCCCTGACTTCTTTGGTACCACTTGAGTAGGACTCACCCAAGAACTATCAGATATAGGGTAAATAATACCTACTTGAAGTAGCTTCAGCACCTCAGCTCGCACAACCTCTTGTAAATGAGGATTCAATCTTCTTTGAAGTTGTCGAATTGGCTTAGCTTCATCCTCCATATATATATGATGCGTGCAAACTAAAGGACTAATGCCTTTCAAATCAGATATTTGCCATCCTATTGCTTTTTTACACCTCTTGAGAACTTCCATTAAACACTTCTCTTGATGACTGGTCAGAGATGAAGATATTACAACAGAACATTGATTGTTTTCTTCAAGGTATGTATATTTCAGCTCCACAGGTAGAGGCTTCAAATTGAGTTTTGGGATCTCTTTTTCAGCATCTGCTCCTTCTTTATTGAACAAAGGTAGAATCTCTTCTATCCTCCTCCAACTTTGTAGAGTAGCAAGCTCATTAGGGGGTTCAGACAAACCTTCCTCACAATCCGCAAAACTTTCATTTAGCTTGTCTTGCATATTCTGATTACAGTGCTCCTCTACCAGAGTGTCAATAATACACACCTCTTCTGGACCCTCTTCTTCTTCCGGAGTGATTTGCTTTTTAGACATATAAAAAATGTTGAGATCAAGTATCATGTTGCCAAAAGTGAGTTGCATGAGCCCATTCCTACAGTTGATGATTGCATTTGAGGTAGCAAGGAATGGTCTTCCCAGGATGATAGGAACTAAATTAGCTTCCTTTACAGTAGGATCCGTATCAAGAACAATAAAATCCACCAGATAGTAGAAATTATCAACTTGAACCAAGACATCCTCAATTACTCCTCTGGGAATTTTTACTGATCTATCTGCTAAAGATAGAGTGATTGCTGTGGCTTCAACTCACCAAGTCCCAATTGCTTGTAGACAATATATGGAAGCAAATTAACACTTGCTCCCAAGTCTAATAAAGCTTTCTCTACTACCTTTCCTCCAATCATGACTGAAATGGTAGGACTTCCCGGATCTTTGTACTTCAAAGGAGATTTACATTGTAAGATTGCACTTACCTGCTCAGTCAAGAAGGCTTTCTTATTTATAGTCAACCCTCTTTTGATAGTACATAAGTCCTTTAGGAATTTTGCATATGTTGGAACTTGTTTAATCATATCCAACAGTGGGATATTGACTTTAACTTGTCTCAATACTTCAAGAATTTCAGCTACATTTCTAATCCCCTTTTTCCCATGCAATGCTTGAGGAAAAGGTGGAGAAGTTGATTTCTTTAGCATTTCTTCCTTCAGAAGTTCCTTCTCTGGATTTGCATTCATTGTTGACTCATAGTCCTCTTTCTTTTCACTGATCTCTCTATTTTTGTCTTCCATTTCCTCCCCTTTCATTGTCTCTTCTTCTTCCGCAACATGTGGCTTAGGTGGTGGCTGCTCAATTTTCTTACCACTCCTTAGAGTGATTAAGGCTTTAACATCTTTCATCTGTGATGATTCTCCCTCATGGCTTTCCACTTCATGGACACCCTTGGGGTTTTGGTGGGGTTGAGAAGGAAATCTTCCCTTTTCTTGCACTGTATTCAAATTTGTGAGCCTTGATATTGAGTATTGGAGATTATCTATCTTTTGGGTTATATCATTTTGCATTCCATCCATCCTTTTGTTCAGAGTACTCTCTACTCTGTCAATTCTTTGATTAAGTTGAGCATTGATGGCTTTTTGTTCTCCAACAAAATCTCCCACTATCTTGCTGAGATTCAAAATGGCTTGTTCAAGACTTGAAGATTGTTGAGATGGTTGATCTGGCTGTTGG
>JAJJMJ010023767.1:117501-143914 GCA_022059055.1 Vitis cinerea | reverse complement strand
AAGTCAAATACTTCAACCCAATTTGAGCTTTTGATTAAAGTGATGCCGACTTAAACTCACACTTTTGCACTACACATAATTCTTGGTGTAAAGAGATAGAATCTCCTTTAAGATTAAAAAGAATATTTCAATTTCAAGTATTTTGTTTTGGAATACTTTAAGATGCATGTTGGTATTTGTTCCTATGTATTTCAAATGAGCAAAAATATAAAATTATGGCATTGCATTTGTTAACTAAAGCTTATGTTGGGTTTGATTCTTTATTCCATAAGTTATTACTTTTGAAGCATTAAACATTTTGTGAAACTAGCTTATTATAGAAAATTACATAATTTAATGTCTTAAACCTGGGTTTGATTGATAACCCTGGGTTCCTACGTATTTCAAATGAGCAAAAATATAAAATTATGGCATTGCATTTATTAACTAAAGCTTATGTTGCGATTGATTCTTTATTTCATAAGTTATTACTTTTGAAGCATTAAACATTTTTTGAAACTAGCTTATTATAGAAAATTACATAATTTAATGTCTTAACCTTGGGTTTGATTGATATCCAGGTGGAATGCCTCAAGCAATTGAAAGTGAAAATTTGATATGATTATTCAAAGGCTCAAAGCTCGATTGATCAACCCATACATCCTTATTCATTCAAGCTAGTTAGTTGCTATAAGGAAATTTCCAATTTTGAATAGACTCTAATCGAGTTGAATTGACACTCTTTTTAATTTGTTACTCCGTTTGTTCGTTTGTTTTTTTTTTATCTCAAAGGGAAAGAGAATGTCAAATTAAGAACAAGCAATCAAATTCAAAAGAAGAAAAACATTGTGATTTCAAATTTTTCATTTCAAATGTTTTGAGAGAGGTATATGTCCCTGTCTATTACAACGAATTAAAGACAAAATTATGGTATTGATTTTGCTTGATTAAAACCTATATGGAATTCATTCTTTAATTCACAAGTAATGGATGTATACATGTTTATGTGAATTATAAGTATATTTAAATTCTTTAGTCACCTTATTATTTGAATATTTTGGAAAGATGATTTAAGTATTTTTTATATTTTGTTAATATATGGTTTCATACATGAAACTAACTTTTATTGATTGTTTGTAATATGATCATATTATGCAAATATTTATAAAATTGAAACCTTGCATTTTATGACCACTTTTAGGTAGAAATTTCTAAAGACAATAAAAATAAGTCCTCATTTGAGTGTGAGTATTTAGAAACACATTGGATGAGCTATTCTTATATATAAGTCTCAACTTACAAGTAGAGAAAAGCAGGGATCATAAGTGAACAACCAAAATATGACTATTGATGTTCACATAATGCGCATATTATAACTTCTTTTCTATGCTCATCAGGTAAATTATGCTATTCTAGAAGGGACCAATAAATTAACTAGTGTGTTCATAATATTCAAATAAAGATAATGAAATTTAAACCCTTATCTAAACAATTAGGAATGCATTCACGAAAAATAAGGTATAAATACAAATTAAATGTAACGACCCACTCCTAACCGTGTAGATATTGTCCACTTTTGACCCAAAGGGGCCCTCACGACTTTAAAAAGCGTCTACTTGGTTAAGAGGAGCCTCTACATATATAGCGCCAGGAACATTCTCCCCTATCCGATGTGGGACATCACAAACACCCCCTCATGCAGACACAACGTCCTCGTTTTGTTCCATGGGATTGCGGGGCCAAACAGACAAACACCCTTTACAGGGCCAAACAAACCCCCACACTGGGGTCGGGGATCGGCTCTGATACCATTTGTAACGACTCACACCCAACCATGTAGATATTGTCCGCTTTGGGCCTAAAGGGGCCTTCACGGCTTTAAAACGCGTCTACTTGGTTAAGAGGAGCCTCTACATATATAGCACCAAGAACATTCTCCCCTATCTGATGTGGGATATCACAAACACCCCCCCCCCCCCCATGCAGACACAACGTCCTCGTTGTGTCCCATGGGATTACGGGGCCAAACAAATCCCCACATCAGGGTCGGGGATCGGCTCTGATACCATTTGTAATGACCCGCACCCAATCATGTAGATATTGTCCGTTTTGGGCCCAAGGGACCCTCACGGCTTTAAAACGCATCTACTTGGTTAAGAGGAGTCTCTACATATATAGCGCCATGAACATTCTCCCCTATCCGATGTGGGACATCACTCTTTTAATTTGAGAAGGACCTTGGAGTTTTATTAGCCAACCAAGTAAAATCATCGATACATCCACATCTAGATTTTCTTGCATGTTAAAATATAGCCATATTAAAAATTTACTCACGTTCATTCTTATGATCAATAATAAAAAAACAACTTTAATTATAGGATCTTTTTTTAAGTTGTAATGAACTTTTGTTGTGCATGATCTCAATTGTAATCTAGTGCTAAAGTTGATAATGCACTATTTCTTCTCATGCAAGTGTCATTATTCACAATACAACATTCTTTCTAATAAACTCTTTATTAAAAGTCACATTTATTTAAACTAGAAAGTGAAATCAAATTATTTCTATAGTTAGGAATATAAAGATAATCTTTGAGTATAAAAGGCATTTCTTCTTTAAAAAAAAGGGTAACATCTTTCCTTACTTGCGCAACTATCCTTACATCAGAAGCTAGAGTTAGATACATATTCCCGTCATTCAAACTTCTCTTTATTGGAAAGCCTTATAAAGAATTACATATATAGTCATTAACCTTAAAATCTTACCAAAAGTTGGGAAAATTCATCACTAAACATGATTCGGTTGAGAATATGATGCATACCTTGTTTTTTCTTCTATTATTTAGGACCCTCCTTTTTTTTCAATGGCTTTTCTTTACATAAACAAAGCTTGTGCCCTTTCCTTTACTTTTTCCCCCAACCTTGAACTTTCCCTTCTATTTGGTACTTCTACTCTTGTTCTTCTTCTTCTTAGTAGAAGAACCCGAAGAACCTTTAATTGATTGTCATATGAACACCCTTTTAATCCTTGAGAGTTATCTTAGTTGGTTAGAGTTCCCTCCTAAGTTCTAACAAGTTCATTAACATCTTATTCACAAAATAGTTGATTTTGAACTACCTCAGGGAATCTAATAAGGTCTCTAAGATCATATTAACCTTAGTTTCCCCTACAATGCCAAATCTAAATATCTTCACTCTATAAGAGTGTAATTATACATAACATATAATCTCTTATAGGAGTTCACTCTATCATTTAGGTGTTCATGATAGTCCTTAGGGCAGTTTGTCTATTAGAACTGTCCTTATTACCAAACATCTCTTACAAGCTAAAGAGAATATCATAAGTCGTTGCATGATACATGTGTTGTTGTTGCAACAAATTATCCAAAGACCTAAGTATAAGACACTTGACATTCTCATCCCACCTTATGCCATTTATTATATGCCTCTCCATCTTCTTATGATGGCTATTTATTAGGATTGTTTAGAGTTGATGAAAAATAAGGTTTCTGAGTTACCTTCTGAAATGCCCAAGATCCAGATTGGTTGTTTCACTGACAAATTTTCTTACCTCAAGTCATGAATAGAACTACAAATATGAGAATCATTCTTGTCTCACAATACACGAGCCTTAACATTCTTTTTCATGGAGAAAACAGGAATAACTTTAAGAGAAAGGATTTTTTTGTTTCTTCAGAAGAAAAATTATCCTTTCTTATGTTTTCTAGGGAAAGAAGAAAACGTATTCTTTCTCTCTTTAATTTTCCACAGAGAGAGAGAATTCTCAACCAGAGAGTTTTCACAAAGAAAGAGAAGAGAAATTTTTTTTTAATATTTTAATAGTGGCAATTTTGGGGTAGTTTTAAAACTCCTAGAAACTGCTCTCATATTTTCTCATTTATTGGATTGGGTTGGGTTAGCCCACTTGAGCACCCAAACCCGACTCCAACATTTCCCACTTGCACAATATGGGCTGAACTAGCCCCATCACTCATCCAAGTCCATTATATTCCATTTTTTAAGGTCATTCATACAGGCAAATGGGTCATGTGACCATATGACACCTACAATTGAGAGTTATAAACTTATGCACCTGTTAAGGATACACAGTAGCTTAATCCTAAAAAATTATGGGTGAATAATAATAATCATATCTTGCTATACCTTAGACTTATTTAATTACGTTTTAATGTATACACTTAATCCTTCGAAGTTGTATACTATCCAACATTATAAATGTATTCATAATTATATCAGTTACAAAGGCAATATAACTGGTTGACCATGAACATATCTTTATCAATGTAACTAGAAAAAAGGCTTCCTTTTGAGCCCATGTCTTTTAGATCCAAATTAATTTTTTGCCCAATATGTCCCATAAGGATAAATTATTTCATTTCCATCGAAAACATACCAAAGTAGCAACATTAATTTGTCACCTTAAAACATAGTCAAAAGTACAAAGAGTACAATAATGAGCTATTATAATTGTAATAAGCCCTAAGGATCTCACATAGTGAGGATGTAGGGATTAATCACTCACTTTCCTTATTAGTCACATTCAAACACATGTAGTATGAAATACATGCTATGGTGGTTTCTCTCAACTTAGAGAGTGTATGTCAAACTACCACCATATGAACCTTAACTAAGAGCTTCACACCAGTAGCTTGTTTGAGTTTTGCATCTATTGTTCTCTTTAACCTTTTATGTTAAAACTCGAGTCCGGTTCAAATAGGCAAATGTAATTATGGGCGATTACATTCGGTCAAGATTTCATTTATTATAAACCTCATCTTGATACTTAAACAAGTGACACTCATCATCTTTTGTATATTATTCACTCATTCATCATCATTAATATATTGTCTCATCCCAACTCATAAACATATTGATTGGGGCGGTTGCTCATGTGAGAGAGTTAACCTCAGCCTATTGACATACATATATATATAAGTACCAATTACATATTCAATTATATGAATAACAAATACTCATATCATTTTATCATATATAAAGCATCATATATCCAATCAATAATGATCCATGACATATGATCCACATAAATCATAACCTACACAGTCCTAATGACTTTAAATGTATAGAAAACATGTTTCTTATAATGGATTTCATGAATGGATCAACAACCATTTCACATGTAGGTAAATATTTAGAATCATTTCCTCTTCACACAATAATATCTCTTTTAAAATTATTCTTGGTATCTAGATGTTTAGTTTTTCTATGATATTTCGGATCATTTACATAAATAGTCACAAATTGATTGTCATTTTAGACTGTCATTGGCTTAAAAATATCTTTGACTATTCCCAAGCTTTGGAAAAAAACTTCTCAATAATACGACTTTTTATATTACAACTGAACAAACAGTAAATTCAGCTTCCATGGTTGACAAAGCTATATAAGTTTGTTTCTTGCTTTTCCATAATTTGACACCATTATTAAGCAAGAATGTGTATCTAGATGTTGATTTGTGCTCATCTATATCATCTGCCAACAATATGTGAATAACCCACAAGCGCAATTCTTTGCCTTGATAACAAAAGGAATAGTCCACATGCCTATTAGATACCGAATAATTCTCTTTACTGTCTTCCAAAGCATCATTATAGGATTTTCTTGCAACGACTCACCATCCTAACAACATAATAGATATATATATATATATATATATATAGTCTTGTACACATCGTAGCATACATTAGACTCCTAATAGCACTAGAGTAGGGAACATTAGTTATATATATATTTTTTTTGTTTTCTTTTGGAGTCTTTGGACCCGTTTATTTACTTAGGTTTTCACCTCTTGCAAATAGATTGTCAATGGAATTGCAATCTTGCACATTAAATCATTCAAGGATATTCTTAATATAGTGCTCTTGTGAAAGAATGACTAGTTTATGAGAACCATCTCTATGGATCTTTACTCCAAGAATATAAGATGCTTCTCCCATATCTTTCATCTCAAAAGTAGATGACAAACATCTTTAAATGGTTTAAACAAACTCCAAATCATTTCCAGCTATAAGTATATCATTCATGTATAAAGATAATAACAAATTTATCTTTATTTTGCTTAATATAAATACAATGGTCTTCATCAATCATTATGAAAACATATGAAGTTATTGCACAATGAAATCTTAAGTACCACTACTTGGATGATTGTTTAAGGCCATAAATCAATCAATTTAACTTGCACACTTTGTTCTCTTAGCCTTGGATAATGAAATCCACTAGTTGTTCCATATAGATTTCTTCATTTAACTCTCCATTAAGGAAAGTTGTCTTAGCATCTTTTTGGTGTAGCTTTAAATCCATATGAGCTACTATAGCTAGAATGAGGTGAATTGAGGCAAACCTAACTATTGAAGAGATGGTTTCCTCATAGTCTATATATCCTCTTGTTGGGTATGCCCTTTAGTCATTAATCTAGCTTTATAATTTTCAATGGATCCATCTACCTTTTGTTTTATTTTAAGAACTCATTTGTTCCCAATAGCTATTCAATTGGAAAGCAGATCAACCAAGCCCTAGACTTGATTCTTTTGCATCGACTCCAATTTTTCTTCCATTGTTTTTCTCCATTCATCCTTAGTTAGACAAGTAAAAGTCTCTTGAACCAACTTAGGCTCAACATCATCATATTGAGTGACAATATGAACTTCCCCTTCAATCTCAAATCGTTGTAGAGGAATAATTTATCGAGAACTTTTTCTCCACATCGACTATTTTACCGTACTTGCTACGAGTACTAGTTCATTCCTACTCGATTCAAACATCAATTGTTGTTTGGGTATGGATCTTATGTCGGGATCCATCATTTCATAAAGATGTAAATCCCTATCAATCTCACTAGTACGTGGGAAATCATCCTCTAAGAACTTGACATCTCGTGATTCTAATTCAGTTACTATTCCATCTTCATGCTTACCTATGAACACATACCCTTTGGAGTGTTCACTGTATCTTATAAAGACACATTCCCTTCCTCTATAACCTAAGTCTCCATATTTATGAGAAGGATTGTGAACATAAGCCACCGACCCCCAAGGTTGTAAATTGCTAGGATCAGGCTTTCGGTTATTCCAAAACTCATATAGAGTAGATTAAACAAACTTTGAGGGTACTTGGTTAAGTACATGAGAACTAGTCAACAATGTGTCCCCTCAATATGAAATAACAAGATTTGCTTGAGCCATCATTGACATAACCATGTGTAACAACATTCGATTCTTCCTCTTAGTAACAACATTTTGTTGCGGAGTCCTTGGAATAGTCTATTGTGTACCAATACGCTTTTCATCACATAAATCTTTAAATTATTCTAATTGATATTCTTTACCCAAATATGTTCTTTATGTTTTATTCCTTTTGTCCAACTGATTCTCAACTAAATATTAATGTACCGACTGAAACAATCTAATGTTTCTGACTTATGAGAAATCAGATAAACATGACCATAACGAGTAAAGTAATCTATAAATGTGATGAAGTACAAGGCCCCATACCTTGCTTTAACACTCATAGGATCACCAATGTCAAAAACGGATTAATTGCAATGGTGTTTTAGTTCTAGTTCCTTTTCCAAATGGTTTTCTTGCAGTTTTATCAGCTAGACAATATTCACAAGTTGGCATATCAATCTTTAGTGAATTGACCAAACAGATTTTCTCTAGCTAGTCTATTTAATTTTTTTTGTCCCATATGCCTAAGTGTAGCATGCCATATGATCACATTATCACATGCATTTCTAGAAGTAGTCATCAACGAATAATAACTATCATTAGTATTAGACAACACACAATTATCAATGTCAAGAACTATAAAACCATTCAAAATAAATCCAAAACCATATTATGTTGTTCCCAAATACAACTTCATTATTGAATTATGAAAATTCAAATTGAAACCTAAACCAAAAAGGACTAACATAGAGACCAAATTTCATCGAATATCCAAAATTTAAATAACATCATGTAGGAATAGGGCACATTCTTTACGCAACTCCAATTTACACGTTCCAATACTCTTGACCTTAACTTTGGAGTTGTTCCCTACATAGATTCATCTTGTATTAAAACTAATTCACCTAAAGTCTACATATGCTCTTTGGCCTCTAGCTATTCGGTTAGTGGGGACTGAGTCTACTTTGACTTAGTACACTCACGAGTAAAGTGACCTTTGTTGCCATAGTTATAACATTTCAACTTGCTTTTATCCTTCTTGGCACGCTTAATCTTCTTGTGTGTCTCAATCTTTCCTTTCTTTGAAGCCTCATTAGATCTATTATTCTTCTTAAAGAATTTTCTATTACACTTAAAGTCGGAAGTTTGTGAGAATTGGATTCGGTTACATGAGCTTGTTTATTAGGCCTAGCAACCATAAGTCACTCGGTTTCCAATTCGAAATGACAAACTATATTATCAAAAGTCTTGACACTCTCATTATGTGTCATGTTCACCGCCATATGTTCCTAGCTCTTTGGTAGAGATTTGATGATCGCCTCAACTTGCTGCTTATCAGTGAAGAGATGCCCAGATGTCTTAAGCTCTCTTATCATTCTTTTCATTGCCCTGAGATGTTGTTTCATTGTATGGTTCGATCACATCTTGTAATTTTCAAATTTCATTACAAGTCTCTCAACTTAGTAATTGAAAGTCCACCACACTTTTCCTTTAGAGCTTGCCACGTTTCATGAGAAGTTTCGTAAACCTTATACTCAATCAAGAGATCATCTTGCATATAGTCTAATAATGTAATGTGAGCTAAAAAATTCTTTTTCTTCCAAGCCATTTGAGCCTCTTGATCTTTCTATGTTGAGCAAAGTTTTCTTATTTAGGTTCTTACATGATATGATTTAGTGTATCAAGACTCTCTTGCTTGACAAGGATATATTGAACTTTGCAATACCAAACCTTGTAGTTATCGTAATTTAGTTTCTCATCCTTGTTTAATTCTACTATGATGTTTCTAGTTGTAGTTGACATATTCAACTACTTAGAGATATTGCACAATCTTATTAATTGGTACTTTTCTGGTTATTAATGCTTTTACCTGCTCTAATCATCTTTTAATGTGTAATAACCTTAAATTGCAATAGAAACGAAAGTTCACTATGTTCCCAATCAACTCCTATATACAATTTTAATTATTACAAATTAGAAATAATCTATTCAAGTATTTCTAATTTTGGGTAAGAAATTACTTAAATTTCTTTTTAGCCTAAAACCTCCCACTCCATAAAAAATATAATACAACTAGCATGTATCAATAATATATACAAAAGAATTGAAGACATGCATGTACATAAAAGACATACTCATTTATCAAATAATAAATATTCATGTCATATCTTGCAGATAAGATATATACATTTCATGTATAAAGCATTAAAAAGTAACATGTAGAAAAAGAACTAATATTTTCTCTTGAAACTAAAAGGAACAATATTAGGATTATTCACAATGTCTTTTATAACTCTAGATGTTATTTTCAATAATCAGTCTTTCTATGAAAACAAAAAACATCTAGCCTAGTTTGTAGAGTACAAGACTCTTACTCTTATGGTCAGGGATCAAGCCTTTTCATAGGCAATCTCTCCTCCATTTTTATTTATTTTTAATGAGTAACATACATTTTTTATTTTATTTTTTTATAGTCAAATTATATTTGAACAAATCGACATAATTTGACTTCAACTCAAAAAGCTTGAAATAGGAATGAGGACATCAAAGCTCGAACTTGGGTCTGAAGTGAGCATGAGAGGAGTTCTAACCCATAAGAGTAATTCAACTTTGATGTTAATAAGTAAACTAAAACATATTTAACTTGTTTAGTATTATTATTACTTTTCAAAAAAAAAATCCAAAAAAATATTCCACTTTGTTTGTCTTGGAGAAAGGCTTTTCTGGAACCATAACCAGAAAATTGTGGCTCTTGTCTTTTGTTTTTTTGTTTTTAATTGTCCATTTCAATTCGTCCAAGACTCCTATAGTAGATGCACTTTGCACTTATTTTTACAATTAGTCCAAAACTCCTACAGCGGGGTGCACTTTGCACCTATTTTTCTCCAAGTGGCTTTTTTTTTTTTTTCCAGAACATTACTTTTATTATTATTATTATTAATTTGGAACAAAATCCAAAATCATATTTATCCATTTTTTTTGTTTATTTATTTTTTAGTTTTTCTGAAACCACAACCAGAAAAAAAGTTTCTTCATTAGTCATTTTTTTTTCAAAAAAAATATTCTTTTTTCTCTAAAACACAAAAAAATAAACAATAAATAAATAAATAAATAAAAGGTAGAAAATTCCGAGTTACCTTCTGAAATACCCAAGATCCAAATTGGTTGTTTCACTAACTAATTTTCTCGCCTCAAGTTGTGAATGGAACTATAAATATGATAATCATTATTCTCATAGCACAAGAGCCTTGACCTTTGTTTTCACGGAGAAAATAAGAATAACTTTAAGAGAAAGAACTTTTTGTTTCTTTAGAGGAAAAAAATATTCTTTCTTATGTTTTATGGGGAAAGAAGAAAACATATTTCTTCACATTTGTTTTCAGGAAGAAAAAAAAATGTACTCTTTCTCTCTTTGGTTTTCCATGGAAAGAGAGAATTCTCAATGAGAGAGTTTTCACAAAGAGAGAAGAGAAAAAAACATCTTTTTTTTTTTAATCTTTTAATAGTGACAGTTTTTGGGTAGTTTTAAAACTCCTAGAAACTGCTCTCACATTTTCTCATTTATTGGACAGATTTAGGTCAGCCCACCTGGGCACCCAAACCCAACTCCAACAAGAGTAAATTCCTAAAACATCCATTTAAGCTCCTTTGGCATAAGCACTATATAAAAGTTTCTCTTTTATTCACATAGTTATGTTTAATTAATTTGTTTGTTGTGAGAATGGGAGTAATTGGATTAAAGGACATGATTAATGTAACAAAAATAAACAACATGCATTAAATATTAAGCATTAACCCTAAAGCAAGATAATAGATTTAGCAAAATATAGAGCTCTTATGATTACATAGCTTTTGCTAGATATCATAGAATCATAAGTATCAATGCCACCTTAGGTTGGGCATGATCTTATTACTAGGTAGAAACCCTTTCATATTGATCTTCTTATCTTGAAAAGGCAAGATCAACACATCCTTTTATTTAACCCTTAATTATGTAAGTGGGACCACGTTGGCTGATTCAACCACTTTACTTCTAAGTTAATGTGTGATTATTATCTTTAATATTAATGTTAGTAAAAAAAAAAAAAAAACTCATTGTTGAGGTGGTTGCTCTACTAACATATCTAGTCTCACCAATTGGAAAGTTCATATCCTTTGATTTCCTAGCCAACTCACTGTTGGAGTGACAATGACACAAAATCAAGATGAACTTGATAATGAAGGTTGTGGGCTTTGCTAAGGCCTTGCCCACTTTATATTTTGAGTTAATTGGAGCTTTTTAACTCCTTGGTAATTCCCTTGATAAATAATTATCTTCTATAAAAAATTTTAAAATTATTAATTTTGTAATTAGAAACACAAGGGAGATAAGAGAATGAAACTTTGGAAATTATAAAATTTTTGTAAGAGCATTTTATCCTAAATTAATTTGATAACAAAGATGCTCTCAAAGTTTAAAATCAATTCATATAAAATTTTCCTTTCTCATACACCACTCCAATGTAATAAATGTCTTATCTTGAAATTAGTAATTTTATAGAAATTTATTGCTCATTAAATTACTAAGTTTCCAAAACTTTTTAGTAATATCTTATTATTGCCTATCCTGAAATTTTCCAAAATTATTTATTATTCTAATTGAAAAATTTTCAAAATAAGAAATTTTCTAAAAATGAAAAAAATTAAACTATAGAGTGTATCTTATCCAAAAAGAAAGCTTTTATTTTTCAAGAATCTTATAAAATAATTTTTAAAAAAAATTAAAATCCTTCAAAATAATTTTATAAAAGGAAAATTTTCTCTCTTTATTTAAATTTTATTTTGATAAAAAGTTCTTTCTTTAGTCACTACTTTTCCAATTTAATAAAAATATCCTTTTGAAATCTAATTTTCAAGGAAATTTATTTCTATCAAAATTGCTAAAAATCAAATTTTCAGGCACAACATGCCATATATATGTAAGCTTAAGAATATAAAAAGGAAAATTAAAATAATTCCTCCCCGCCTTAGGCATCTCGTCACAAATTTTGGTAGCAAAAATATTTAGAATCCAATTTATTAAAAAATTTACCAAAATACCCATGCAACCTAAATTAAGTTAGAAAAATAACAAACATTGTTTTAAAAACTGAACCGATCTAGCCAATCCAATCAGTTGGACCGATGGACTTTCTAGTCCAGTCCACCTTGTTAAACCACTAGGCAATTGAATTGGTCACAAGCTGCCCGAATCAGTGGTTGAACCAGTGAACCACCTGGACTGGGCGGTTTCACATGAACCGAACGGTACGATCCCAACTGTTCTTTCATTAAAATGGACCCAAGCTTCCCCTCTTTTTTAATTCCATGAGGCCCAAATAAAAGCCCAATCCAAACACTATTGGATGGGCTGCACCTTGGTTTCCTGTGCTGCACATGTGACTTGGGTAAGTTGGGTATATAAGGGCCCTTTTTTACTTATCCACATTTGATGTATGCTGAACAAAAGATGTACACCACCACTTGGCTGCATGCATCTTGTTTATTAAAATGGCGAATGAAAAAATATATTTGTTTCTAAAAGGATTTATAATATTAAATAAAAATAATATAATATTTTCTAAAATTATAAAATTAGTTAAAATCTGATAATCAGATTTCCTTTCATTTTGAATATATTCACATTTAAATGTTATACATATTTCATTTAATAAAATTCAAAATATTAATTGTTTTTATCTTTTATCAAAGATATAATTAATATTATTGATTATTAATTTATATATATATATATATATATATATATATATATATATATATATAAATTATATATTTATGACGTCATTGGTTCGATAGTTCTTCGACCACTGGTCATCTTTTTCGATTCAATGACCAGTCCGATTCTAAAAACATTGAAAAAAAAAAACCTAAAATTATAGAAAAACCTTTTAAAAAAAAACTCATGTTGGAGAAATTATAGCTACCATAATAAGAGTACTCAAAACACCTAAAGGAGCACTCAAGCGCTTAAGTTGTGATTTGTAGTGTTTGAGTGTTACCACTTGGACTACTATGCTGAGAGCTTGATTCTCTATTTTTTTCAATTTTTTTTCTCTTAAAAAACTCACTTTTCTTGATTGGTTTTTCTATTTGAATGTCCCTGAATGAATCATAAGCTCTGATCCCCTTTTTTAAGTCACCATAGATAGACCAAAGTTAAAATTTTTACAAAGAATACAAACCCTTATGCTCTCAAAATGGAGCTTACAACTCATCCATTAAAAGAAAAATATTTTACGGAGAAATTTAAAATTCTATACTCCTTATGAAGTTTACAACCTAATCGAAAGAGAAAAAAGAAAAAAAAAATCAACATGCATTCATTCATTCATATTAAAAATAAATGTCCATGTATTCACTTTTATGGGCCATGTGATAAATCAACACTCTTAAAATAGAGTTACTAGTGTTGAGAACCCTAGATTACTCCGTTCTCATGCCCTAGATATCATAGGGTGAATGTAAACTATTCTAAGCTTCTCTAAATCTATTATAATGAAAACATATGGCTATAAAAACCATATTAGAATAAAGATATAGAGAAAAAGTGTTCATCCTTGGATCTAGATGTTCCCAAATAAATTCCTTACTATGAAGAACATGTATGGATGTTCCTCATGTTGTTGCCCACGTGCACATCCCATGCGATTCTTGTGCACAAGGCCTGTGCATGTCTCGTGCACTTCTCATGCACACGCCTATGTGTATCCCATGCACTTCTCATGCACGCGACCTATGCACCTCCAAGTGTTGTAAGCCTTCATCCAAGGAGGTCTTGCACACCCAAGATCTTCTAGTCGAGGACTCAAACCACAATCTTAACACTCCAAAGTGTGGGTTTTGAAAAAGAGGAGACTATAACTCTCTTTCTAGGGTTGGAAGACAACTCTCACCACAAGTCATTATGAAACCCTAACCCATAAAGGGGTATTTATAGGATTGTCCACTAGGCTTAAGTGACTTAAGCCCATCAAGGC
Source organism: Vitis cinerea (assembly GCA_022059055.1). Taxonomy (NCBI): domain Eukaryota; kingdom Viridiplantae; phylum Streptophyta; class Magnoliopsida; order Vitales; family Vitaceae; genus Vitis; species Vitis cinerea. Next base: position 129,714 of record JAJJMJ010023767.1, on the reverse strand, counting down.
CTAGGTCACTTAATCTAGCCCAAAACGAGTTCTAATTGATTAATTAATCACATAGGGTCATCTAATTAATCAATTAGCCCAAACCAAAGACCTTGTTCACTATCCCCTATGCAATCTAGTATAATTACCAAAACACTCTTATGCATAAGAATAAACATAGAGTCAAACCAACCCTCCCTTCAAACCATATCATCATGGTATATGAGCTCAAAGTAGGAACACTAAGGCCCATAGGAGTATTGGCTCCCTTAGAATCCAATTTTGAAATTGATTTAATATTCTATTAAAGAGAACGCTCCAGTATCTTATATAAATAACAACAAGACAAAGCTTGGGTCTTTGACCTACTATCCACTACATGAAGACTCCCCATGCAGTGAATAATACCAAACAATTAAAACTCAAACTAAACTTTTCAAATTTTGATTTTTAATAAAATTCTGATTGCATGAATAGTATCCAAAAAATTCAAATTCAAACTAAACTTTTCAAATTTTGACTTTTAATAAAATTTTAATGAAATAAATAGTACCAAAAAATTAAAACTCAAACTAAACTTTTCAAGTTTTGATTTTTAATAAGATTCTAATTACAAGAATAATATCAAGAAAATTAAATTAAACCAAAACTTTTCAAATTTTGATTTTTAATAAAACTCTAATGAAATGAATAATAATATCCAAAAAATTAAAACTCAAACAAAACTTTTCAAATTTTGATTTTTAATAAAATTCTAATTACATGAATAATATCCAAAAATTTAAAACTTAAACCAAAATTTTTCAAAATTTGATTTTTAATAAAATTAGATAAATAGTACAAGCATTCAATAGAACTCAAAGCTTAAATAACATGAAACAATATACAAAATCAAAGATACTACATAACAACCAGAAAAATAAGTCCTAACAATTTTCTAAGCACTCAATAAAAATCAAAACTTTATTAATGTGAAACAATATACAATAAATATCCTCTAAAAAAGAATTATGATATCCTCTTCCAAAAAACTCATATTCCATTTTAAAAATTCTCGTTCTCCTTAAAAAAAATGACGCCATCTTCCAAAATAAAAATTCATATCTCCTATTCCTTTTTTTTTAAAAAAAAAATTTCTCTCCTTAAAAAAAGGATTGGTGTCATCTTCAAAAAATTTCATAGCTTTATTCCTTTTAAATGTTTTCCTTTCTCCTTTCAAAAAAAATTGATGTCATCTTCAAAAAAATTCTCATATCTCCCTTTTAAAAAGAAGTCCATAAAACTAGGCATGCCATGAAAAATAATCCTCCTTACACAGGCTGAAATCCTTAGTTGAAGAGAAGGTCCTATCTTCCTCCAAGTTCAAAGATTTGAAACTAATAGCCCTGCAAATTGAGCTGGCATACTAGAAAACAATGGCATGAGTGAAGCTATTAGAATTTTGAGCAAGCCCTTTTGGTTACAGAGTGATTTGGACTCTAAAACTCAAGGGCATAAACTATAAGTATATAGAGGAAGACCTTGGTAATAAGAACCAGTTGCAGTTACACCACAATCCAGTTCACAAGAAGATTCTGATGCTTCTTCATGGTGACAAAGCAGTAGTCGAGTCCCTTGTAATCCTCGAATAATTAGAAAGAAACATGGCCGGAGAATGTACTGCTACCGACAGATGCTTATGAGAGAGCCATGGCTCGGTTTTGGATCAATTTTGGAGAATCAAAGGTAGGTATAACTCATTAATCTTGTTTTTATTATCAATTCTTATGATTTAATTTTCGAATCTTTTGCAAGACTGAAATATATGAAAGCTCTCCATCTAGCTTTCATAGCCCATTTCTTGGTTTCGGTTATTTGTGAAAGTATTCAGTAATGAATTTCTAATTAGCTATCTGTAAAATTTTATTGAAGTGATCCAAAAATAAGCCATGATACTTTTTAAAATTGAAATCTCCCATTAATACATATGATTAAAATGAAAAGAATTTGTTGACTTTTTAAATCTAATTTTTTGTTTTTTGAGAGATGAGCGTATTGTGCAGCCTGAAGCTTATCTTTTCAAGAAGACTTCTTTCAAGAGTTCGTTTTGCTTTGATACCATGATAGAAACTAAACTGAAAACCATGTTTTTCATTTCATCTCTTGAATATAATAGCAACGTCATGGTTTTCATTTCATCTCGAATTATGAGGATGGAGACTTTGTACCAAGTTTTCAAAATACTTCCTTTCTTGTTACATAGAAAGCTGTGTGATAAAGCTTTAAAAAATAATACTCTAATTACTCTATTTGTTTTATTATAGAGATAGTGACTTGTGAATGTGTGAGTGTTTAGCAAGGTTGGCAATTTCAGACAAAATTCCTAAGTGTCCCCTAACTCGGCTTTCCAATTCCTCTTCGGACTACTTGACTTTGAAGACTAAGACTTTGCTAAGAGGCTGAGGTATGTAGTCGAGTGTGTGCTGATTGAATGTGAATCAACTCAGTTTTTAATCTTTAAATGTGTTAGAAAGTTGGGAGAAATGGTTTTTGGTGCAAGACTTTCATTCCCTTGTTTTTGGATCGATCCAGGTGCAAGGGTGGATCGATCCAACTATTTTTTTTAGATCAAATCTCAGTCATTCGATTAAGGGCTTCTTTTTGCACTTTTTTTAAAAAATATTCTCTCATTTTCTAGGCAAGGACTGCAGAAAATGTGGAGAGAGCATCCACTCCATGTGTTCTTTATTTTCTCATCTTGTTTTCCTAATTTAGGGTTTTTGATTGCAAAGAAAATCCACTTCTCTTAATGTTTTCCAAACTAGTTTTTAATGGATTTTCTTGAGCAATAAATGGGTTGATTCATTCCTTCATTCATATCTCAATCTCTCATTCTATTTGGGTTTGTGCAAAAACCCATTTTCTTCTTATGTGGATTCAAGAAGAGGCCGAGATTGAGCTTGGTGCAAACTCCAAGTGTGCTCCGGTACCTAGTCAAGTAGTTCGGGAATGATTGGTTGATTTGAGCTAGGTAAAACCTTGTACTCAATTTTTATTCTTCATAGTGGAGTTTTTCAATCGGTGATAGGCCCGTGGTTTTTGATCTCTTCAGAGGTTTTCCACATTAAAAATCTGGTGTTCATTGTCTCTTTCTCTCACTCTATACTTTGATTTATTTTCTGTTTTTGATATCATTGATTACTTGGGCATATATGTTGAATGGAAGAAATATGAGGTGATATAAGTGTGATGATCCATGAAATATCTTTAATAATTTTTTTGTTCATTTTGTTTAATGATATCATAGAGTCAATTGATATGAGTTGAGGAGAAGGTTGTTCTTTTGATTTATTTTTGAGAAGTGTTGAAGCATTTGCATGTATTTTGCATTTATAAATTATTGGGAGAGTGTTGATGCATACACTCTTGCTTGTGGATGTTATGCTTTGTTGAAAAGTTGTTGGAAGAGAAGTTTCTTGACATTGAGATAGTCTAAGGTTAGGTAATCTTTGTTGGGAGAATTTTTAAATTGTTCTACAACACTTATTCACCCCCTTCCCCCTCTAGGTGTAGTCCATTATTGAGATTCACCTTTTCAGAATGTTTTAAGTATTATGTGAGACTACTAATTTTCTTTCTATGATTAATGAATCTAACTTTTGATGTGGATATATGATCTAGTAGGGAGGATTCCATGTATGTGAGACTACTAATTAATGTCAAAAAGGAGAAAAACAAAAGAAAAACAAAATTTTAAAAAAATAATGCTTTATTTTTATTTTTTTCATATTATCCAAACATGAGAAATAGTGTGAAAATCATTCTATTTTCCTTGGTTTATTAAACTTTGGTAGTAGCCTACCTTCAAACCAATTTCTTACCAAGATCTTAATTTCAAGAAATGATATGAAATAGTTTCATACAATTTTCCTTGGTTTATTGAGCTTTGGGTGGTAGTGTGCCTTCAAGCAAATTTCTTAGAAGGCCTTAGGCAATTGTTATCAAAGTTCAAGACAATCACTAAAAGCAAGAAGATTGGTTATTGAATTTTGAAAGCTTAAAAGCAAAAAACAAAATGCAAAAGATAATTATCGAAGACCTTCACTTATAAAATGAGAGAAGCACTAAAAGCAAGAAAATTGGTTGTTAAATGTTGAAAGGAGAAAAGCAAACAAAAACAAACAAACAAACAAAATGCAAATAATAGTCATCAAAGACCTTGACTTATAAAATGAGAGAAGCAAATGCAAAGGAAGGAGTTCTTAAAGTCATCCTAGAAATAAAAAATCATTGAGAATGAAGGACAGCTATGCTCACTTCACAAGCATAAAAAAGACATTAAAGATTTTAACTTTGTTGATTTATGGATGTTGTCTCTCATTTCTTGAGGTTTATAGTATTTATTTTCAATAACCATTAGTTGGTTTTCTACCACTTAAAATATTTTTTTATTTTTTATTTTCAAATAGTAGTAGAAACAAAACAATCTTGAAAAGGGAGAGAGTTTCTATAACATCAACAAAGTGATAGATACATTTACCAATTAAAATAATATCTTTCTTTAGGGAAAAAATTTCAAAGAAACTAACCCTTAACATATAAGTGAATCATTCACAGGGAGAAAAACAAAGATAGGGAAAAAAATTCCTTACCTTGACAAATGGAATGAAATCCTTTCAAAAAAGAGAGAAAAAAAAAAGTCTTATAAAGAGAGGGAAGCCCTACTAACTTCAGGTCATTGATGGCTACTAAGATATAGAAAAATATTGATTAGTTTAATGTATTAGCATATCAATAATCTTAAAATTTCATTCAAACTTCTTTTCATTTGACTATCATTTTGTCATGAATTGAAATGATTTCATAGAATAAATATGCAACTAGTCTTTAATATGTTGTTATTATATACTTCTAATTTTACTAAAAATTTCAAAATTTTCTTCCCTAGAAATTGTTTGCTTTGTATGTTTTATCTTATGAATTAATTTATTTTTTTTTCTACATTTGCTTTCATCTTTTTCAGTTCTTTTGGTATTTCTCTTATTAAAATTTTATGTTAATAAATATAGTACAAACAAATTCATAATAATATTATTTGAAGAAATATGGTAGACAATCTACATGCATGATGAATGCATTTTAAGTTCTTTCTGGAAATCCTATGTTTTTGTTATGCCACTTGATATATATATATATATATGTATGTATATATTTTTTTTTTTTACTTTAACTACAAACACCTTCCAAATGGGAAAAAAAAAAAGTTTTATGTCATACTTTTATCCATCTATTTTCTTACCTAGACTTCAATATCTTGAGGTGAAGAGATTTTGAAATTCTTATTAGTACCAAATAAAGCATAATTGCACTTTTATCATTTTGCACCAATGATTGAAGGATAAAAATTAAAGAAAAGGAGATGATATTTCTTTGTTTTAAAATATTTTTTTTTATAATTTATATATAATTTTTACAAGCATCTATTTAAGAAATTCCTTATATGATATCATTTTTTTGAATCATTTGAGAACAGACAAGGAGGATCTTGAATGAATGTCAAATGAACTCATTGTTACTAAGTACAAAAAAAAAAGAAAAAAAGAAAAAAAAGAAAAAAGAAAGCGTAGTAGAATATATTATTCAATACCAAGAGATGAAAATAAAAGAGGAATTAAGATGAAATATCACATTACTATATATATATATATGCTTGGTTTCTTTTTTTTTTTCTTTCTTTGATGTGAATTTCACTATCTTTCAATGTGAAAGGACATTGAGGTCTATTAACCTTTTGTAAATGGTTTGCCTTCATACAAACTTTTGTAGTGTTGGATATTATTATTATTTTATATATATATATATATATATATGAATTTCACTATCTTTTAATATAAAAGGACATTAAGGTCTATTCATACAAATTTTTATAGCATTAGTTATTATTATTTTTTTTTAATGTGAATTTTATTATCTTTCAATGTGAAAGCACATTGAGGTCTATTAACCTTTTGTAAATGGTCTCTGCCTTGATACAAATTTTTATAACATCGATTATTTTTTTTTTTTATATGAATTTCATTATCTTACCGTTAAAAAAATATTTAAACTTTAAGTGCTATGGCTGATGGATGTGGGATTCCACCCCTTACCTTTAAAAAAGAGATTTAAATCGTTAGTGGAAGGATGGGTTTGAGAACCCATGACCTCAAGCATTGCGTGAGCGCAGCACGCCGCCGACCTAACTTTGTTAATATTATAATGTAATGCATGACTTACATATACAATGTTTATTTATGTATATTATATTAAGATTCTCTTTTATATATATTCATATTATAAATTATGTTACATATGCATAAATTAATATATGTTTTTTTGTATATATATATATATATAAATAAAATTATTATAAATGAATAAATTTTAATTATCATATGTTTGGTTTAATAAATAAATATAAAATAACTATATATAAATTTATAAATAAAATTGTCAATATTTTAAAATAAAAATACTAATACTTTTATCATAATTTCTTTTATGTCATTAAATACATCCAAATTAGATATATTTATATAAAATTTATTTTTAAATTCTAAATATTATTTTTAAATGTTATAAATTATATCATACATATACCGATTTCTTTAACAAAACAATATCAAAATGTTTATTATTATTTCTAATATTCATTTTTTGAATTGTTTTAAATATTTCTATGATTTTTGATTAATTTTTGTTTCATAGATATTTTGTATCAAAATATCCATTGATATTTCCTTATATATCCTAATATATATGTAAAACCTATATATTGATATATCTATAAAAACCTAATATTTTTTATAAAAAAATTTCAAAAATTATTAAATAAAGACATTCCATAAATTTAAGTTATAAAAATATGAAAATAAATATTACAAAGAAAATGAACTAAACTAAAGAAGGATGAAGTTGTACAAATATTGGAACTAGAGAGAAAGATAAAATTACAAAAAATAATGAAATATTACATTTGGGTGTGGAGGGAAGGTTTGCCTTTTCTACATGAATCCAACTATTTTTTGATGTGAAAGTCACAGACCTCTATTAACTTTTAGTTAGCAGCCTACTTTGACGTGGATTTCCAACAAGAATCTAATAAATCTTTTAGAAAGATGATAGAATTTTCCCATCAATATCTATAACAAATAATATTATCAAAATACCTAAGTTGACGGAAAAAAATTAAGTATAAATATTGTGGAAACAAAAACTAAAAAACAACACCTTCCATGAAATTTCATTTCAAAATATGAGAATTCCTTACCTCGATTCCATCCACCAATCAACGAGACCTCTGCTACCCACCGCCTCTTCTTCAACACCTTCCCCACCATCTTCTCTGCATCCCTTAATGCAGTCTCCAACACAAAGGGAATGGAGAAAGGATCTTCCCCAACCAAAAGGTAAAATATGTGGGTTTCTCTTAGAATTTATATACAAAAGAAATTTCTCAAAGAGGGCTTTATATATGTTTTTCTTTTCTTTTACGATTGCAGATGAAGCTTTTCAGTTGAACCTCCCTCCCAGCTTGGATTTTTGTTCATGGTCAAGAGGTCTGGAGCCAATAGTCATTGAGCATCCAAAAATGGCAATACTAAATGCTCACTCATTGCAACAATATCGATGTCAAGCTTGTTTTGTAATCTTCATGATGGATTTTTATTATGTCAAAGGGAGTAACTATTTTGTCCCTTTGACCTTCTGAGTTCATTTGGATTAATCTACCTTAAACTTTGCCCTTTAACATTCCTATCATGCTCATAATGAACCTCTTATGAATATGAAATTGTTAATAAAATCTAACTTTCATTTTTCCCTTGTGTTAGTCCAAAAATACAAGTATCAAAATTTAACCCTTTTTAAATTTTCTCTAAAGCAAATCATATTTAAGTTCCCAATAAACAAGCAAATCATGAAATTTTCCACATCCACTTGTTTCCTGATTCCTTTATGGAAATACAAATTTAATTGACCGACTAAAAATGGAGTCCTTGCAACATTGGTAAGTTAATGAAACCTAAAGATAAGTGAAATCGAGGAATCATAAGCAACTTGTTTGTGAAATAAAAGTTGAAAGAAGGCACTTGTTCATAGAGAAGTCCTAAACAATGCTCTAACAGTAAGAGTATTGAAAATTTGCAACTTGGCACATTAGTAGTTTGATACTTGCAAATTTTGAAGCTTAAATATAAGTAAATTGGCTTGACCCCTTTCTTTTGCATTCCATTGCTACCAATTCAGTAATATTGGACACCGCAATACATGACTAAATTTATTTTAAATTTATTATATTTTGCAACTCATTCTAACTCATCATTGTACTTAATTTTTATGATTGGCAGGTATGAGACTGAGGTTGCCAAGGAAATTGTTAATACAATCATTAGAAGATTAAATCGTCAACCTTTAAGTGTGGGAAAGAATATAGTTGGAATTAGTGTTCATTTGGAAAAATTGAAATCGTTGATGAACACCAAGTTAAATAAGGTTAGAGTCATAGGGATATGTGGAACTAGTGGGGTTGGTAAGACTACTATTGCCAAAGCAATTTATAATGAGATCTTACATTAATATGATGATAATAGCTTTCTTAGAAATATCAAAGAGAGATCCAAAGGTGATATACTTCAGTTACAGCAGGAACTTCTTCATGGTATCCTAAGGGGAAATTTTTTTAAGATAAACAATGTTGATGAAGGAATTAGTATGATAAAGAGGTGTCTAATCTCCAATAGAGTTCTTATTATTTTTTATGATGTGGATGAGTTGAAACAATTAGAATATTTAGCTGAAGAGAAGGATTGGTTTCAGGCAAAAAGTACAATCATCATTACATCTAGAGACAAACATGTGCTTGCTCGATATGGAGTGGATATACCATATGAGGTTTCAAAATTAAACAAGGAAGAAGCTATTGAGCTCTTTAGTTTGTGGGCCTTTAAACAAAATCATCCCAAAGAAGTTTATAAAAACCTCTCATACAATATCATAGATTATGCTAATGGCCTTCTGTTAGCACTTAAAGTTTTGGGTGCTTCTCTTTTTGGAAAGAAAATAAGTGAATGGGAAAGTGCACTGTGTAAGCTAAAAATAATACCCCACATGGAAATTCACAATGCACTTAGAATAAGTTTTGATGGACTCGATGACATAGACAAAGGGATATTTTTGGATGTTGCATGCTTTTTCAAAGGAGATGACAAAGATTTTGTTTCAAGAATATTGGGCCCTCATGCAAAGCACGGAATAACAACTCTATATGATAGATGTCTCATAACTATTTCAAAAAACATGCTAGATATGCATGATTTAATACAACAAATGGGTTGGGAGATTATTCGTCAAGAATGTCCTAAAGACCCTGGAAGAAGGAGTAGATTGTGGGATTCTAATGCCTATCATGTGCTTATAAGAAATATGGTAAGAGTCAAATGCATGAGCTTGTTTATAACTATGTATCCAAGCTTCAATACTATTGTTATTTTTTCAGAAATTAGTCATGTATATAACTCAATTAAGTTTAATGCATCTTTTGTTTCGCTTACTTGTCTTATATTTTCAGGGGACATGAGCAATTGAAGGACTATTCCTAGATAGATATAAATTTAATCCATCACAACTTACCACAGAATCTTTCAAAGAGATGAATAAACTTAGATTGCTCAAAATCCATAACCCGCGTAGAAAGTTGTTTCTTGAAAACCACCTTCCAAGGGAATTTGAATTCTCTCCTTATGACTTAAGGTATCTGCATTGGGATGGATACCCTTTAGAATCTTTGCCAATGAATTTTCATGCAAAGAACCTTGTTGAACTCTCATTAAGGGACAACAATATAAAGCAAGTTTGGAGGGGGAATAAGGTATTGTTACTATTATTTAGTTACAGTGTAATTTTATATTAATTTTTAACATGTAAATTTATCTATTGAAAAAAATTATTTTGTTATAGCTTCATGACAAGTTGAGGGTTATTGATCTGAGTCACTCTGTCCATCTCATCAGAATCCCAGACTTCTCAAGTGTGCCAAACTTGGAGATTCTAACTCTAGAAGGTTGTACAATGCATGGTTCTTAAAAGATTGGTGTAATAGTATTATAATTACTAAAACCAGTTTTTTATTTATTTCTTTTTCCCTTGAATCTTGCAGGGTGTGTAAGCCTGAAGCTTCTTCCAAGTGGAAACACCTTCAAAATTTGTCTTGCAATGGCTGTTCAAAGCTAGAGAGATTTCCAAAAATCAAGGTGTGGACCTGCATTTCTCACGTGTGCCCCCACTCGATCGGCGAGACTCGCTTTTATTTTTGAAAAAATTTGTTTTTGGGAAAAGTCAGATTTGCCACTTATTTTATTTTATTTTAAAGGGAAAATAAAACAAGAAATAAAACCCTAGAAAAAATGACTCCCTAGTTTTTGGAAAAGCGTGTCTTTGAAAAATCTGAGTCTAGGTTCGGGGATCAGGTTACCTATTGGGAAGGTACCTCCAGGAGGTAGCACCCCTCTAAGCCCTATAAAGGTCTCTACTAACTAAGTTGAGGGGAATGTGACAATTAATTGGTTGATTAAGGGTATCTAGGTAGACTAAGGTGATATCCAAAAAATAACATGCTAAACAAGAAAACCAATTACAAATCAGAAAGAAAATTTAGAGTGCGTACCTGGACTGCTTCTTATGCGCTATCACAAGACACCAAAGTTAGTTCAAATAATATATCATCCAGCATGTGCTTTATCAGAAATAATTGAACAATGAAACAAATATCAAGACACCCAAGCACTATCGATCATAGGCATAGTTCACAATGAAAAACATATTCACTAAATTTAGAAGGTGGGCGTTAGGGGGCGTACCTGGATAGCATAGATAACTTATAATGTGCTTCCATAAGACATGAGGGGTTAGATAATAATAAAATAAAGAAATCCTACCATGCTTGTTATCTAATTAGCATAACAAAAATGATCAAAGTATATGAAAATATCAATTATCACACACATTTTGTATACAATTCCCAAAAAAATTGATGATTTTGATTATAGAAAGTAGCTAAAGTGGCATAAAAGATGAGTTTTAGAAAGATTATTTTATGTTGGGGTCCCATCAAGTCCCCAGTTAATATTCACAAGTTTAACCTGTGTATTCCCATTAGCTTGGGAACACAAGCTCAAACCTATGTTAAGAAAATGAAGTTTTGGAAACTGAGAAAAAGGAATACAACTGGGATAAAACTAAGTTGCATATTTTTTTAAAAAGAAAGTGAGATCTTTGCACTAAATTCCTAGAATGGATTTTTATTATTATTTAAAAAAAATTGTTAAAAGATTTAAAAACCTTTAAGAATGATTTTAGGAAAGCAAAAGGAACCATGTGATTTGATAAATCCATAACATAGGACACAAAATGAAGATTTTTCTTTTTCTTTTCATTCCCAATTTAAAAGGGTTTTGAAAACAAAAGAATATCAACTGGGATCTCCTTATTGGCTACCATTTCATTTGGGATCTAGGAGCCACATCATTGATCGAGAATATTCATTTTTTTGAAAGAAAAAAAGTTATTTTGACTTCATTCGAGATGCCAATTTAAAAGAGCTCTTTTCTTAATAAAAAGGTTTGAGTTCAAGACTTAAAAGAGTTCAATTAAAAAATAACTAGAATTGTCGACTTGAAAACATGGCAATTTTTTTTTAACTAAAACCTAAATTCTAAAAACTAAATGGATTCAATCAAATTTAAAAGCTATCAATTTGAAGATGTGACAAGAATTTGACTAAAACTAAGATTCTAAATTAAAAATAAATAAATAAACAAATGAGGTCAATCCAACTAAAAGAAACCACTAAAAGGAGACATAGATTTAACTAAAACAAAAATTCTAAACAACTTAATAATTGCAATGATCAATCAAACTCAGGAATTATCAATTCAAAAATAGGCATGAATTAAACTATGACTAAAATATAATAGCATAATAACTACAAGCCTTAATCTTTGACTAATTATCAATTTGGACATACCACATAATTATCTAAAACTAAATTTTTTAACAAACTTAATAGTTAGCCTAACTAGAGTTATCAATAAAGACAAGACATGGCTAAAAAAAAACAAACTCATAAACAAAATGAAATCAACTAAGAGAATTAAAACGTGCAATATGAAGTTAATGATATGGAATCAAATGAATTAACCAACCAAAATTCTAAAGACA
>JAJJMJ010023767.1:30290-117401 GCA_022059055.1 Vitis cinerea | reverse complement strand
GAATTGTCAAATTAATACTAGAGAAAAATAAGCAATGAAGTAGTAGGAAATCAATAAGAACTAGGTAATAATAAAACCAATATCTCAAGACATTTATGTTGGAAAATTTTTATATGGGCTAACATTAATTGAATAATTTGTATTTGCAAAAACGGGTTAATGGATAGTCTATTATATAATGAGCCCAATTAACTAGTCATCACATTTTGGATTGAGTTTTTCATTTTTTGAGTAGAAGCTCAGTTGAGTGGCAAGTGTAGGCTATGGGTCTTATTAAAGCCCATTATGGGAGGGCCCAATGAGAATCCAATTTGAGTTATGCTAAGTCCCCTCTCTAATCTAGATAAAAAGGGTTTTTCTGCTTTCCCATAGAGCCACCATAGCTGTTATCAAGATCATAGAGAGGAAGACTTGGTTGCAATAATCAATCACGGTTTTTTTTTATCATGGCTCAAACGGGTATATTCTTTTTAGTGATTTCCTATTATTAGTATCCTTTAATCATGTATGATTAATCTGTGTGATTATGTAAATATTTAACATGTGGTATCAGAGCCTAACTTACATGATTTAGGATCTACATTTAGAAATCGAAAATAAAATTTTTAGTTTCTTATTTTATTTTCTTTTCGGAGCCAAATTTGTGATCAATAAATGTGTTTTTTTTTTTTTTTTTTTTTTTTTTTTTTTTGATTTTTTTTTTATTGATTTTTTTTTTTTTTTTTTTTTTTTTTTTGTTTCTTTTGATTGTGAAACTTTAGGCCTTTTGTTCCTCTTGTCACAAGCTTCAAATTGATATATCATATGTGCAATTTTGTTGTTTAAATTGGGAGTAATTAAGTTTTTAAATTTTCGGAATTTTCTTGTTTAAAAATTCAAGAAAAATTTTATTTGTTCAAATTATTGTGTGATTACTACTCAAAAAGTGCTATTTTGTAGCTTGTAATTAACTCTTTTAAACACTTTTGAGTAGTAGTTATTGCCTTTTAACTCAATTGGCATGTTAAGGACCCTTGCAATCAATTCTAATCAAATTGTGTTAAGTTTTGGTGTTTTGATAGCTTTTTGATCACCAAAGCAATATGAGATTGAGGAGAGTTATTTGGAATTCATGGCAAAGCAATGAAGATCTTAGAAACATGAAGAACCAAAGCTTTGAAGTCCTTTTCCATAAGCAAATCCAGAATGCAAGGAGAGAAGCAAAGAGGAGAAAAGCAAAGAAGAAAATAGAGGACAGCAGCTGCAGTCTTCTTTTGCACTTTTGAAGCACTTCCCGAAGTCTATTTTCTACATGCTATATACCATTTCAAAGCTCAGGAAGTCAAGAATCCAATTCTTCAAACTATGTACGATTTGGAGCTGAAATGAGGAAGTTACAGCCATTGGAAGCCAATCACTCCAAGCTGAAAGAAGAATTCAGCAAAGTGTTGCGAAATCACCCTTTTGTTGTGGAATGATTTCGCAGCCTTTTTGCACAGTGCTATGGATTTCCCCTGAAGTTTCACGCCGCGATGGAAGCCAAACACCACAAGATGAAAGCCAATTTCGCAACGGTGCGAAATCAACCGGTTGCTGCGAAGTAATTTGGCAGCCCTTTTTGTGCATCTGCGAAATCTTGCAGACCTCATTTTGCACAGTGCAACGGTCCTGAAGCTTCCCGATAGTTGTGCACTGACTCTTTTAGATCTTTTCTTCTGATATTTTTGTGTCTAAATTTCCATTTTCTCCTTGTATTCAGTCACTCATGTAATTCCTTAGCTAGGAAGTATCCAAGGAAGGGTAAATTACCTTCCTATATAAACTCTCAGGGAGACTCTCGGAGGAGTTTTGTTCCAGATAATCCATCATATAATATATGTGAAATTGACGAACAGAGCACTTGCTCTGTTTCTTCTTCATATTTTTGTTTTCTCATTAGTTTTCTTTCTAGCCAATCAAACTCTGAGGATTTTTCCTTAGAGGATGAGAGGCTAGGCTCTTTGTCTCTTGGAGTGAGGAAAGCCGGGTAAGTTTCCACATGCATAAATTGGAAGTTTTGTTGTTTTAATTTTTAATGAAGAGAAAGTGTGAACCGTTAATGGTTTTTATCTTTTTAGTTAACTTAAAACGCCTTTAAATCACCTGGGCCAACACTTGGTAAGGCAAGTGATCTCCGTCCATGGAGATGCACTAGTTTACCCCTTGCGAGCCTCTGGGAGGTGATTTGAAGGTAGGATTTTCTAGAATTGCCAACACTTGGTAAGCTTTTGGACTCTAAGGAGACATCCATTAGTTATCTCTTGCGAGCTTGTGAAAGGAAGTCCAAGGTTAAAGATCACCTTGAATGGCAAGTGCTAGGTGAGAGGTATGAGCCATTGCAAGTTGCATCAGTGAGAGGGATTTAGTGTTCGAACCCATTAATGGGAAGCATCTGTACAACACCGGTTGGAGAAGGAACTATATGTTAATTCTCTAATGCGAGGAAAAGAAACAAGTGACCGGAACTCTCCTTTTTGTACAAGGAATCTGAGCCCAGTGATCTAAACTCCAAGAAACACTTTTCTAAGTAAAATCAGTTACTATTTTTGGTTAGCTTAAAACCATTCCTTTTTCCACCAAAGTTTATGTTTTCTTTTAAAAGCTAACCTTGAAATGAAAAGGCATCAATTCAGCTTTGAATTGATATCATTTGTGAAGTGAAAACCCATCCCAGTGAACGATCCTAGAGCCACTATGCTATAGTAGCTTTGTCTTTGCTACCCTAGTATATGGTGTAATAGGTTATAAATTTTGTTGATTACTCCCTCAATTAAGGAGCACCAGCTGGACATGAATCAACTGAGACACCAATTAGGCATGAATCATTGTGTTTTACTCAAATTAAACTCTTAGATTTTGTTGTTTACATATATTATAGTTGATATGTAGCATCAATTTCGGTTTTTTGGCTCAATTTGGTGAAAATTGAAAATTAAAAAATATGGGTATGAACCCTAGAAAATTCGTTTTATTTTTTTAAAAAAAAAAATTGAGCAAGATTGAGAATTTTTTTTTGTTTAATTAATTGTTGTAAAGAGACTTCTTATATTGTTAATGTAAAAATACATGTAAAATGAGGCCAAAATAGGTGTTAAAATAGAGTTTTTCAATCCTGGCTATGGAGGTATGAAAAACCAAATTTTGTTAATCAATTATGGAGATCTTTAAGTTGTTTTTTTTATGATTAAATGTCTTAGAATTGTTAGAAACAACCTAAAGTTTAAAAGCCCTCAAGATCCCAATAAAAAAAAACATTTTTTTCAATTGTTTGTAATTCGAGTTGCAACCGGGTCATTTGACCCATATTGCAGAATTTTGGACCCAATGCTGGAGGTTGAAGATGACCTCCAGCACATGCCACACATGCCACATGTGTCACACGTTCTCCACTCGCGGGTCAAGTGTGTGAGGCGCGTACAACCTCATCCGGTGTCCGTTTTGAGCCCCATTTTTTCCTGTGCGCTCGTTTTTTTGTAATTTTTATAGATATATTATTTTATTTTTTGGGGTAAAAAATATTTATTAAATAATTATTACTTATTTATGTGATTTAATTAGCTTAAAATTATTTTTTGGTATAATTTTCTATTGAGAATTTACCAGAAATTATGCTAATATATATAGAATAGGAGTGTAGTACTCACTCTCTCTAGATTGCAACTTTTTCAAGCATACTCTCCTGCTTGGTCTAAATCACATAAAGTAGTTAAATAATTAGTTTAAAGTGTAATAAAAAAAATTGTTGTTCAAATTCTTGCAACTATAATTGATCATATGCATATATATTGCTAATATGCATTATTGTTGTTGGGCAATATTTTTTTTTTTTTAATTTACCCAATTTTGGAACATTGCATGTGAATTGTTGAGGTTATTTCACCAAAGTGATTTAACCATCAAAATTTGCAAGTTTATGAGTTCCTATGTTGTTGATGGGAAAAATTTTAGATTAATTTGTACAATCGCCTGCCCAAAGGGGGTTATTGTGCAAATCAATTTAACAACATGAGGATATTGAATGAGATAAATAATTTGATAAATTTATTTGCCCAAAGGAAATAAATTTTAAAGAATTATTTGTTGATCTTCATGCTTAGAGAATAGTTGTTTATTGTGGACTCTACCCAAAGGGGAGTTTATGATAATACAATTGATTCTTGTATTGTATTACTTATGCTTATTTAAGCATTTTACCTATTGCCCATAATTGATCTAGTTGCAAATTTTTGTCAATCAGTTTCCTTTGTTGTGAACAACAATAATGGTTCAATTGAAATTCTAAGTGGGTTGAACTATAAAAGATGGAGATCAAACATAGAGTTTGTTTTAGGAATGATGGATATTGTGATTTATTGTGACAATAATACAACTGTGTTCTACTCTAAGAACAATAAGATTAGTACGGGTTCTAAGCATATGGAAATCAAGTACCTTATAGTCAAGGACTTAGTGAAGAAAGGAGATATTGTGATTGAGCAAATAAGAACTGAGTCCATGCTAGCTGATCCTCTAACCAAAGGTTTAAAGCCCATAACGTTCAAGGAACATGTTGTGAATATGGGTGTCATTAAGTCTTTTGATTCTTTGGTTTAGTGGGAGCTTTTGTGATTTCCCTTATTTCAATTATTGTTTTATGTAAACATTGATCATTATTGTTTTGCGACTTGCAAAATTAAAATCTTTTTATTATGATCATCATAATTAAGTATTATATTATAGCATGTCGTAATTGAATTACATACAACATGGTATCTTGAGATATTGAACCTTAAGAATTACAGTTGTATACTATTGGATGTCACAAATACCACTATTTTGAGATTTTGTGGTGCATTGTTGGTGACATATGACTTGTTAAAGTCAAGCAATTTCATATTGTTTAGAAATTGCAGCAATTTCATTTTGTTGAGAAATTGCAATTACAATTTCATTTTGCTGGTAAATTGTAATGAGGACTGATAAGAAACAATGCATATAGATGATGATCACATGTTGGCATGATTTCTTACTGCACTACTGGGTTTATGATCCATGTCGATATGGTTATAAATATTCGTGACTATAAGGGGCATTATGTTTGTTGAGATTAACATATAGACCATTATAGTCCAATATTAAGACCATGTTGGACCGGATAAGTTTAACAAGATGCTACTTATAGACTATCATTTCTTTTAAAAAAAAAGGTGTGGCCACACAAAATAAACTTTTCTGTATTTAACCCGAGAGTCTTATTTTCAAAATGAATTTAATGAATCCTTAAAAACAATTAATGTAGCCCAAGTGGGAGAATGTTGGAAAATTTTTATATGGGCTAACATTAATTGAATAATTTGTATTTGCAAAAATGGGTTAATGGATAGTCTATTATATAATGAGCCCAATTAACTAGTGATCACATTTTGGATTGGGTTTTGCATTTTTTGAGTAGAAGCTTAGTTGAGTGGCAAGTGTAGGCTATGGGTCTCATTAAAGCCCATTATGGGAGGGCCCAATGAGAATCCAATTTGAGTTATGCTAAGTCCCCTCTCTAATCTAGATAAAAAGAGTTTTTCTGCTTTCCCATAAAGCCACCATAGTTGTTATCAAGATCATAGAGAGGAAGACTTGGTTGCAACAATCAATCACGGTTTTTTTTATCATGGCTCAAACGGGTATGTTCTTTATAGTGATTTCCTATTGTTAGTATCCTTTAATCATGTATGATTAATCTATGTGATTATGTAAATATTTAACAATTTAAGCCATAAAATAACCAAAAGTAAATGGAAACTAATAACATAAGATTTAAAGAAGATTATTGAAGAATCATGGATCCTAAAAATAGATAAATATGAAAGAATCAAGGTGAGATTAAAAGGATGACAAAGAACTGAAGATTACATTTTGTTGTTGCGTCTTTCTTTTAAAAAACTAGTGGCTCTCATTCAAAAAAAATTGGTGCCCTTCTAATTAAAAATTTTTTAGCGACATTCTCACTCAAAATACCTTTTAGTGCTCTCTCATTTAAGAAATCTGGCGACATTCTCACTTAAAATACCTTCTGATGCTCTCTTATTTAAAAATTTGATCGCTTTCTCAAATATGTTGGTGCTCTCTCATTTACAAATTGGTGGCTCTCTCACTTAAAGAAAAAAAAAATTGGTGCACTCTTATTTAAAAATCTGGTGGCTTTCTCATAAAAACAACAGCTCGAGTACTAGTTCATTGAGAACTTTTTTCTCAACATTGACTCTTTTACTATACTTGCTATGAGTACTAGTTCACTCCCCCTCGATTCAAGCATCAATTGTTGTTCGGGTATGGATCTTATGTTGGGATCCATCATTTCATAAAGATGTAAATCCCTATCAATCTCACCCATATGTGGGAAATCATCCTTTAAGAACTTGACATCTCATGATTCTAATTCAGTTACTGTTCCATCTCATGCTCACCTATGAACACATACTCTTTGGAGTGTTCACTGTATCTTATAAAGACACATTTCCTTCCTCTATGACCTAATTTTCCATATTTATGAGAAGGATTGTGAACATAAGCCACCGACCCCCAAGGTCGCAAATTGTTAGGATTAGGCTCTCAGTTATTCCAAAACTTATATAGAGTAGATGAAACAAACTTTGAGGGTACTTGGTTAAGTACATGAGGAGTAGTCAACAATGCATCTCCTCAATATGAAATAAGAAGATTTGCTTGAGCCACCATTGACATAACCATGTGTAACAACATTATATTATTCCTCTTAGCAACAACATTTTGTTGTGGAGTCCTTGAAATAGACTATTGTGTACCAATACCATTTTCATCACATGAATCTTTAAATTGTTCTAATAGATATTCTTTACCTAGATCTGTTCTTTATGTTTTATTCCTTTTGTCCAACTAATTCTCAACTAAATTAATGTAGCGACTGAAATAATCTAATGTTTCTGACTTATGAGAAATCAAATAAACATGACCATAACGAGTAAAGTCATCTATAAATGTGATGAAGTACAAGGCCACATACCTTGCTCTAACACTCATAGGATCACCAATGTAAAAAACGGATTAATTGCAATGGTGTTTTAGTTTTATTTCCTTTTCCAAATGGTTTTCTTGCAGTTTTGTCAGCTAGACAATATTCACAAGTTGGCATATCAATCTTTAGTGAATTGACCAAAAAGATTTTCTCTAGCTAGTCTATTTATTCTTTTTTGTCCAATATTCCTAAGTCTAGCATGCCATATGATCACATTATCACATGCATTTCTAAAAGCATTCATCAACGAATAATAACTATCATTAGTATTGGACAACACACAGTTATCAATGTCAAGAACTATAAAACCATTCAAAATAAATCCAAAACCATATTATGTTGTTCCCAAATACAACTCCATTATTGAATTATGAAAATTCAAATCGAAACCTAAACAAAAAATGACTAACACAGAGACCAAATTTCGTTGAATATCCAGAATATAAATAACATCATGTAGGAATAAGGCACATTCTTTACGCAACTCCAATTTACACGTTCCAATACTCTTGACCTGAACTGTGGAGTTGTTCCCTACATAGATTCATCTTGTACTGAAACTAATTCGCCTAAACTCTACATATGCTCTTTGGCCTCTAGCTATTCGGTTAGTGGGGACTGAGTTTGACTTAGTACACTCATGAGTAAAGTGACCTTTGTTGCAATAGTTATAGCATTTCAACTTGCTTTTATCCTTCTTGGTACGCTTAAACTTCTTGCATGTCTCAATCTTTTCTTTCTTTGAAGCCTCATTAGATCTCTTATTCTTCTTAAAGAATTTTCTATGATACTTAAAGTCGGAAGTTTGTGAGAATTGGATTCAGTTACATGAGCTTGTTCATTAGGCCTAGCAACCATAAGTCGCTCAGTTTCCAATTCGAAATGATGAACTATATTATCAAAAGTTTTGACACTCTCATTATGTGTCATGTTAACCACCATATGTTCCCAGCTCTTTGGTAGAGATTTGATGACTGCCTCAACTTGTTGCTTATCAGTGAAGACATGCCCAAATGTCTTAAGTTCTCTTATCATTTTTGTCATCGCCCTATGATGTTGTTTCATTGTGTGGTCAGGTCGCATTTTGTAATTTTCAAATTTCATTACAAGTTCTCTCAACTTAGTAATTGAAAGTCCACCATACTTTTCCTTTAGAGCTTGCCACATTTCATGAGCAGTTTGATAAACCTTATACTCAATCAAGAGATCATCTTGCATATAGTGTAATAATGTAATGCAATCTAAAAAATTCTTTTTCTTCTAGGCCATTTGAGCCTCTTGATCTCTTTTATGTTGAGCAAAGTTTCCTTATTTAGGTTCTTACATGATATGATTCAGTGTATCAAGAGTCTCTTGCTCGACAAGGATATATTAAACTTTGTAATAACAAACCTCTTAGTTATCGCAATTTAGTTTCTCATCCTTGTTTAATTCTACTATGATGTTCCTACTTGTAGTTGACATATTCAACTACTTAGAGATATTGCACAATCTTATTAATTGGTACTTTTATGGATATTAATGCTTTTACCTGCTCTAATCATCTTCTAATATGTAATAACCTTAAATTGCAATAGAAACGAAAGTTCACTATGTTCCCAATCAACTCCTATATACAATTTTAATTATTACTGTTAGCCCAAGGGTTCTCCTAATCATGTTTTGATGATAACAAACTATGGTTAAGTTACTAATTAGTTTGAATTATAAAGAATTTCGGGTGTTAATTTGGAAGTTCATCAAAGGACCTAATGGATACAAGATCAAGACCTTTGGAAGACCTTTAATCATAGGAAACATATATAAGATGAATGCATGGGTGCACTTAGGATTTACATATCATTATTTTAGGCAAATCAATTGGCATATTAATTTACCTAAAGACCTTGCCTAAGTGTTAGAAGAGAAAAGAACATAAAAAATAGGTTTTTGGGCAAAAAATGGTGAATCGATCGAGGCACTGTCCAAACCGACTCAATTGGCCAAGGTACCGGTCAACCGATTCCTTCTTCCCGATCGAGGTCTGGTCGAGAAATGCAAAAACACTCGTTTTCTTCCAGTAGCCTCTTCTTCCCGGTCAAGGGATTTACCTTCCTAGTGGAGGTCCAATCGAGGGTAACGGTTACTTGCCAAGCATTAAATACTCCAACGGCTAGTGAACCCGTCGACCCTCATCTCGACCAATTGAGGCTGTTTTTTGGTTTTTTTTGGCTCCTGAGGTTAGAAACCTATAAATAGAGAGTTTCACTTCATTTATGAGTAAGACAACACCTACATTTATTTGTCTACCCACTTGTTCTTGCCTTAAAAGCTCTCATTCTTTTCTTGGTGCATTAAATCTCCCTTTGCATACTCTTTAGTGCACCTTTGTGATTCATCCTAGCCTTGAGTTGTATTTGAGTCATTGTTGAGCTAGGTTGAGTGATTCATACTTGTTAATTGAGTGTTAAAGCTTTCAAGTGAATTGAAACTTGAATAGATCGTGTAAGAGCCCATTGGAGCCGGAATCCAAGTGTAAAGGTGATTAGAAGCTTGATTGAAGCTTCAAGTTAGTGGAACCCTCACTTGGTTAGGAGCTTAAGGAGAGTGGACGTAGGCAAGGAAGTGTCAAACTACTATAAAATCTAAGTTTGATTTCTCTAACCTTATCCCTTTATATTTACTTCTCTTATGCTTAAATTTGTTGCGTTTAAAAAGATTTTTTTAAAACCCAATTCAGCCCCCATTTTGGGTATTTTTCTTTTCTAAGATTAGCTTTTATTTTCTCAATTGGTATAAGAGCTAAGCCTCTTGTTTAAGACTTAATCGTTTAAAAGGAAATGGTTAATCCATCAAGTTCATCTCACATTGAAAGTTTTGCAAACAATAAACTTCCATTTTTTGTGGGAATCGATTATTCCTATTGGAAAACTAAAATGACTTGGTTTTTGCAATCAACTGATTTAGACCCAACTTTTCCTTCAAAACTGGTTGATGGAGTCATGGTTCCAAAACCCAAGCAAGAATGGGATGAGCATGATAGAAGAAATTTTCAATTAAATGCTAAGGTCATTTATACTTTGCAATGCTCTATGGATAGAAATGAATATAATAGAATATGTCAATGTAAGTCGGCTAAAGAAATTTGGAGATTACTTGAAATAACTCATGAAAGAACAAATCAAGTTAAAGAGTCAAAAAGTAAATTTATTTGTTCATAGCTATGAATTATTTTTTATGAAAGATAATGAAACTATTGTTGAGATGATCACTAGGTTCATCGACATTGTCAATGGTCTTGAAGCCTTGGGAGAGACCTACAAGCAATTCGAAAAGGTGATGAAGATCTTGAAGTCACTTCCATCAAAGTGGCATACCAAGGTCACCGCAATTCAAGAAGCTAAAGACTTGACCAAGCTATCATTGGAGGAGCTCATAGGGTCATTGATGATATATGAGATCAATTTGGCAAAGAAGCAACAAGAAAGTGAAGACAAAAAGAAGAAGAGCATAGCTCTCAAAGCTACAACTAAGGAGAAAGAAGAAGTTGAAGAAGAAAAACAAAGTAGAGAAGATGAAGATTTAGCCTTCATCACAAGAAAGTTCAACAAATTCATGAGGGGTGAAAGGTTTAGAAGAAGAAAGTTCACTTCTAGAAGAGACTTGGTGTGTTTCAAGTGCAAGAAATCGGGACACATTAAATATGATTTCCCTTTCTACAAAAGTGAAGCCAAGAGGAGAAAGAAGAAGGCAATGATGGCCACTTAAAGTGAAAGTGAAGATGAATCCTCCGAAGAAGAAAATGAGAAAGAAGTGGCAAACATGTGCTTCATGGCAATAGATGAACTTGATGAGGTAAACTCTAACCTTAATGATGAAGATATAAATGATGCATTTGAAAAATTGTATGAGGATTTTGAAAAACTTAGTTTGAAGAATATTTCTCTTAAAAAGAAAGTTCAACAACTTGAAAAAGAACTTGAAGAAGTAAAAGAAAAATTTTCAAATGTTGAAGTTTCTAAAACTCATCTTGAAAAAGAAAGTGAGATTCTAAGAAAGAAAAATGAATAGTTGACCTCCTCTTTTTCAATATTTTCTTGTGGACAAAAATCTTTTGAAATGATTCTAGCTAGCCAAAAATGCGTTTTTGACAAACAAGGGCTAGGATTCAAATCTTCAAAAAATCAAAAGTATTATAAAAACTATTTTGTAAAGGAATCCACAAGTGCAAGTCCTTTCACTACTTGCAACTTTTGTGGAAGAGGAGGGCACATTAGTAGGACATGCCCTTTAAGAAATGGTTCTCAAAAGAATTCAAATGCAAAAGCTAAAAAGATTTGGATTGAAAAATCCAAGGTCCCTAACCCTCAAGGACCCAAAAAGATATGGATACCTAAATCAACTTGAGTTTTATGTTGTAGGGTTCAAAGAATGATAAGTGGTTCTTGGATAGTGGATGCTCAAGACGCATGACCAGGGATGAATCTAAGTTTGTTTTTCTTACAAAGAAAAAGGGAGGATATGTTACCTTTGGAGACAATGCAAAATGAAAGATCATTGGTCAAGACAACATTGGTAATGGCACACCCTCTCTCATTGAAAGTGTTTTATTAGTAGATGGTTTAAAACATAACCTTTCAAGCATTAGTCAACTTTGTGACAAAGGTTTTAAAGTGTTTTTTGAAGCATCTCATTGTATCATCAAGGATATTCAAAATGATAAAATCATCTTCATGGATCATAGATGTGATAATGTTTACGCTATAAATATTTCAAAATATGATGACCATGATAGATGATTTTCAAGCATGCATGATCAAAGTTGGTTGTGGCATAGGAGGTTGGGACATACTAACATGGACCTCATTTCCCAACTCAACAAAGATGAACTTGTTAGAGGCCTTCCCAAAATAAATTTTCAAAAAGATAAAGTTTGTGAAGCTTGTAAAGTGGGAAAGCAAATAAAAAACTCTTTTAAAAACAAAAACTTCATTTCCACATCTAGGCCACTTGAGTTGTTGCATATGGATTTATTTAGTCCCTCTAGGGCACCAAGTCTTGGAGGAAAGTCTTATGCATATGTTATTGTGGACGACTTCTCTAGATACACATGGGTCTTGTTTTTAAGTAAAAAAAAAAAATGAAGCCTTTTATGAGTTTTCAAATTTTTTCAATAAGGTTCAAACTGAAAAAGGTTTTGCAATTACTTGTATAAGAAGTGATCATGGGAGATAATTCGAAAATATTGATTTTGAAGAATATTGCATGAGCATGGAATTGACCACAATTTTTCAACTCCTAGAACTTCTCAACAAAATGGGGCAGTTTAAAGGAAAAATAAAACTCTTCAAGAAATGGCAAGACCATGCTAAATGAAAACAACTTACCAAAATATTTTTGGGCCAAAGCGGCTAACACTTCTTGTTATGTTTTAAATAGAATATTATTGAGACACATTATTAAGAAAACACCCTATGAGCTTTGGAAAAACAAGAAACCCAACATTAACTATTTCAAAATCTTTGGATGTAAATGTTTTATATTAAACACCAAAGATAATCTTGGAAAATTTGATGCAAAATCAGATGTTGGAATTTTTCTTGGTTATTCAACTTCAAGTAAAGCTTTTAGAGTTTTTAACAAAAGAACCATGGTTTTAGAGGAGTTCATCCATGTTATTTTTTATGAATCTAACAATTCTTTCCAAGAAAAAGAAAGTGTTGATGATGATTTAGGTTTGGAGACCTCCATGGGAACATTGCAAATTGAAGATAGAAGATGACAAGAAGAAAATTGAGAGGATCCCAAGAAAGAAGGATCACCATTGGCACTACCCCCTTCTCAACAAGTGCAAGGTAAATCAAGACAAGACCTTCCTAAAGAATGGAAGTTTGTCATCAATCTCCCACAAGATCAAATTATGAGTAATCCATCTAGTGGGGTAAGAACTAGATCCTCTCTTAGAAACATTTGCAATAATCTAACTTTTATCTCTCAAATTGAGCCTAAAAATATAAGTGATGTTTTAGATGATGAAAATTGGATGGTTGCAATGCAACAAGAGTTAAATCAATTTGAAAGAAGTGAAGTATGAGAATTAGTACCAAGACCTTCAAATCAAAGTGTTATTGGAACTAGATGGGTCTTTAGAAATAAAATGGACGAAAATGGCATAATTGTTAGAAACAAAGCAAGGTTGTTAACCCAAGGTTTTAATCAAGAAGAAATAATAGATTATGAAGAAACCTTTGCCCCCGTAGCTAGGTTGGAAGCCATTAGGATGCTACTTGCCTTTGCATGTTTTAAAGACTTTGTTTTATATCAAATGGATGTGAAAAGTGCTTTTTAAAATGGTTTTATAAATGAAGAAGTATATGTTGAACAAACACCCGACTTTCAAAGTTTCAACTTTCAATTTCAAGTGTTAATTTGAAAATTCATCAAATGACCTAATGGATGCAAGATTAAGACCTTTGGAAAACCTTTAATCATAGGAAACATATGTAAGATGAATGCATTGGTGTACTTGGGATTTACATATCAGTTCATGTTTTTTTTTAAAAAAAAAAAAAAATCGATTTATTCTTTAAAGTCACATTTCCATCAAAACTCGAGTTTCATCAAATGAACCTTAGGTAAATTGTTTCGAAATTAGCATATTAATTTACCTGAACACCTTGCCTAAGTGTTAGAAGAGAAAATAACAGAAAAATATAGGTTTTCGGGCCAAAAATGGTGAATCAATCGAGGCACTGTCCAAACTGGCTCAACCGGCCAAGGTACCGGTTGACCGGTTCCCTCTTCCCAGTCGAGGTCCAATCGAGAGATGCAAAAACACTTTCTCTCTTCCAGTAGCCTTTTCTTCCTGGTTGAGGGATTTGCCTTCCCGGTCGAGGTCCGATCGAAGGTAACGGTCACCTGCTAAGCATTAAATGCTCTAATGACTAATGAATTGGTCGACCCCCATCTTGACTAGTTGAGGCTGCTTTTTGGTTTTTTTTTTTACTCCCGAGGTTAGAAACCTATAAATAGAGAGCTTCACTTCATTTATGAGTAAGAGAACACCTACATTTATTTATCTACCCACTTGTTCTTGCCTTAAAAGCTCTTTGTGGACCCGCATTTTTCACGTGTGTCCCCACTCAATCGGCGAGACTCGTTTTTTATTTGGTGAAAAATTAATTTTGAAAAGAAAAGTTGGAGTCGCCACTTATTTTATTTTTATTTTAAAGGGAAAATAAAACAAGAAAGAAAAACCCTAAAAAGTGACTCCATAGTTTTTGAAAAAGCGTGTCTTTGAAATAAAAAACTCGAGTCTAGGTTCGAGGATTAGGTACGTCTAAGAGGTAGCACCCCTCTAAGCCCTATAAAGGTCTCTACTGACTAAGTTGAGGGAGATGTGGCAATTAATCGATTAACTAAGGATAGCTAGGTTAACTAAGGCGATTACAAAAAATAACATACCAAGCTAGATCAAATCACAATAAAGGAGAGTTAGGGTGCGTACTTGAACTGCCTCTCAAGCGCTATCATAAGACATCAAAGTTAGTATAGAAATATAATACAGAACATGCATTTTATCCAAGCAAGTCAAACCTACATTTAAACACCCAAGGATTACATCAAACATGGATGTGATCTTCAATAGCATTCATGTTCATAGAATTTGAGAAAATGAGTGAGAGAGAGAGCGTACCTGGGTAGCAAGCTAAACGCCTCTATGGAAAACAAGGTTAGTTTAATAACAAGTATAAACAATTCTCATATATATCATGGGGAACAATTGAAATTAGAAAAGCATTGAACAATCCCCTCATTTGAATCAATATCAGAGAAGATATAAAGAATGCCGGACCCCCCACCAAGGTCCAAATTGCTTTTACACGAATTGATTCAATCAATCCCATTACTTGGAACCATGAAGTTTATTCGTGCTTGTTGAAAAATCAAAAAAATTATTAAATAAATTGAGAAGGGTGCTGGCCGAAGGAATATAGCAGCAGATGTCTTTTAAAAACAGAATTTTATTTTCTGAAATCTCCTAAGGAATTGAATTTGAAGAAAACTGAAATTGTTTTAATGAAAAAGATTTTGAAATCCAAATTTAAAATGTATAAAATCACAAAGAGAAGAGAAAGAAACATTAGGAGGAAGATGATGTACACCTAGGTGGTCAAGTTAGAGTGAGATCCGAGAGCGTGATTGGGACTGCATTGCTGGTGGTTGCATGAGGGGTCTTTTGTAGATTGCTGATAGGTCTATTTTCTCATAACCATAACTCAAATCATCAAAAGAAGCTTGCGGTGAAGCAGCAAAAACTAGTTTCAGATCAGGTCTCCTATATTGCTGCTTAATTCCTACTTATAAACGTACAACCCATTCTTCGGGAATAGAAGCAATAATAGAACTTCTGACCCTATGCACAGATTCTGAATCTACCCATTCCAGCGATGCTGATCGAATCGCGCCATATTCTCCTAGTAGTTTTCCTATTACCGTAACCTGAAAGGATATTCTCTGATATAATTGTTTAAAGCGCAAGATCGAAGGAATCACAGTGACATTCAGACCCTCGTCGGCTTTCGCAGTAGCCTGGTAGACCGAGTAAAAAAGACCCCACATTTGTAACAATACAGTTGAAGGTGACGGAAATAGTAGCATTAGGGTCCTCAAGCTGCACATGCATGGTAGGTAGTTTAGAACATCATGGCCTTCAAATTGACCGATGGTGGAGCAATTTTCGATGTCCTCATCAGTGAGGATTTGTAGTATTGTCCCACTGTAGCCCTCGTGACACAAAAAACGAATATAATCAGTTGGGGTGACGTCATTGAGGAGACCAGGGTCCACTAGTGCTGTTAGGTTTATTTGACCAGCGCCATTTCCGAGAGCAAATGGAATTCTAAATTGTCTATCCATGCCAGAAACACAAACAGTCATCGTCCAAGGAGCTACATTTTTCATGGTAGACATCATGCCATCGCTCCCAGCTGCCATACTAACGAAGATGTCTTTTTCTTTTTTTTATTGCATGGAAAGCGCCAATTGCCATTTCATCTTTGAAATAGGAGGAGGCTGGTTCACAAAGCAATAATGATATCATGTCAACGCCATCATCCAGGGCATTTTAAAGATTTGATGTCATTTGCATCTGAAGCAACTGTGGCATTCATCTTTAGTGGACATTCCTGAAAGAGCGGGCTCCACAGTGCTCTGTTCTTCCCATTAGCCAACAGTGAGATAGGATGTTGTTCAATAACTGCGTCTGATGTACCCTTAGCTGAATCTCAGCTATGACTGCCACGTCTTCATTAGAAAAATCCAGTTGTTCAGCCATCTCACCAACTATTGAATGTGCAGTATCAGAATCAAGATAAAATGCATAATGAATATTCTTTGCTCGACATGGATCAGCTCTGTGCAAGGTCATTGAGATTGAATTATCATCAATTTTCTCCCCTCTTAACTCGAAGAGATTATTTTTGTTGAACCTCTCAAATTGTAGAGCAGGAAAATGAGGAGTTCCATTGATGTTTTTCATGTGAGTGCTCACTGAAAGCTTCTTGTAGTTAAGATCCATGTCTATAGGCTGCAATTCAGGCTTAGGCGAGTTCATCAGATTGGGCATAAAATTGGATGACTGCAGGCTCATCAAATTCAGGCTTATGAGTGCTCACTGAAAGCTCATCAGCCTTAGGGTCCGGGTCCATGCTATGGGATTGAGATTCTGGCAAATTAAATGAGTTGTGCGCAGAATTGAATAACTGTAAGTGATTGTAAACAGGCTCCTTCGAATTTTCTGTGGCAAAGAATGCGTCCTTTAAG
Organism: Vitis cinerea; assembly: GCA_022059055.1. Taxonomy (NCBI): domain Eukaryota; kingdom Viridiplantae; phylum Streptophyta; class Magnoliopsida; order Vitales; family Vitaceae; genus Vitis; species Vitis cinerea. Next base: position 100,555 of record JAJJMJ010023767.1, on the reverse strand, counting down.
AGCACTTGTGCAGGCAATCTCAAGGATGCTGGAACCAAACGCTTCTCTATGAAATACATAACTTGGGGGTCACTCGCTTTACCAAGGGGAGCAGGCTTTATACTCGAAGAAACCTTCTTATATATTTGTGCAGGATTTTTGTATTCATTATATGGGAATTTACATGTAACCAACTCTAATATGCACATGCCAAAAGAATGTATGTCAACAAGTTCATTATATTCCTCTTCATAAAGCTCTGGTGCTATGAACTCTGAAGTACCAATGACACTTCGTGCAGTAGGTCTTAATTCCAGATTCGAATTCCATATGCTGTTGCTCATTCTCCAGCTTCTGACCCTCAACATTGTAACTGAAGAAGTATCAATTCATTTTTCCACATTCTTTTAGGTATCGGCTAAAGTATTTTCTTCAATCTTCTTTTGCTTTCTTAGGCTCCACCCTGTACACATTTTCTCCTTAAACCCACATATACCCTTTTCAGGTATATAACCTCCACTGGTCCCCATACTTCTGGGATCGCCCCCATGAATTTGGACCAGAGAGGTTCCTAGTACCAAGGAACAGCGACATTGAAGGATGGTCCGGCTTTGATCCATCACGGAGCCCTGGAGCATTGTACCCCAATGAGGTTACTACTAACCACTCTTTTTTCCACTTAACCCTCATGTTCATCACATTGCAATAATCAGTAACTGAGTTTATGGATGCAAATACCAGATTGTTGCAGACTTCGCCTTCTTACCCTTTGGTGGAGGGCCGAGAAAATGTGTGGGAGACCAATTCGGCCTCATGGAGTCAACCATTGCATTGATCATATTGCTGCAGAAATTTGATGTTGAGCTGAAAGGAAGTCCAGAATCTGTGGAGTTGGTCACAGGAGCAACAATCCATACCAAGAATGGCCTTTGGTGCAGAGTGATGAAGAGGTCTGATCTCCATTAGAGCACAAAAGGTTACATTGAGTAAAATAATTGAATGATGTATGATTTCCTTATCAACGAGCTGCGTCCGTGTTTTGAACATTGGAATAGGGAATGAGAATGGAAAAATCTCAAAATCATTCTGTTTCTCATCGATAACTCTATTTTCTCCATCCCCACTAGTCTTTTTTCTCCATCTCTGGATTGTATCCCCAACAACACCCTTCACACATCTCAACCAATTCCTGTGTTTTCTCCATCTTCATGTCCATTCTGAGTCCCTCAAAGCACCTTTTTTCTTTGCTTTGTCACTCTGTAAAGCCCTTGAGGATTGTTGTATAAAGCTCACAAGGGAGTTAACCTGAAAATAAATGGCTTCCAAGCGTCCCGCCACAAAGCTCCCATTTCTTTAAGCCTTACACCACGTGGTTAGGCTAATATAAATAATTTTGGTTCTTCTAGCCACTGATCATCAAAGTGTCTACTACCGAAATTGCACTTTCCGGGCCTTTAAAATACCACGGTGCAGCACTGACATGGCTCGGCTATCTGGTTCTATCCCTTTAAATGACATCTTATTAACAAGGGTTATAGCCCTATCCATATCACCCCTACTGCAACAGCTGGACAGAAGAGCTGTGTATGTCACACTATCAGGTTGTAGTCCTCTAGCCATCATTTCATCATACAGGTTAATAGAATCCTGGAGGTTGTTTGTCTTGCAATGACTATCGATCAAAACAGTGTAACAAACAACATCAGGTTTTATTCCCATTTCTTTCATTTCACTCCAAAAAGGTGAAGCATCCATTTTTTCTTCTTCGCTCCCCTTTGAAAATTGAAGGGAAAGAGCCATTTTCAAATTTACCTTCGAATGATCATCAAGCACAACTGTGTAAGTGATAACATCAGGTTTAATTCCTCTCTCCTTCGTATCATTGAAAATATCACGGGCTTCTCGCAAGCAGTTCACCCTGCAATAACCATTTATCATCATTGTGTAGGTGATGACATCAGGAGTTATTCCTCTCTCAACCAACATATCAAACACCAATTGAGCCCTTTTCATATCTCCATCCCGACAAAAGGCACCTATGAGTTTACCATACATAATTTGGCTAGGCTCCACATCCAAAGCCAACATTCTCTCTAACAAAAGAAGAGCTTTGTCATACTCTCCTTCCATACAGAGGCTACTTAGTAGTTTGAAGCATGATTTTTTTTCTTAACTAAAATTCCCTGCTTAGAAAGCCTAGAAAATAGTTCATATGCCTTTCTTGTAAAGTTTGCTTTGCAGTACCCATCAACCATGGCACTATAATTTTCCAAACACTTATCCTCCAAGGTATTTAAAAATGCTTCATCTTCCTTCACTTTCCCTGCCATACATAAACCTTCAATGATCCTGTTGTGTGTGTGGCTGAATTGGGTTTCAGGCCTTGTGTCCCAATGCAATCGAGAAGCTCAAGTGCCTCTTTTTTGAGGCCATTTCTAGAAAACCTACCAACTAGTATGTTATAGGTAACAATATCAGGTTCAATGCCCCTTTCCTTCATTTCTTCAAACATATTCTTAGCATCAACGAGTTTACCTTGGAGACAATACCCAGCAATCAAAGTTGTATAATGCACGACATCCAGAGACATGCGCCTACCCTTCATTTCATTCAGCAATTCCACAGCTTCTTCCACTTTCCCCAGTTTACAAAGAGCATCCGCCACAGTATTGTACAAAACCTCATCAAGGAAAATCCCTGAGTCCCTGAACTCCTTAAATTGATCCACCACTTCAAAAGCCATGCCCATGTCACACAGGCATTGAAGAATTGAGCTAACTATGACACAATTCGTTTTAATTCCATTTGACACCATATCATTGTGCAGAGCCACAGCTTGTAGCAAATTCCCAGCCTTGCAATAAGCATGAAGTAAGGCACCATAGATATACCCATCAGGGGCTACCCCTTCATTTACCATATCAATGAAGACGTCCTCTGCTTCTTTTGATTTCATCTCACTACAAAACCTACGAATAACTGCTGTATAGGCAAAGGTATCATTTGGCCACTTTGCTGCTCTTAATGCTTGGAGGACTTCATAACCCAAATCTGACCTCCTATGGGAACAAAGCCCTTCAATATATGTACCGCATGTGACGGCATTAGGGTTCACTCCAACTTCTTCCATCTCCCTAAACACATCAACAGTTTCTTCAAAATTACCCTTCCTACAAAGTGCCTTTATGAAAATGCCATAAGTATAATCATTTGGGTTCAAACCCAACCTCTTCAAATGCCGATAAATTGCCACTGCCATATCAATCTTCCCATGTTCAATCAAACGATTCATCAAAAAATTGCAAGACATTATATGAGGAACAAACCCTCGTCTTTTTGTTTGAAACAGAGCATCCATGGCCTCATCAAACATACCAACCCTAACATAAGCCTTAACCAACATATCAAGCACCAGAATCAACGCACTCGAATGCTCACCCTCAACTTTTGCCCTTATATGCAGCCTCTGTGCTTAAAGTTCTGCGCCCCTGTTTTCCTATGAAGTAAACTGCTATACTGGATGGTTTTGACTGCAATTCTTCTTCACCACTATCATCCAACTCCAAAATCCATAAAAATAATCAGCAAACCACCAGGCCAACCTGAACTGGAAGCAACCAAACTCCATCGATACCGAAGTCTCCAGTTCTCTCCATATCCGAATTTATGATTTTCCCACTATTTGGAGCCAGCATACTTGATCGATGGAGGCTTCTTGTAAATCAATACCGTGAGAGCTGCCCGCACTCTGATGCCAATCTGCTGCCCACCTAAGTACCATTGTCTTTATAATAGAGACTCCACAGTCTTTGCCCTGAACAAGGTCAATGCAAGAACCAAGGAAATTGAATCTAAAGCACCTCCACCATCTCTCATTTTTCTCAAAACCCGCACCAAAACCCAAGCAGCCAAGAGAATCTAGCATCACACAATAGAACCTCCCAAACAACTCACTATTCACAACTATTCTCCGTGATATTTTTCTTGCGGGTCTAGAATCTCAACCCCCACTGCATCTCCTCATTATTTGCCATCTCTTTAGATAGTCCCCAAAATTTTAGAATCAACGTTGTCAATGTTTTCCTTGCTTTCAGATTCATGCATCCCTCTGTAGAACTAATTAGAATTGTTACTGAAGGTGAATGGCCCAGATTGCTTTCAGATTCTGACACAATCTCTATGAGAGCTCTTAATACATCATTCTAATGCAGAAAAAGAGTCTTTTTTTTTTTTTTTCCACGATTTTCAATTTCTAATTCCGAAACAGAGAAAAAATCTTGAAGACCGGGAATGGAGCTTGTTGAGGTGTGGGCCAAAATAGAAGAAAAACAACAAAAGTGACATACAGAAAGAAGTAGAAAATAACCAATAGGAGCCACAATTTCACATTTCAATCCATTCAAGAACAGGGGAGTGATTCAAAATAAGATTTTTTATCATGAACAAGGTAGGATTTCTATCATCAGATTCAAGAACAGACCCAAATGCATATTATTCTCATATGAAATCAATGACATTGAAAAGAACGAGAGTCCAAAAAAATAAGAAATCAGAGAAAATAAACAAACAGCCAACCAATCTCAATAGATCTAATTGTGGCCCTTAGCGTCCACACCAATCAGCAAAGATTGAATATTAAAAAATGGTCAGAGAATAATGGAGGATTGAACATGGGTAAGAATTCCAAGAATAACTAGAAATGTACCTGGAAGAACCTTGGCTGCAATCTCCCTTTTCCCGCTCTTGTGCACTTTTCCACCAAGACAATCAAAGAATTTCCTCTCCTTTCTTTTCCCCTTTTTCTTTTCCCCTTTTTCCAATATCTCTTCCTCTGAAAATCGTCTCCCCCTCAAAACAATCTCTGAATCCATTATATTTCCTCTGCCTGTGTTTTTATAGCAATTGAAGTCGTCCCAATTGAGGACTCCTCTTCCCTCCGAATTTTTATGTTTCATGCACCAGAAAAACTCCTTTTAAATTTCAAAAAAAATGAATCCATGCATATCACGTGAGAGTCCTACCTTTTCCAAAAAAAAAAAACTTCTCCATTGGTTTGATTCCTATAAAACTTTAAATTATTAATCCGGCAAATGAGTAAAGATTTTCTCAAAAAATGATCTGATGATTATAATAAATGAATGAATAAATAGCAAGATAATGAAAAAATAAATAAGTAATAGTAAATAAAAATAGGCGATCGATAATAATAAAAATAAATAAACAGATAAAATAAATAAATAGATAAATAAATAAATAATAACTAAATAAATAAAAGTGATCAATAACAATGAAAATAAATTAAAGTAAATAAATAAATAAAAAATAATAAATGATTAAATAAAAGTGATTGACAATAATAAAATAAAAATAAAATAAGATAAAGATAAATAAATAAATAAATAGATAAGTAAATGAAATAAATGGGTCATGCAACCATATAAGTCACGTTAAAAATGTCTAATGGGTCAAGTGTACCTATGTGAGCCTAAGTGGGCATAAGGTGTCAAAATGGGTCCTAGTGAATCTAGATGAGCCTAGGGTGTCTAAATGGGCCTAAGGTAGTGCCTAATGGGTTGGGTATACCTATACGGACCTAGGGTGAGACTAAGTAGGCCTAACTAAGTCTAACTTGAAGTGCACCTAAATGAAGTCTAATCTAAACTTGAAGGGTAGCCAAGGTCATAATGTGGAGCCGGATAAACCCCTCAACCAAAGTCTTCAAAGTAGCTTAGAGAAGGTAGACTACATGAGTAGTAATGAACCATCAAAGAATCAATGTGGAACATTGGAAGTAAACTTAAAGACATGTGCTAAAGGGATAAAATGGAGGGTCTACACTCTTATTCTTTTCTTAGTGTATTAAGTCTCCATTTGCATACTCTTTAGTGCACCTTTGTGATTCATCCTAGCCTTGAGTTGTATTTGAGCCATTGTTGAGCTAGGTTGAGTGATTCATACTTGTTAATTGAGTGTTAAAGCCTTCAAGTGAGTTGAAACTTGAAGAGATTGTGTAAGATCCCATTAGAGTCGGAATCCAAGTGTAAAGGTGATTAGAAGTTTGATTGAAGCTTCAAGTTAGTGGAACCCTCACTCGGTTAGGAGCTTGAAGAATGGATGTAGGCAAGGAAGTGCCGAATCACTATAAAATTTCAGTTTGATTTCTCTAACCTTATCTCTTTATATTTGTCTCTCTTGTGCTTAAATTTGTTGTATTTAAAAAGATTTTTTTTTAAAACCCAATTCGCCCTCCCTCTTGGGTGTTTTTCTCTTTTAAGATTAGCCTTTATTTTCTCAATTATAAATTAAAAATAATCTATTCAAGTATTTCTAATATATACAGAAGAATTAAAGACATGCACGTACATAAAAGACATACTCATTTATCAAACAATAAATATTCATGTCATATCTTGCATATAAGATATATACATTTCATGTATAAAGCATAAAAAAGTAACATGTAGAAAGAGAACTAATCTTTTCTCTTGAAGCTAAAAGGAACAACAATATTAGGATTATTCACAATGTCTTTTATAACTCTAGATGTTTTTTTTTCAATAATCATAGTCTTTCTATGAAAACAAAAAACATCTAGCCTAGTTGGTAGAGTACAAGACTCTTACTCTTATGGTCAAAGATCAAGCCTTTTCATAAGCAATCTCTCCTCCATTTTTATTTATTTATTTTTAATGAGTAACATATTTAAGACCCTCATTTTTATTTTTATTTTTTTATAGTCTAATTATATTTGAACAAATCAACATAATTTGACTTCAACTCAAAATTTATCTCAAAAAACTTGAAATAGGAATGAGGACATCAAAGCTCAAACTTGGGTCTAAAGTGAGCATGAGAGGAGTTCTAACCAACAAAAGTAATTCAACTTTGATGTTAATAAGTAAATTAAAACATATTTAACTTGTTTAGTATTATTATTACTTTTTCAAAAAAAAAATTATTCCAGAAAAATATTCCACTTTGTTTGTCTTGGAGAAAGGCTTTTCAAGAACCATAACCAGAAAATTGTGGCTCTTGTCTTTTGTTTTTTTGTTTTTAATTGTCCATTTCAATTCATCCAAGACTCCTATAGTGGATGCACTTTGCACCTATTTTTACAATTCGTCCAAAACTCCTATAGTGGGTGCACTTTGCACCTATTTTTTCTCCAAGTGGTATATATATATATATATATATATATATATTTGTTTTTGGAACATTGTTTTTATTATTATTAATAATAATCTGGAACAATATCCAAAATCATATTTATTCATTTTTTTTGTTTAAAACCACAACCAGAAAAAAAAAAAAGTTTCTTATTCATTTTTTTTTTCAAAAAAAAAAAAATCTCATTTCTCTAAGACACAGAAAAATAAACAAAACAAAATAAATAAATAAAAGGTAGAAAATTTTGAGTTACCTTTTGAAATACCCAAGATCCAGATTGGTTGTTTCACTAATTAATTTTCTGGTATCAAGTCATAAATGGAACCACAAATATGATAACCATTCTTTTCTCACAACACGAGAGCCTTGACCTTTGTTTTTATGGAGAAAATAGGAAAAACTTTAAGAGAAAGAACTTTTTGTTTCTTCAGAAGAAAAAATATTCTTTCTTATGTTTTCTAGGAAAAGAAGAAAATGTATTTCTTCACCTTTGTTTTCAAGAAGAAAGAAAACATACTCTTTCTCTCTTTGGTTTTCCATGGAGAGAGAGAATTCTCAGCGAGAGAGTTTTCACAAAGAGAGAGAAGAGAAAAAAACACTTTTTTTTTTAATCTTTTAATAATGGCAGTTTTTGGACAGTTTTAAAACTCCAAGAAATTACTCCCACATTTTCTCATTTATTGGACTGGGTTGGGCAAGCCCACATGGGCACCCAAATCCAACTCCAACAAGAGTAAATTCCTAAGACACCCATTTAAGCTCCTTTGATGTAAACACTATATCAAAGTTTCTCTTTTAATTCACATAATTACGTTTAATTAATTTGTTTGTTGTGAAAATGGGAGTAATTGGATTAAAGGAAATGATTAATGTAACAAAAATAAACAACATGCATTAAATACTAAGCATTAAGCCTAAAGCAAGATAATAAATTTAGCAAAATATAGAGCTCTTATGATTACATAGCTTTTGCTAGGTATCATAGAATCATAAGTATCAATGCCACCTTAGGTTGGGCATGATCTTATTACTAGGTAAAGACCTTTTCATATTGATCTTCCTATCTTAAAATTCTAAGGCAAGATCAACATATCTTTTTATTTAACCCTTAATTATGTAAGTGGGACCATGTTGGCTAATTCAACCACTTTACTTCTAAGTTAAGTTTGTGATTATTATCTTTAATATTAATGTTAGTAAAAAAACCCTCATTGTTTAGGTGGTTGCTCTACTAACATATGTAGTCTCACCAATTGGAAAGTTATAATGAAAGTTGTGGGCTTTGCTAAGGCCTTGCCCACTTTATCTTTTGAGTTAATTAGAGCTTTTTAATTCCTTGGTAATTCCTTGATAAATAATTATCTTCTATAAAAAAATTTAAAATTTTAATTTCGTAATTAGAAACACAAGGGAGATAAGAGAATGTAACTTTGAAAATTATAAAATTTTTGTAAGAGCATTTTATCCTAAATTAATTTGATAACAAAATTGCTCTCAAAGTTTAAAATCAATTTATATAAAATTCTCCTTTCTCATACACCACTCCAATTTAATAAATGTCTTATCTTGAAATTAATATTTTTATAGAAATTTATTGCTCATTAAATATTATCAATTTTTATAAAGTTTTGATTTTTAATAAGATTCTAATTACATGAATAATATCAAGAAAATTAAATTAAACCAAAACTTTTCAAAATTTGATTTTTAATAAAACTTTAATGAAATGAATAATAATATTTAGAAAATTAAAACTCAAACAAAACTTTTCAAAATTTGATTTTTAATAAAATTCTAATGAAATGAATAGTATCCAAAAAAATTAAATTAAACCAAAACTTTTCAAAATTTGATTTTTAATCAAATTCTAATTACATGAATAATATCCAAAAATTTAAAACTTAAATCAAAAATTTTCAAAATTTGATTTTTAATAAAATTAGATAAATAGTACAAGCAATAACTCAAAGCTTAAATAACATGAAACAATATACAAAATCAGAGATACTACATAACAACCAGAAAAATAAGTCCTAAGAATTTTCTAAGCATTCAATAAAAATCAAAACTTTAATAACATGAAACAATATACAATAAATATCCTCTAAAAATGAATTATGATATCTCCTCTCCTTAAAAAAGGAATTGGTGTACGTCATCTTCAAAAAATTTCATATTTTTATTCCTTTTAAATGTTTTCCTTTCTCCTTTTAAAAAATTTGATGTCATCTTCATAAAAATGATCATATCTCCCTTTTAAAAGAAGTGCATAAAACTAGGCATGCCACGAAAAATAATCCTCCTTACACAGGCTGAAAATCCTTAGTTGAAGAGAAGGGTCCCATCTTCCTCCAAGTTCAAAGATTTGAAACTAATAGCCCTGCAAATTGAGCTGGCATACTAGAAAACAATGGCAGGAGTGAAGCTATTAGGGTTTTGGGCAAGCCCTTTTGGTTACAGAGTGATATGGACCCTACAACTCAAGGGCATAAACTATGAGTATATAGAGGAATACCTTGGTAACAAGAGCCAATTGCTGTTACACCACAATCCAGTTCACAAGAAGATTCCGGTGCTTCTTCATGGTGACAAAGCAGTAGCCGAGTCCCTTGTAATCCTCGAATACATCGAAGAAACATGGCCGGAGAATCCACTATTGCCGACAGATGCTTATGAGAGAGCCATGGCTCGGTTTTGGATCAATTTTGGAGAATCAAAGGTAGGTTTAACTCACTAATCTTGTTTTTATTATCAATTCTTATGATTTAATTTCCAAATCTTTTGCAAGACTGAAATATATGAAAGCTCTCCATCTAGCTTTCATAACCCATTTCTTGGTTTAAGTATTCATTAATGAATTTCTAATTAGCTATCAGTAAAATTTTATTTAAGTGATCCAAAAATAAGCCATGATACTTTTTAAAATTTCTTTAGCTCTATCAAAATTCTTTCACCCTAGCTAGGTATGGAATTAAGGAATTTGGAGAGGAAAGAGGAATCAAATTGAAATCTCCCATTAATACCTATGATTAAAATGAAAAGAATTTGTAGACTTTCTAAATCTTTTTTTTTTTTGTTTTTTCCCTCTTTTTAATTAATTTAATAACTATAATTTTTATTTATATTTGAGATCACCTTACTCTTGTTCTCAACCATGCATTCAATTCTAAATATATATGTTGCTAATTTCTTCTAGAGTGCCACTTTTTTTCAAATCTTAAAATCTGATGCTAGGGAAGAGCAAGAGAAGGCCATAAAAGAAAAAGTGGAAATACTGAAAATCATAGAAGAGCAAGGCATTGGGGATAAGAAACTTTTCGGAGGGGAAGCTATAGGACTGGTGGACATAGCATTTGGTTGGCTGGCTTAGGTTTGATTGATATGCAAATGGAATATCTCAAGCAATTAAAGTGAAAAGTTGAGATTATTATTCACGGGCCCAAAACTCGATTGTTCAATCCATACATCCTTATTCATTAAGGCAAGTTAGATGCTACAAGCAAATTTCTAAGTATGGTTAGACTCTTATTGAGTTGAACTCACACTCTTTCTAATCAACTACTCCATTTGTCTTTGTTTTTGTTTGTTTGTGTTTTTTAATCTTAAAGGGAAAGAGAATGTCAAATTAAGAACAAGCAATCAAATTCAAGAGGAGAAGATCATCTTGGTTTCAAATTTTTCCTTTCACATGTTTTGACAGAGGTATATGTCTCAATCTATTACAACGAGTTAAAAATAAAATTATGGTATTGATTTTGCTAAATTAAAACCCTTATGGAATTCATTCTTTGTTCCACAAGTAATGGATGTGTACATATTTGTGTGCATTATATACATATTTAAATTCTTTAGTCAAATTATTTAAATATTTTGGAAACATGATTTAAGTATTTATTATATTTTGTTAATATATTATTTCATGTGAAAATAACTTTTATTGATTGTCTATAATATGATTATCATGCAAATATTTATAAAATTGAAATCTTGTATTTTATGACCACTAAAGGTAAAAGTTCCTAAAGACAATCAAAATAAGTCCACATTTGAGTGTGTGTATTTAGAAACACATTGGATGAGGTATTTGGTATATATAATTCTCAACTTACAACTAGAGAAAAGCAAGGATCATAAGTGAACAACCGAAATATGACTATCAATATTCACTCAATGTGTATATTATAACTTTTTTTTTATGTGCTCATTGGGTAAATTATGCTACTATTGAAACAACCAATAAATTAATTACTGTGTTCATAATATTCAAATAAAGGTAATGGAATTTAAACCCTTATCTAAATAATTAGGACTACATTCGCGAAAAATAAGGCATAAATAAAAATTAAATTCTTTTAGTTTGTGGAGGACCTTGAAGTTTTATTAGCCAACCAAGTAAAATCATGAATACATCCACATCTAGATTTTCTTGTATGTTAAAATCCAACCATATTAAAAACGTCCTAATGTTTATTCTCATGAAAAATAAAAAAACAACTCCAATTATAGGATTTTTTTTTTTTTTTTTAAGTTGTAATGAACTTTTTGTTGTACATGATCACAATTATAGTCTGGTGTTAAAGTTGATGATGCACTATTTCTCCTCATGCTATGTCAATATTCACAATACAACATTCTTTCTAATAATCACATCTTTATTAAAAGAAACCAAAAAGTCAAATTTATTTAAATTAGAAAGTGAAATCAAATTATTTCTACAATTAGGAATATAAAGACAATATTTGAGTATATAAGACATTTATTCTCTAGAAGAAGGGTAACATCTTCCATTACTCGCATAACTATTCTTACATTAGAAGCTAGAGTCATACATATTCCCATCATTCAATCTTCTCTTTATTTGAAACCCTTATAAAGAGTTCCAAATAGTCATTACTCTCAAAATCTTATCAAAAATTGGTGAAATCTACCACTAAACATGATTCAAGTTAAAATATGATGTGTACATTGTTTTTTCTTCCATTATTTAGGACACTCATTTTTGTAATGACTTTTATTTCCATAAACAAAGAATGTGCCCTTTCTTTTGCTCTTATTTTCCCTAGCCTTGAACTTTCCCTTCTATTTGGTATTTCTACTCTTGGTCTCCTTCTTCTTAGTAGAAGAACATGGAAAACCCTTGATTGATTGTCATATAAACACCCTTTTAATCCTTGAGAATTCCTTTAGTTGGTTAGAGTTCCCTCATAAGTTCTAACAAGTTCATTGACATCTTATTCATAAAATAGTTGAGTTTTAACTACCTAAAGGAATCCAATAAGGTCTCCAAGATCATATTAACCTTGGATTCCCAGACAATGTCAGTTCCAAAGATCTCCACTCTATAACAGTGTAATTATATGTACCATATAATCTCTAATGGGAGTTCCTTATATCATTTTGGTGGTCACAATTGTCCTTAAAGTAGCTTGTCTAGTTGAGTAGTCTTTATCACCAGACATCTCTTGCAAACTTAAGAGAATATCATAAATCATTGCATGAGACATGTGCTGCTATTGCAGTAGATTATTATGATTATTTAGATCAAATTCTTGAGTTACCCATTTAAGTGATAGAAAAATCCTAGAACTCTTTGTATCCTAAACTTGGATTAGGTTAGGAACATGCTTGACTATCCTAGGCTTTTCTAAATCCTTTGCACAATGGAAAACTTACATTTTTAAACATAAAAGGAATTCATAAAGTGCTAATGAAAAACATACCTTAGATTTGGATATTCCCAAAATCAAATCCATGCAATAAAAATGAAGAATGAAGTTGTAGAAGTCTTATAAACTCGGAGTCTTCCATCCGATAACTCAAACCTTGATTTTGATACACTTTCAATGGGAATGGAAGAGAGAGTGGAGGCTATGGCTCTCTCTTTAGAAGTAGAAGACAACTCTCTAGAAAAAGTTATAGAAACCTTAACCCCTAAGGGATAATTTATAGGGTTTCCCACTATACATAAGTGACTTAAGCTTACTAAGGGCTTATGTAACTTTATTTAACCCAAAATAGATCCTAATTGATTAATTAATCCAATAAGGACTACCAATTAATTAATTAGCCCAATACAAAGACCTTGTTCACTTACTCCTATGCAACCTTGAATAATTACTAAAACGCTTTTACGCACAAAAGTGAACCAAGATCCTGATAACCCATGCCAACAAGGTATATAAGCTTAGCATAGAGACCATTGGGATCCATAGGAGTACTAGCTTCCTGAAAATCTAATTTTGAAGTTGATTCAACTTCTCATTACAGAAAATCAATTGAACTTTAGTATTTTATGTAAATAACAATGAGATATCATGACATTGATTTTAGAAAACATTTCTAGTATTTTTAGCATTTGAATTATAAAATTTTTTAAGTGCTAAAATTATTAGAAGAGCTTTCTAAAATCACTATCAAATGGGTTATTAGTAGATGTTTGTTTGGTAAAAACTGCACTCTTTCTTTCTCTCTCTCTCTCTTTATATATATATATATGTCGATGTGTGTGTGCCAATTTATCAATTTAATTTTAAATGTTACATATTAGTTGCTAGCTTTACATTAGAAAATTAAAAAAAAAAAAAAAAATGTTTCATATGTCATATCTTATTTAACAGCCATGATAAATATTTTTGAGCCTATATGGATGCGGGGCCTGTGGTACATTTGTTTTAAATCTCCTACTTTTTCCTCTTTTTAATTTTATAACTATAATTTTTATTTATATTTGAGATGACCTTACTCTTGTTTTCAACCATTCATTCTAAATATACATGTTCCTTTCTTCTAGAGTGCCACATTTTTTCAACTTTATAAATCTGCTGCTGGGGAAGAACAAGAGAAAGCCATAAAAGAAACAGTGGCAATACTGAAAATCATAGAAGAGCAAGGCCTTGGGGATAAGAAGTTTTTTTGGTGGGAAGCTATAGGACTGGTAGACATAGCATTTGATTGGCTGGCTTACTGGTTTGAGGGCACAGAAGAAGCCGTAGGCACAAAACTGCTGAATTCCACCACATTACCTCGATTGCATGCATGGATTCAGAATTTTAAGCAGGTTCCATTGATAAAAGAAAATCTTCCTGATCGTCAGAAATTGTGGGCACACGTGAAACGCTTTAGGGAGGGTTTAATTCAATAAACCCTTCCAAATCTAATTATGAGGATGAAGACTTTGTTACAAGTTTTCAAAATACTTCCTTTCTTGTTACATAGAAAGCTGTGTGATAAAGCTTTAAAAAATAATACTCTAATTACTCTATTTGTTTTATTATAGAGATAGTGACTTGTGAATGTTTTAAGTATTGTGTGAGACTACTAATTTTCTTTCTATGACTAATGAATCTAATTTTTGATGCGGATATATCATCTAGTAGGGAGCATTCCATGTATGTGAGACTACTAATGAACCAAAAAGAAGAAAAACAAAAGAAAAATAATTAAAATATTTTTTTTTCCATATTATCCAAACATGAGAAATAGTGTGAAAAGTATTCTATTTTCCTTGGTTTATTAGACTTTGGTAGTAGCCGACCTTCAAACCAATTTCTTACCAAGATCTAAATTTCAAGAAATGATATGAAATAGTTTCATAAAATTTTCCTTGGTTTATTGAGCTTTGCATGGTAGTGTGCCTTCAAGCAAATTTCTTAGAAGGCCTTAGGCAATTGTTATCAAAGTTCAAGACAATCACTAAAAGCAAGAAGATTGGTTATTGAATGTTGAAAGGAGACAAACAAAAAACAAAATGCAAAAGAGGGTCATCAAAGACCTTCACTTATAAAATGAGAGAAGCACAAAAAGCAAGAAGATTGATTGTTTAATGTTGAAAGGAGAAAAGCAAAAAAAACAAAATGTAAAAGATAATCATCAAAGATCTTGATTTATAAAATGAGAAAAGCACTAAAAATAAGAAGATTGGTTGTTGAAAGGAGAAAACAAACATAAAAAAAACAAAAAAACAAAAACAAAACAAAACAAAAACAAAAACAAAAAACAAAAAACAAAAAACAAAAACAAACAAACAAACAAACAAAAACAAAATGCAAATAATAGTCATCAAAGACCTTGACTTATAAAATGAGAGAAGCAAATGCAAAGGAAGGAGTCCTTAAAGTCATCCTAGAAATAAAAAATCATTGAGAATGAAGGACAACTATGCCCACTTCACAAGCATAAAAAAAGATTAAAGATTTTAACTTTGTTGATTTCTGGATGTTGTCTCTCATTTCTAGAGGTTTATAATATTTATTTTAAATAACCATTAGTTGGTTTTCTACCATTTAAAATATCTTTTTTATTTTTTATTTTCAAATAGTAGTAGAAACAAAACAATCTTGAAAAGGGAAAGAGTTTCTATGACATCAACAAAGTGATAGGTATATTTACCAATTAAAATAATATCTTTATTTAGGAAAAATTTTCAAAGAAACTAACCCTTAACATATAAGTGAATCATTCTAAGGGAGAAAAACAAAGATAGGGAAAAAAAAAAATTCCTTAGCTTGACAAATGGAATGAAATCCTTTCAAAAAAGAAAAAAAAAAGTCTTAGAGAGAGGGAAGTCCTACTAACTTCGAGTCATTGATGCCTACTAAGATATAGAAAAATATTGATTAGTTTAATGTACTAATGTATCAATAATCTTAAAATTTCATTCAAACTTCTTTTCATTTGACTATCATTTTGTCATGAATTGAAATGATTTCATAGAATAAATATTCAACTAGTCTTTAATATGTTGTTATTATATACTTCTAATTTTACTAAAAACTTCAAAATTTTATCCCCTAGAAATCGTTTGCTTAGTATGTTTTATATCTTATGAATTAATTTAATATTTTTTTCTACATTTGCTTTCATCTTTTTCAGTTCTTTTGGTATTTCTCTAATTAAAATTTTATGTTAATAAATATAGTACAAACAAATCCATAATAATATTATTTGAAGAAATATGGTAGACAATCTACATGCATGATGAATGCATTTTGAGTTCTTTTTGGAAATCCTATGTTTTTGTTATGCCACTTGATATTTTTTTTTACTTTAACTACAAACACCTTCCAAATGGGAAAAAAAATGTCAGGTACATTAGAAGTAAAACATGAAAATGAAAGACAAAATAAATAATCAATTGTGAAGATATGATCAAGATGCAAGTAGCTGGAACTATTCCTTCTGTCCGTAACATCCGACACGATACAGCAGGTGGATATCTCGGCTCGGAGAGACATCAGCCTTTTTGGAAAATATTGCGTCTACGTCGGCTGAAGGGTCTATGAGCAAGTTTTTTAAGTGCTGTGGCTGGCCGATGTGGGATACCACCTCTTACCGTTAAAAATAGATTTAAACTTTAAGTGCTATGGCTGGTTGATGGGGGATTCCACCCCTTGCCTTTAAAACAGAGATTTAAATAGTTAGTGGAAGGATGGGCTTGAGAACCCATGACCTCAGGCATTGCGTGAGCGCAGCAAGCCACCGACCTAACTTTGTTAATATTATAATGTAATGTATGACTTATATATATACAATATTTATTTATGTATATTATATTAAGATTCTCTTTTATATATATTCATATTATAAATATAATATATATTATAAATTATGTTACATATGCATAAATTAATATATGTTTTTTGTATATGTATATAAATAAAATTATTATAAATGAATAAATTTTAATTATCATATATTTGGTATAATAAATAAATATAAAATAACTATATATATCTTTATAAATAAAATTGTCAATATTTTAAAATAAAAGTACTAATACTTTTATCATAATTTTTTTCATGTCATTAAATAATCCAAATTAGATATATTTATATAAAATTTATTTTTAAATTCTAAATATTATTTTTTTAATGTTATAAATTATATCATACATATACCGATTTCTTTAACAAAATAATATCAAAATGTTTAATATTTATCTTAATATTCATTTTTTTGAATTGTTTTAAATATTTCTATGATTTTTAATCAATTTCAGTTTCATCGATATTTTATGTCAAAATATCCACCGATATTTCCTCATATATCCCAATATATATGTAAAACTTATATATTAATATATGTATAAAAACTTAATATTTTTCATAAAAATATTAAATAAAGACATTTCATAAATTTAAGTTGTAAAAATATCAAAATAAATATTACAAAGAAAAGGAACTAAACTAAAGAAGGATAAAGTTGTACAAATATTGGAACTAGGGAGAAAAATAAAATTAGAAAAAATAATGAAATATTACATTTGGGTGTGGAGGGAAGGTTTGCCTTTTCTACATCAATCCAACTATTTTTTAATGTGAAAGGTCACAGGGCTCTATTAACTTTCGATTTCCAACAAGAATATAATAAATCTCTTAGAAAGATGATAGAATTTTCCCATCAATATCTATAACAAATAATATTATCAAAATATTTAAGTTGAAGGAAAAAAATTAAGTATAAATGATTAATTAAAAAGGAAAGCATTACTTAGTCTTAATTAGGGATTTCTCAAACTTATTATCAAAACATTTATTACAGAATGGCATCCTAATCAAACTTATTATCAAAATATAATATTTTAAAAGTACTTCAAATAGAAATCACTTCCTACGAAAGAGGATATTACTTCATTCCAAATTAAAAACTCCATTGAAAAGATGTTGACTTTAATTTAAGAAAGAAATTGTGCATTTAAAAGATGAGATTTTAGTTCAAAATTAAATTTATTATGAAATCATATTTTGAAAATGTAGTTTTATTTATATATAAAAAAAAACCTACAATGCCATCTATGCGATGATAAGAGGGCTAAAATGATCAAATGTTTGAAAGAGTACCTAAATTTGATATTATTTGACCAATAAAATGTTATTTAAATCAAAATTCAATTTGTCAATGGTAAAAGCATTAAAGCAATCAAAATTAGAAATTTTGTTGAGAAAATGGAAGTGGTTTCCTAGCTTTGAAATCAAAATTCAGCTTCTCGATGATAAACACATCAAATAAAAAATTAAACACTAATTGAAGCCGTGAAGCTACCGTAATATATGGCCAGAGGAGCGCATGAAGCAAAGCACATAGAGAAAAAATGTATACATATGGCGCACAGAGGAAACAGAATCCCTTAGCTTGGCATCCTTCGTGCAAGCCATGTGGGAAGGGGATGCCAAAGAAGGAAACTGGCTAAGAGCTATTAAGGAAAAGAGTAACACAATAAAAAATGATAAAGGAGATACACAAAATTAAGTTCAACATTCACTCCAATCAATATTTTCATAAATGAAGAGGAATCATATATTATTCAACATCATCATTCGTACATTGGTTTGTTCTAATGCTTGGAAATCCCTTCCCAAGCTGGCTTATATCAATGTGTAGCCTGCTCTTTTGCCTGTGGATCCTGAGGTAAAGTGTTTTTAATTTCACATCTCATCCGCTGAGAAAATATTGCCCAAGGACAACACGGATGAACGAATTCAATTTCGGGTGTTATATTTGTGAGTGTTTTAGTCGTCTGTCCCTAGAAATGGAAGAAAAATGCATAAATAAAACCTTCCGGCTGAGCTAAAACTTGCAAGCTCACCGTTCTTATACTCTTGAGAACTAGAGGCCGGCCTTTGGATCGCTTGAGCCTGCCGCCACAACTCCCATCCCACCTCCACCAAGCTCTTTCTTAATGGCAACTCCATCAGCATCAAGCTCACTCACAAGCTCTTTCTTAATAAATCTTAATTAGGGATTTCTCATCATCACAATTATGTCCTTTAGTTGCCGCGCACAAATATTGTGGAAACAAAAACTAAAAACAACACCTTCCATGAAATTTCATTTCAAAATATTAGAATTCCTTACCTCGATTCCATCCACCAATCAACGAGACCTCTGCTACCCACCGCCTCTTCTTCAACACCTTCCCCACCATCTTCTCTGCATCCCTTAATGCAGTCTCCAACACAAAGGGAATGGAGAAAGGATCTTCCCCAACCAAAAGGTAAAATATGTGAGTTTCTCTTAGAATTTATATACAAAAGAAATTTCTCAAAGAGGGCTTTATATATGTTTTTCTTTTCTTTTACGACTGCAGATGAAGCTTTTCAGTTGAACCTCCCTCCCAGCTTGGATTTTTGTTCATGGTGAAGAGGTCTGGAGCCAATAGTCATTGAGCATCCAAAATTGGCTTCTTCTATTTCTCGTAATTATGATGTGTTCTTGAGTTTTAGAGGTGGCGATACTCACAGAAATTTTACTGATCATCTATATACCACATTGACTGCATCTGGAATTCAAACTTTCAGAGATGATGAAGAACTTGAGAAAGGAGGAGATATTGCATCTGATCTCTTGAGAGCTATAGAAGAATCGAGGTTTTTTATTATTATTTTCTCAAAAAATTATGGTTACTCCAGATGGTGTTTAAATGAACTCGTAAAGATCATTGAACGCAAGAGCCAAAAGGAATCAGTAGTTCTACCAATTTTCTACCATGTGGATCCATCTGATGTACGAAACCAAAGGGGAAGTTTCGGAGACGCACTTGCCTACCATGAAAGAGATGCAAATCAAGAAAAGGAGGAGATGATACAAAAGTGGAGGATTGCCTTGACAAAAGCAGCTTGTCTATGCGGATGCCATGTGGATGACCAGTAAGTACGCTTCTCTTCACCTCTCGTTTATCTGTTTAAATGGGATATTGAAAATGCAAATTTGGAAGAACGATTTTCATTTTTTAAAAATATTAAATATGACTTCTTCAGGGATAAAAATGCCTGTTAACAATTATTCAATCTCCATCTCAAATCCATCAAACACTTTTTGGATAAAAAGTACTTCAAGATAGAGTTTAAAAAAATATCAAAAAGAGATTATATATGTAATTTTCAATACATTGAAGTTATTTGATATTTCTTTAAATTGAATATTTTTTTAGAGATTTTATGTGCAATTTTCAATACATTGAAATTTTATGTGCAATCAAATATTAGTTTTTAAATCCTTTTTAATCAATATCTTATTTTGCTATGAGGCACTTGTAATTGCATAATGCCTATGAATTCCATGCTCACTTACTACCAAGATTCCTAGGCATCTCCCTCTATTTCTTGAGTTTCAGTTTACATTTTTGCTTGTTTTTGTGTATATATTCTTTAACAAGT
Organism: Vitis cinerea; assembly: GCA_022059055.1. Classification (NCBI taxonomy): domain Eukaryota; kingdom Viridiplantae; phylum Streptophyta; class Magnoliopsida; order Vitales; family Vitaceae; genus Vitis; species Vitis cinerea. The sequence goes on along the minus strand of JAJJMJ010023767.1, from coordinate 80,255 downwards.
CTTAATTCCCATGCACTAAATGCTCACTCACTGCAACAATATCGATGCCAAGCTTGTTTTGTAATCTTTATGATGGATTTTTATTATGTCAAAGGGAGTAACTATTTTGTCCCTTTGACCTTTTGAGTTCATTTGGATTAATCTACCTTAAACTTTGCCCTTTAACATTCCTATCATGCTCTTTTAGAATGATTTTCTCATAATGAAGCTCTCATGAATATGAAATTGTTAATAAAATATAACTTTCATTTTTCCCTTGTGTTGGTCCAAAAATACAAGTATCAAAATTTAACCCTTTTTTAATTTTCTCTAAAGCAAATCATATTTAAGTTCCCAATCAACAAGCAAATCATGAAATTTTCCACATTCACCCGTTTCCTGATTCCTTTATGGAAATGTAAAATTAATCGGATAGCTAAAAATAGAGTCCTTGCAACATTGGTAAGTTAATAAAACCTAGAGACAAGTGAAATCGAGGAATCATAAGCAACTTGTTTGTGAAATAAAAGTTGAAAGAAGGTATTAACTTGTTCATAGAGAAGTCCTAAACCTTGCTCTAATAGTAAGAGTATTGAAAATTTGCAACTTGGCACATTAGTAGTTTGATACTTGCAAATCTTGAAGCTTAAATATATAAGTAAATTGGCTTGATCCCTTTCTTTTGCATTCCATTGCTACTAATTCAGTAATATTGGACACCACCATACACAACTAAATTTATTTTAAATTTATTATATTTTGAAATTCATTCTAACTCATCATTGTACTTAATTTATATGATTGGCAGGTATGAGACTGAGGTTGTCAAGGAAATTGTTAATATAATCATTACAAGATTAAACCATCAACCTTTTAAGTGTGGGAAAGAACATAGTTGGAATTGCAAATGTTAGAATATGCATGAAATGCCGATGGGATCGGATGCTTCGACGGAAGTGCTGTTTTAATGGCAGTGACATGAATGAAGTGCCCATTATCGAGAATCCCTTAGAACTTGATAGATTATGTCTGCGGGATTGCAAAAATCTTACGAGTCTGCCCAGAGCCATTTGTAATTTCAAATCCCTTGCAACTCTCTGTTGCTCTGGCTGTTCACAACTAGAGAGCTTTCCAGAAATCCTGCAAGATATGGAGAGCTTGAGAAATCTTTATTTAGATGGAACCGCCATAAAAGAGATACCATCATCAATTCAACGTCTAAGAGGGCTTCAATATTTGCTTCTGAGAAACTGCAAAAGCCTTGTGAATCTTCCCGAGAGTATTTGTAATTTGACATCTTTTAAAATTCTCATTGTCGAAAGCTGTCCAAACTTCAAGAAATTGCCAGACAACTTGGGGAGACTACAATCTTTACTTCGTCTTAGTGTTGGGCATTTAGATTCAATGAATTTTCCATTGCTGTCTTTGTCCGGTTTATGCTCCTTGAGGACATTAAAGCTTCAAGGCTGCAATCTAAGGGAATTTCCCAGTGAAATTTATTACCTATCATCACTGGTAACATTATTTCTGGGGGGGAACCACTTTAGTCGCATACCTGATGGGATCAGTCAACTTTACAACCTAAAATATCTTGACTTGAGTCACTGCAAGATGCTTCAACATATTCCAGAACTTCCATCTGGTTTACGGTCTCTAGATGCCCATCACTGCACATCCCTGGAAAATTTATCCAGTCAATCAAATCTACTCTGGTCTTCTTTATTCAAATGTTTTAAATCCCAAATTCAGGTATGGTTTTCATATATCATTTAACCTTTCTTTTCCTGTAGACAAAATTCAGAGGGTAATTTTTGTGCAGGGCCGTGAGTTTAGAAGAAGTGTCAGAAACTATATTGCTGAAAGTAATAAGATTCCGGAGTGGATAAGACATCAGAAAAGCGGGTTCAAAATAACAATGAAACTTCCTTGGAGTTGGTATGAAAATGATGACTTCTTGGGCTTTGTTCTGTGCTCTCTTTATGTTCCACTTGAGATTGAGACCAAAACACATAGGCGTTTCAACTGTAAATTGAATTTCGATGATGACAGTGCAAATTTTTTCCATCAGTCTCATCAATTTTGTGAATTCTGCTATGGTGAAGATGCATCAAGTCGAGGGTGCTTGATATATTATCCTAAGTCACGTGTTCCCAAGAGATATCACTCAAATGAATGTAGAACCTTGAAAGCTTCATTTAATGTCTACTTTGGTGTTAAACCAGTGAAAGTGGCGAGGTGTGGCTTCCAATTCCTATATGCCCAAGATTATGAACAGAACAATCTCACAATTGTAACGTAGAAGTAAGCTGTGACACCAGTTCAGCAGTAGAAAATACTATTACTGATGTGGAGAGAAGCTGTGATGGCACCACCCTGAATATTGATGGTAATGGTGTTGATGCCCAAGACCATGAAATGTGAAAAGAAGAAGAATTGGCTGAATTGAATTTCATTGATGTCAATTGATGTATTTATACAGCAAGTAAACTTTGGTTACACGTTAGTCTCTCCTATAATTAAGATATCACCAATCAATCTAACTACAATCTAGGAATACAAAGAGAACTGTTATATACAAAATATATCTTCTTTATATAGAAGATTTGCTAGATTAATTTCCTAACACTCCCCCTCAATTTGGAGAGTGGATATCTTGTACTCCCAACTTGCGAATCATAGGAGTGAAGACTTCTTTTCCCAAAGCTTTAGTTAAGACATCTACCAATGGATGTGCAGAGTTCACAAACCTTGTAGCAACGGATCCATCTTGAATCTTATCTCGGATGTAATGACAATCCATTTCAATGTGTCTGATCCGCTCATGAAAGACTAGGTTTGCTGCAATATGCAATGCAGCTTTATTGTTGCAATATAACAATGCAGGCTCTCGATGCAATACTCCTAAATCTCCGAGAAGGTATCTCAGCCAAGTTAACTCACAACAAGCACCTGTCATAGCACTATATTCTACTTCAGCTGAAGAAAGCAACACTATTTTCTGAAGTTTAGATCTCCATGAGACTAATGAGGGGCCAAGGAAGACACAATAACCTATGGTTGACTTTTTAGTGATTGGACATCCTGCCCAATCTGAATCATAATAGGCTCTCAACCTAAAATTACTGTTTGAGGAGAAGAACAATCCTTGCCCAAGTGCGTTCTTGAGATAGTGCACAACACGAAGTGCTGCCTTCATATGAAGCTTACAAGGCTGATGCATAAACCTGCTTAATACATGCACATAATATGTAATATCAAACCTTGAGATAGTAAGATATATCAATCTACCAATCAACCTCCTATAATGACCCAGATCCTTGAGTAAATCACTTTTATTAGACAATTTCAAACCTCGCTCCATAGGAGTATCAATAGGTGTCGCACCTAACAATCTAGCATCCTTAATGATTTCTGAAGCATACTTATGTTGGGAAATAAAAATCCCATTCTTAGAAAAAAAATACTTCAATGCCAAGGAAATACTTCAAATCACCAAGATCCTTAAGACGAAATTGACTATGCAGGAATTTCTTAATTTCAGCAATACTCACAGAATCATTTCCAGTAATCAAAATTATCATCAAAATATATCAAGAGGGCAGTGAAGGACTTGCCTTGTATTATGGTGAATAAAGAGTAGTCAGCTCGAGATTTAGCATACTCTGCAGCTTGAATAACTTTCGAGAATTTTGAGAACCACTGTCGAAATGCTTGCTTCAAGCCATATAGTGACTTATGTAATTGACACACCAAGTTTTCCTCTCCCTCTCTCCAAAGCCCTGGCGACGGTGACATGTAAATCTCTTCATGAAGATCATCGTGAAGGAAGACGTTATTAACATCTAATTAGTGAAGTGACCACCTTTGAGTAGCAGCCAAAGCAAGGAAACAATGAACTGTGATGATTTTGGCAGTGGGAGAGAAGGTATCCTAATAATCGACACCCTCCAATTGTGTAAATCCCTTGGCAACTAATCATGCTTTGTATCGCTCAATTGATCCATCGGAACAATGTTTAATCTTATAGACCCACTAACAACCTATCAGCGTCTTCCCTACAAGAAGAGATGTGAGAGTCCAAGTACCATTGGCTTGGAGAGCCTGCAATTCAGACCGTATTGCCTCCTGCCATTCAGGATGGACGGCAACTTCGGAATAATTTTTGGATTTTGTGACTTGATTGATCTAGGCAATAAAAGAGCAATGTGTAGGCTTGTAGCGGTGATATGAAACATAATTGGCCAGAGGATAACGTGTACCTTTAGTCAGACCTGGAAGCAAGGAAGGAGATTGGTCGGAGCAAGAATGTGTGATGTGAGAGCATACATAATCCTGTAGTTTCGTCGGTGGATTATGGAAGCGGTCGAAGCGGCGAAGGGTCTCGGTTGAGGCTGGTTATGGTAGGCCAGGAAGAGTTGGGGACGGGTCGAAGGGATTGGATGAAGATAGAAGCAAGGACAGTGATGAAGGAAGGGATGATGTAGTTGGAAAGAGTGTCTCAACAGACGAGGAAAGAGAAGGAGGCATTGGGATTTCCAACAAAGGTGAAAGAGCATTCTTAGGGCGGCGAGTATATGTTTTGAGAAAAATTGGAGTTAGATTTGCAGTGGACTGCTCATCATGGAGGAAGGGGAGATCAGAAATTGTGGGTGAAGAGATGGGTGCGACGAAATTGAGTGTGTTTGAATTAGGTGCGATAGAAGAAAAAGGAGCAGAGTCTGTGGTGGGAGGAGAGATAAGGCGAGAAAGATTAGTGATGTGAGAGGGAGTTGATTCATGAATTGGAATAGGAATTGGGCCTGAAGATTAGCCCAAATTAGTAGGAAGGACAGACTTGAATGAATCATAAGGAAAGTGATTTTCGTGAAAATGTACATTCTTACTGGTGAATATTTTTCTGATGGAGAGATTGAACAATTTGTATGCTTTTTGTCCAACGGGATAACCAATGAAGATACAGGGGATGGCTCGGTGATCGAATTTGTGAGAGACATGGACATTAGTAGCATAAGCGAGACAACCAAACACACGAAGGTGAGAGTAAGTAGGTGGTTTCAAGTAAAGGCATTCAAATGGTGTTTTGAAGGAGAGAACAGGTGAAGGTAAGCGATTAACAATATGGACGACAATGAGTGCACATTCTTCCCAAAATTGAGTAGGAAGTTGAGCTTGAAATTTCAAGGCTCGTGCAACTTGTAAAATATGGCGGTGTTTGCGTTCCACCACCCCATTTTGTTGGGGTGTGTAAACACAAAAGTTCTGGAAAAGAACACCATTATCTTTGAAAAATGACTGGAGTGAAAAGAATTCTCCACCATTGTCACTTCGAAATTTTTTTATATTAGATGCAAACTAAGTGGAAACATAACTAAAGAAATGTTTTATAAGATGTTGTGCTTCATCTTTGTGTTTCATCAGAAAAATCCAAGTGAAGCGCATGTAATCATCAACAATAGTAAGGAAATAATGTGCACCAGAAAGTGAAGAATGTTTATAACGACCCCAAATGTCATAATGAATAAGATCAAATGGTTTTTTGGATGAAATTTCACTAGTACCAAATAGGGCAATCATTATTAGACTGAATTGAAATTTTTTTAAAGTTCTTAGCAATGAAACTTAGACGAGAATGGGAAACATGTCCTAAACGGTTATGCCAGAGATCAGTAAATGAAGTGGTGAGGTTGCAGGTTGGTTGATGGTTCGGTGATGAATGAGAATTGGTCTCAGTTTTCTTTGTCGTTAACGCCACTAGGTAATACAATCCATCATGCTACTTACCCAAACCAATCATCCTTCTCGTAGCTAGATCTTGCAAAACACACTAATGAGGGAAAAATGTTACTGAACAATTCAAGCCTCTTGTTAGACGACTAACTGACATTAAATCGACTTTGAATGTAGGTACACATAATACATCACATAGATAATAAATAGAGTTTAGCGGCAAGGACCCTTTGGCGACAATGTTAGCTTTTTCTCCACTAGGTAACAATATTGGGGGCAATGAAATATTTTTATCTTTACGCAAGAACAACTTTGGAGATGAAAAGATATGGTCTGTTGCATCGCTATCGATGAGCAAGCGGTGTGAAGAAATTTTAAACAAACCTGGTTTTGCTACAACTGCATTTTCCTAAGAACTTGTACCTCCATCTTTGTCATTTAAAAGGGAGAGGAGTTGTTGAAGTTATGCTTTTGAGATTCTAGTCAACACCGAATTCCCATCATCTTTGTTTGCACCATCAAAAACTTGATTAGCCACAGAAGTATTCTTATGGCGGTTAAAATTAGAACATGTTCTTGCCTTTGGGTGTCCTGGAGGATATCCGTGCAACTGATAACACTTCTCTACAAAGTGTCCCATTTCCCCACAATAGGTGCACTGAGGTCACCCTCTAGAAGATCCTGAATGACGTTTGTTTTGATCAAACCGTTGTGAATCTTGTGAACCATTGTAGAAGCAGTCTGAATGATTTGACCTTACGTTCCTAACAGAGTTGTTCTTCATTTGACTTCTCCTTATTGCCATGGCAGCGCTAGAGTTAGACTCTGCAACTGTGTGTGTTGCACTAAGAAGCCTTTATTTTTCTTCTTGGCACACAGAGGAATATGCTTGACGGACAGAGGAAAGAGGATTCATGAGAAGTATCTACCCACGAATTGTACTGTAGGATTCATTCAACCCCATTAGAAATTGCATTAATCTTTGTTGATCTTGTTGTGCTCCACTTGATGCATCATTGTATGAGGCTAGTTCATCCCACAAGCTCTTGAGTTTTTTGTAGTAAATCGAGATAGAAAACTGCTTTTGTCTATGGTAGGCAATTTCTCGCTGGATCTCAAATATGCGAGGTGCATTGATTTGAAAGAATCGCTCATGAAAATCTTCCTAAACCACATGAGCGATTGCATAATAGATTACAGAGTCTGAAATTTCAGGATTGAGAGTGTTGACGATCCAGGAATGCACCATATCATTGCAACGTGACCAAGTTGCATAGTCATCAGGATGAGTTTCTTCCGAAGGCGCCTTAATGGTGCCATTGACAAAATCCAATTTGTTCTTGGCATTTAAAGCCAAGGTCATGGCTCTGCGCCAAGTTGAGTAGTTATCTCCATTTGGAAGTTTGGAATTCAAAACCAAACCTAGATGATCTGAGTGATGAATGAAATAAGGATTTGAGATATCAGACTTTGATGCATTTGATGGAGGGACAGAGGAATCAACTTGTTTTTCTGTCTTTGATGAGTTTGGTTTTGATGTTCCAAAAGAGGTAAAATTCCTTTCATCAACCATGGTGGCCAAAGGATGAGATATTGTTGGACGAGAAAGTAGAGTGCGGCTACAATAGAGTCAGGATTTTAGTCGCTGCTCTGATACCATGAAAAGAAGAAGAATTGGCTGAATTGAATTTCATTGATGTCAATTGATGTATTTATACAGCAAGTAAACTTTGGTTACACGTTAGTCTCTACTATAATTAAGCTATCACCAATCAATCTAACTACAATCTAGGAATACAAATAAAACTGTTATATACAGAATATATCTTCTTTATATAGAAGATTTGCTAGATTAATTTCTTAACACTCCCCTTCAAGTTGGAAAGTGGATATGCACATATATGGCTGGAGCTTCTTTGCAAATTTGCTCATTGGATATGCTGTATAAGACACTAATTTCAAGTACGAGAATTGTTGATGTTGACCAAACATTTATCAACTTTTTAGTAATTAAGCCACCCTCCTTTTGTTAGTATCTATTATATTTGCCTTGTTGATTCCAAGGGGCTAAATTTCAATTTTTTTTTCAAAACACATTTTTATTAGAACTTGTTTTAAGGCATTTGTAGGACAAGCTTGATTGCATTGTTAATTTTTTTGCAGATTAAACATTTTGTTGGATAATTTAGTACACATCAAGCTTTGAGGGATATTCCAAGCTGCTAAATACATAATGTCAAACACCCAACTCCTATCAGTTAAGCCATGGATGCCCTTATTAATCAAGGCAAGTTAAATACTTCAACCCAATTTGAGATTTTGATTTAAGTGATGCCAAGTTAAACTCACACTTTTGCACTATACATAATTCTTGGTGTAAAGAGATAGAATCTCCTTTAAGATGGGAAAGAATATTTCAATTTCAAGTATTTTGTTTTGGAATACATTAAGATGCATGTTGGTATTTGTTCCTATGTATTTCAAATGAGCAAAAATATAAAATTATGGTATTGCATTTGTTAACTAAAGCTTATGTTGGGATTGATTCTTTATTCTATAAGTTATTACTTTTGAAGCATTAAACATTTTCTGAAACTAGCTTATTATAGAAAATTACATAATTTAATGTCTTGACCTTGGGTTTGATTGATAACCTTGGGTTCCTACGTATTTCAAATGAGCAAAAATATAAAATTATGGCATTGCATTTGTTAGCTAAAGCTTATGTTGTGATTGATTCTTCATTTCATAAGTTATTACTTTTGAAGCATTAAATATTTTTTGAAACTAGCTTATTATAGAAAATTACATAATTTAATGTCTTAACCCTGGGTTTGATTGATATCCAGGTGGAATGTCTCAAGCAATTGAAAGTGAAAATTTGATATGATTATTCAAAGGCCCAAAGCTCGATTGATCAACCCATACATCCTTATTCATTCAAGCTAGTTAGTTGCTACAAAGAAATTTCCAATTTTGAATAGACTCTAATCGAGTTGAATTGACACTCTTTTTAATTTGTTACTCCATTTTTTTTTAATCTCAAAGGGAAAGAGAATGTCAAATTAAGAACAAGCAATCAAATTCAAAAGAAAAAGAACATTGTGATTTCAAATTTTTCATTTCAAATGTTTTGAGAAAGGTATATGTTCCTATCTATTACAATGAGTTAAAGACAAAATTATGGTATTGATTTTGCTTGATTAAAACCTTTATGGAATTCATTCTTTAATTCACAAGTAATGGGTATATTTAAATTCTTTAGTCACCTTATTGTTTGAATATTTTGGAAAGATGATTTAAGCATTTTTATATTTTGTTAATATATGATTTCATACATGAAACTAACTTTTATTGATTGTTTGTAATATGATCATTATGCAAATATTTATAAAATTGAAACCTTGCATTTTATAACCACTGTTAGGTAGAAATTCCTAAAGACAATAAAAAATAGTCCTCATTTGAGTGTGAGTATTTAGAAACACGTTGGATGAGCTATTCTTATATATAAGTCTCAACTTAAAAGTAAAGAAAAGCAGGGATCATAAGTGAACAACCAAAATATGACTATTGATGTTCACATAATGCGTATATTATAACTTCTTTTCTATGCTCATCAGGTAAATTATGCTATTATAGAAAGGACCAATAAATTAACTAGTGTGTTCATAATATTCAAATAAAGATAATAAAATTTAAACCCTTATCTAAACAATTAGGAATGCATTCGTGAAAAATAAGGCATAAATAAAAATTAAATTCTTTTAATTTGCGAAGAACCTTGAAGTTTTATTGGCCAACCAAGTAAAATCATGGATACATCCACATCTAGATTTTCTTGTATGTTAAAATCTAGCCATATTAAAAATGTCCTCATGTTCATTCTCATGATCAATAAAAAAAACAACTTTAATTATAAGATCTTTTTTTTAAGTTGTATTGAACTTTTGTTGTGCATGATCTCAATTGTAATCTGGTGCTAAAGTTGATGATGCACTATTTCTTCTCATGTCAGTGTTAGTATTCACAATACAACATTCTTTCTAATAATGTCTTTATTAAAAGAAACCAAAAAGTCACTTTTATTTAAACTAGAAAGTGAAATCAAATTATTTCTATAGTTAGGAATATAAAGACAATCTTTGAGTATAAAAGGCATTTCTTCTTTAAAAGAAGGGTAACATCTTTCATTACTTGCACAACTATCCTTACAGCAGAAGCTAGAGTCAGATACATATTCCCATCATTCAAACTTCTCTTTATTTGAAACCCTTATAAAGAATTACAAATATAGTCATTAACCTAAAAATCTTACCAAAAATTAGGGAAATTCATCATTAAACATCAGTTGAGAATATGATGCATACCTTGTTTTTTCTTCTATTATTTAAGACACTTTTTTTTTTTTTTTTTCAGTGGCTTTTCTTTCCATAAACAAAGCATGTGCCCTTTCCTTTACTCTTCTTTTCCCCAACCTTGAACTTTCCCTTCTATTTGGTACTTCTACTCTTGTTCTTCTTCTTCTTAGTAGAAGAACCCGAAGAACCTTTAATTGATTGTCATATGAACACCCTTTTAATCCTTGAGAATTTCCTTAGTTGTTTAGAGTTCCCTTATAAGTTCTAACAAGTTCATCAACATCTTATTCACAAAATAGTTGATTTTGAACTACCTAAGGGAATCTAATAAGGTCTCTAAGATCATATTAACCTTAGTTTCCCTAACAATGCCAAATCCAAATAGCTTCACTCTATAAGAGTGTAATTATACACAACATATAATCTCTTATGGGAGTTCACTCTATCATTTTGGTGTTCATGATAGTCCTTAGGGCAGCTTGTCTATTAGAATTGTCCTTATTACCAAACATCTCTTACAAGCTAAAGAGAATATCATAAGTCGTTGCATGAGACATGTGTTGTTGTTGCAACAAGTTATCCAAAGACCTAAGTATAAGACACTTGACATTCTCACCCCACCTTATGCCATCTATTATATGCCTTTCCATCTTCTTATGAAGGCTACTTATTGGGATTATTTAGAGTTGATGAAAAAGAAGGTTTTTGAGTTACCTTCTGAAATGCCCAAGATCCAGATTGGTTATTTCACTAACTAATTTCTTGCCTCAAGTCATGAATGGAACTACAAATATGAGAACCATTCTTTTCTCATAGTACAAGAGACTTGACATTCGTTTTCATGGAGAAAACAAGAATAACTTTAAGAGAAAGGACTTTTTTGTTTCTTCAAAAGAAAAATTATTCTTTCTTATGTTTTCTAGGGAAATAAGAAAATGTATTTCTTTACCTTTGTTTTCAGGAAGAGAGAGAGAGAGAGAAAACATATGCTTTATCTCTTTAATTTTTCATGGAGAGAGAGAATTCTCAACGAGAGAGTTTTCACAAAGAGAGAGAAAATAATTTTTTTTTAATCTTTTAATAGTGCAGTTTCGGGATAGTTTTAAAACTCTTACAAAGTGCTTTCACATTTTCTCATTTATTGGATTGGGTTGGGTTACCCACTTAGGCACCCAAACCCAATTCCAACATTTCCCACTTGCATAAGATGGGCTGAACTAGCCCGATCACTCATCTAAGTCCATTATATTCCATTTTTTAAGGTCATTCATACAAGCAAATGGGTCGTGTGACCATGCAAGCACACCTACAATTTGGGAGCTATAAACTTATGCACCTATTCGGGATACATAGTAGCTAAACCCTAAAAAATTATGAGTGATCAATAATAACCATGTCTTGCTATACCTTAGACTTATTTAGTTACATTTCAATGTATACAATTAATCCCTCAAAGTTGTATACTATCCAACATTATAAATGTATTCATAATTATATTAGCTATAAAGGCAATATAACTAGTCGACCATGAACACATCTTTATTAATGTAGCTAGAAAAAAGGCTTCCTTTTGAGTTGATCATGTCTTTTAGATCCAAATCAATTGTTTGCCAATATGTCCTATAAGGATAAATTATTTCATTTCCATCAAAAACATACCAAAGTAGCAACATTAATTTGTCACCTCAAAACATAGTCAAAAGTACAAAGAGTACAATAATGGGCTATTATAATTGTAATAAGCCCTAAGGATCTCACACAGTGTGGATGGAGGGATTAATCACTCACTTCCCTTATTAGTCACATTCAAACACATGTAGTATGAAATACATGCTATGGTGGTTTCTCTCCACTTAGAGAGTCTATGTTAAACTATCACCATATGGACCTAAACTAAGAGCTTCATACCAGTAGCTTGTTTAAGTTTTGCATCTATTGTTCTCTTTAAACCTTTTGTGTTAAAACTCAAGTCTGGTTCAAACAAGAAAATATAATTGTGGGCAATTACATTCGGTTAAGATGTCATTTATTATAGACCTCATCTTGAACTTAATCGAGGCGACACTCATCATCTTTTGTATACTATTCACTCATTTATCATCATTAATATATTGTCTCATCCTAACTCATAAGCATATTGACTGGGGTAGTTGCTCATATGAGAGAGTTAACCTCAACCTGCTGACATAGATATATATGTAAGTACCAATTACATATTCAATTATATGAATAAAAAATACTCATATCATTTTATCATATATAAAGCATCATATATCCAATCAAGAATGATCCATGACATATGATCCACATAGATCATAACCTACATAGTCCTAATGACTTTACATATATAGAAAACATGTTTCTTAAAATGGATTTCATGAATGGATCAACAACCATTTCACATGTAAGTAAATATTCAGGATCATTTCCTCCTCACGCAATAATATCTCTTTGAAAATTATTCTTGGTATCTAGATGTTTAGTTTTTCTATGATATTTCAAATCATTTACATAAATAGTCACAAATTGATTGTCACTTTAGACTGTCATTGGCTTAAAAACATCATTGACTATTCCTAAGCTTTGCAAAAAAACTTTTCAATCATACGACTTGTTATATTGCAGCTAAACAAACAATAAATTCAGCTTCCATGGTTGACAAAGCTATACAAGTTTGTTTCTTGTTTTTCTATAATCTGACACCATTATTAAGCAAGAATGTAAATCTAGATGTTGATTTGTGCTCATCTAGATCATCTGCCCAAACAATATGTGAATAACCCACAAGCGTAATTCTTTGCCTTGATAATAAAAGGAATAGTCCACATACCTATTAGATACCAAAGAATTCTCTTTATTATATTCCAATGCATCATTCTAGGATTTTCTTGGTAACGACTCACTAACAACATAATAGATATATATAGTCTTGTACACATCGTAGCATACATTAGACTCCCAATAGCACTAGAGAGTAAGGACCATTAGTTTTTTCTTTTATTTTCTTTTGGAGTCTTTAGACCCATTTATTTACTTAGGTTTTCACCTCTTGCAAATGGAGTGCCAATGGAATTGCAATCTTGCACATTAAATCATTCAAGGATATTCTTAATATAGTGCTCTTATGAAAGAACGACTAGTTTATGAGAACGATCTCTATGGATCTTTACTCTAAGAATATAAGATACTTTTCCCATATCTTTCATCTCATAAGTAGATGACAAACATCTTTAAATGGTTTAAACAAACTCCAAATCATTTCCAACTATAAGTATATCATTCACATATAAAGATAATAACACATTTATCTTTATTTTGCTTAATATAAACACAATGGTCTTCATCAATCATTGTGAAAACATATGAAGTTATTGCAGAATGAAATCTTAAGTACCACTACCTAGATAATTGTTTAAGGCCATAAATCGATCAATTTAACTAGTACACTTTGTGCACTTAGCCTTAGATAATGAAATCCACTAGTTGTTCCATATAGATTTCTTCATTCAACTCTCCATTAAGGAAAGTTGTCTTAGCATCTATTTGGTGTAGCTTTAAATCCATATGAGCTACTATAGTTAGAATGAGGTGAATTGAGTCAAACTTAACTACTGAAGAGATGGTTTCCTCATAGTCTGTATACCCTCTTATTGGGTATACCCTTTAGTCACTAATTGAGCCTTATAATTTTCAATGGATCCATCTGCCTTTCTGTGGACCCCGCATTTCGGCTCAATGCGTTTCCCACACGATGGCGAGCTCGATTTTAATTTTGAAAAATTGATTTTTATTGATTAAGAAAAATGACTTGGAGTTGCCACTTATTTTTGTTTTATTTTTAAAGGGTAAACAAAATAAGAAAGAAAAACCCTAAGTGTGACTCCTTATTTGGAAAAGGTGGTCTGTGAAAAACCGGATCGGGTTCGGGGGTCAGGTTACTTATCGGGAAGGTACGGTAAAAACCGTAGCACCCCTCTAAGCCCCTAAAGTCGGGTCTCTACTAATAGAATGAAGCAATCATGGCAATGGACGAGTAAATCAATGAGTACCCAGAATAAATCATGCACACGTGAGAATCAAAATATGCTTAGACAATTACCAGAGGGAAAGTGGGTACGTACCTGGGCAGTGATCCATAAAGCGCTATCAAGAAGTGAGGTTAGTGCACAATTAAGGAATAATTTCGAGCATGTCATAGAGCAGAATAAAATCAATCATACATGGCAATTAAATCAATCAATCCTCCAATCGATCATAAAATCACGTATGTGGGGCCCCCACCAAAGCCCGAATTATTGTTCATGAATTAGTCTTACAAATTCTGTGTTTTACAATTATGAAGAACTCATTACTGCTTACGTAAAAATCAAGAAAATCAGAAGATTATTTAGGAGCCGAAATGGAATTAAAACTATTTGAGTGAAAACTGGATTCTTGGAATTTGTTTGAAAATCGGGGGTCTTGGGAATTAAATTTAAGAGTTGGAATTTTGGGAATTTAATTAGAAAGAAATTAGAATTTTGGAAATTGGAAATTAAGTTCGGAAATTGGAATTTTCAAGAATTGTTTAAAATGGAATTTCAGAATAAATAAGTAAGATAACAATAATTAAATGGATGAATGTGAATATTGAAATTTTGGAATTAGAAATTAAATCGGAAGTCGGAAATTTTAATGAATTGTTTAAGAATGGAATTTTAGAATAAATAAGTAAAAATAATAATAACTAAATAGATTAATGTGAATGTTGGGATTTGAGTCTAAAGATTAAATTTGGAAACCCAGTTTTGAAAATTTGAATTTTAATGATTGAAATAAATGACTAACTAAATAAATATGGAATAACGATGCTAATTAACGAAAATAACGTTTAAACGAATTATAATAATAGTAATAACAAATGAATAGTGGAATCTTTTTTAATTGAAAATCAAATTAGGGAGCTGGATTTTTAAAGGATTAGGCTTTGAATAAGTAGATAAGTATGGGATCATAACACTAATTAACGAGAATAATATTTGGGGTGAATAAAGATGGATAATAGAATTTTTGGGACTGAAGTTTTAATTAAGGCATGGGGTTTTCGAAAGATTGGATTTTGAATAGACATAGAATAATGATACTAATTGATGATGACAAAATTTAGGCGAACTGTAGAATTTTTAGGTTTTGAGAAATTGAGTTAAGACGAGATTTTTGAAGATCTAGGTTTTAAATAAATGGACGAATATGAGATAATAATCCTAATTGATGAAAATAAGATTTAAACGAATTACTAAGAAACCAAATTAAGACGGAGGATTTTTGAAGGAGTAGATTTTTAAATAATTAAATAAACCCGGGGTAATAATTCGATTTATGAAAATATGATTTAAACAAGTATTTGAAGAATTAAATTACTAAATAAATATGGGATGATGACTATAATTGACGAAAACAAGGATTAAACGAATTATTAAAAAAAATAAGTCAAGGCACGGGATTTTCGAAGGATTAGACCTTTAAATAAATAGGTAAATAGGGGAGAATAATTCTAACGGAAATAAGATTTAAGCGAATTGTGGAATTTTTACAATCGAAAAATTAAGTTAGGGAGTTGGATCTTTGTGGGCTTAGACTTTAAACAAGTAAATGAACATAGGATATTAAGTCAAATCAAAGAAAATAACATATAGACAAATAGTAGAATTTTAGGATTTGAAAATTAAATTATGACATTGGAACTTTTAAAAGGATTGAATTTTGGATAAATAAACTGATACAGGATGATAATACTAATTAACTAAAATGATCATTTAAAACGGGATAAAAAGAATAGTGGAATTTTTTTAGGAGTTTGAAAATTAAGCTAGGACATTGGATTTCGGAAGGGTTGGATTTTAAGGAATGAGATTTTTAAAGGGGGATAAATAAACACATGAGAAATAATAATAACAATTTACAATCATAATATTTAAATGAATGAAATTGAATAATGGAAATTTTGAGATTGAAAATTTAATTAGGACATTGGATTTTCGAAAAATTGGGCTTTAAGGAATGAGATTTTTAAAAGGGGATAGGAAAAAAAATACATGAGAAATAATGATAACATTTAACAAACATAGTATTTAAACAAAGAAAAAAAATAATGGAAATTTTGATATTGAAAATTAAATTTGGAATTCAGATTTTTGGAGAGTTGAATTTTAATGATTGGAATTTTTAAAAGAAATGAATAAATAAATAAATATGGAACAATGTCAATAATTAATCACAAATGATATTTAAAAGAATGAAAGTGAATTTTGAAGGGTTATTTGAGGATGGGATTTTTATAAATAAAAAAAAAAAAAAAATGTACATTTGTATCATTAAAAAAAGGTGAAGATTAGAGAGGGCCGAATGCTGGGCCCAATGGGGCTCACACCAGGCAAAGGCTTAGAGCAATTTAATAAAAAAAGCCAAGTTGCCCGCAGGGAAACCCAATCATACAAAACCCTATATATACTAACCAGACCTAAGGCCCACATTAAAGATGTAATTGGGCTCCAAACCCCATGTTTAACATCGTCAGCATATTAAGCCCAAACCTAGAGCCCATACTAAACTTTTCAAGACCATCAAACAAGCCCATAATAAAAAGACAAATCTCAAATCTCAAATCTCATAAACAGAGGTGCTGTAGGAATTAATGAGAAATTTACCATAACTTAAACCTTTAAATGAGGTGACTAAAGAATGAAATGGATGTCGCGAGAGGGGGGAATGCAAAAGTATCGCCTGAATACAAGCTCCTGACCTAGCTTGCTTATTTCTAACAGTCTCATCATCTTTATCAATTATAACGCCAACCCTCCCATTTAGTATATCAATCATTTTGCTCATGCCTTGGTAACCATAGTAAACTGGAATTGCCGAAGGAGTCGAAATCATAGGCTTCTGTTCAACGTCAGAAGGAGCAAAGTTGAACCCTTTTTCACTGGAATTAAAACCACCATCAACGACACCGGAACCATTCTTGACACTAGGGCGCCTAGCTTCGGTGTTGCTAGCTCATCTAGGCACGCTGTTTGGTGAGCTGGATCTTGTCTGTAGGAAGCGGAATGCTGTTGTAGGGGGGTGGGGCATGAAACGAAGTGGGCAGCCGACAGTGGGTACCATGAGCATGAAAGATGATAAGGTGGGTATGGAGGTTGGAAATGGAACGGGATGGGGGTGGCTTTGTGCATGAGGCTTCATGCATGATGGTAGTAAGTGAGAGCAGCAGTGGAGTGGTAGATGAATATGGAGGGAACCATTGAGGATGATGGGGAACGGTAAAAAAAAGGAAATGGATGGAGGCATGAGAACTTGACTGTTTGGGTATGAAGATTGGTGATGCCATGCGTGCATGAAGGTTGATGAAAGAAATGGGTTTAATGAGTGAGGAAAATGGGTTTGAGATGGCACATAGTGTAGAGAGAGAAAATGTGGCAACATTCATGGGTATTGTGAAAGGTGGGTATGACGATGGGTTTTGATAGGTATGAAAATTGAATAATGGGATGAATTGTGGGTAGAGGCAACGCGTGATGAAAGTGAATGAGGGTAGTGGTGGAGTGGTAGATAGGGATGATGTTAAGTGGGTGAAGAATGGCTGATGGATGAGGGGTATGTGAGGGTGGAGACGTGCATGGGAGTGAAGATGAATGGGCACGTATGCATGGGGACGGACGGGAGAGGTGATGGGGTTGAGGGTGGAAAGTTATGATCACTTTCGTCAACAGATGGGCAGCCTCCATCACAAAGTCAGCTACAATCTGAAGGGAGTTTCTTGCACATATTTGCAGCAGTCGGCAAGACCTCTCATCAGACCTCTGTGAAGAAGAAGTCCAGATATGAAAGCACTGCCATGGGTATCCCAGCTCGCAAGCAGACAGTTAGGTGTTCCTAAGATATCCTCCGAAGAGCTCGTAAAGACGGTTCAACCAAATCCATGTACTCAGCTGTGAGCTACCTAGCACAGAAGTATGAGATTGCACCGAAATGCTCTACTGTCTTCTCTCCTCACTGTTCACCTCCAGAGTACATTTAGATTCAACAACCGATCCAGACCGGGCAAACTACCCAGGCTCAACAGTGCTCATGATCTCCTTCCTTGGGGCTCATGTATTTGAGTAAATAAATAAATAAACCAGAAAACAGAGGAAAAACCATGGCAAAGAAACGTCTCCAGAAAGGGAGCATGACAAAACAAAAAGTACAGGACATCAGTTGAAGCTCCACTGCATGGATCATCAATGAGAAGGCTGATCGAGTGGGGGAGACCAGATCGAATAAGAACAAAACATGATTTTTGAACACTTAGCAATAGAGGCAAACCAGAGTGAAATCATTTTTTTTAGCAAAATCAGAAGGAATTGCAGATATGAAACAACAACAAGCAGCCTACAATCATCTCAAATATCAACAAGTAAATCAGAAGTATGGCCTTAAGCCCACACTCAATCCCAACAATGCTAAGAAACCAGTGAGGAGTAAAATAATGTAATGAAGAAAACAGAGACGTCGGGCTTGCACTTACCTTCTGATCCTCCTTTCAAACAAGTGTCTGTTTTTGATTTCCAGCTAGGTGTGTCTACTCCCAGAAGTGAGTAAGGAAAAACTCTCGAACCCCTCGGCTCTGGTTTTTCTCTCCTTTTTCTTCAGCTGTTGGTGTCTTCTTCAGCAAGCCTCTACCCGCCGCACTGTTCCTTGCATCAGCAGCATGGCACCCTCACCTACTAGCGTGGCCTGCTGCATGCCTATGCAGCTGACTTCCCGGGTGTGGAGAAAAGAGGGCCCCTCACTTCTCTCAAGTGCTGCCCGGTATCCACCTCAAAGGGGGGTCTACACTTTCGTTTTATTTTAAGAACTCATTTGTTCCCAATAGCTTTTCAATCTAAAGGCAGATCAACCAAGCCCTAGACTTGATTCTTTTGTATCGACTTTAATTCCTCTTCCATTGTTTTTCTCCATTCATCCTTAGTTGGACAAGTAAGAGTCTCTTGAACCAACTTAGGCTCAACATCATCATATTGAGTGACAATATGAACTTCCCCTTCAATCTTAAATCGTTGTAGAGGAATAATTTATCGAGAACTTTTTCTCGACATTGACTCTTTTACTGTACTTGCTATGAGTACTAGTTCACTTCCACTAAATTCAAGCATCAATTGTTGTTCAGGTATGGATCTTATGTCGGGATCCATCATTTTATAAAGATGTAAATCCCTATCAATCTCACCCGTACGTGGGAAATCATCCTCTAAGAACTTGACATCTCGTGATTTTAATTCAATTATTGTTCCATCTTCATTCTCACCTATGAACACATACCCTTTGGAGTGTTCGTTGTATCTTATAAAGATAAATTTCCTTCCTCTATGACCTAATTTTCCATATTAATGAGAAGAATTGTGAACATAAGCCACCGACCCCCAAGGTCGTAAATTGCTAGGATTAGGCTTTCGGTTATTCCAAAACTCATATAGAGTAGATGAAACAAACTTTGAGGGTACTTGGTTAAGTACATGAGAAGTAGTTAACAATGCGTCTCCTCAATATGAAATAAGAAAATTTGCTTGAGCCACCATTGACATATCCATGTGTAACAACATTCTATTCTTCCTCTTCGCAACAACATTTTGTTGTGGAGTCTTTGGAATTATCTATTGTGTACCAATACATTTTTCATCACATAAATCTTTAAATTGTTCTAATAGATATTCTTTACCCAGATCTGTTCTTTATGTTTTATTCCTTTTGTCCAATTGATTCTCAACTAAATTAATGTAGCGTCTAAAACAATCTAATGTTTTTGGCTTATGAGAAATCAGATAAACATGACCATAATGAGTGAAGTCATCTATGAATGTGATGAAGTACAAGGCCTCATACCTTGCTCTAACACTCATAGGATCACCAATGTCAAAAATGGATTAATTGCAATGGTGTTTTAGTTCTAGTTCCTTTTTCGAATGGTTTTCTTGTAGTTTTATTAGCTAGACAGTATTCACAAGTTGGCATATCAATGTTTAGTGAATTGACCAAAAAGATTTTCTCTAGCTAGTTTATTTATTCTTTCTTGTCCAATATGCCTAAGTCTAGCATGCCATATGATCACATTATCACATGCATTTCTAGAAGTAGTCATCAAGGAATAATAACTATCATTAGTATTAGACAACACACAGTTATCAATGTCAAGAACTATAAAACCATTCAAAATAAATCCAAAACTATATTATGTTGTTCCCAATACAACTCCATTATTGAATCATGAAAATTCAAATTGAAACCTAAACCAAAAAGGATGAACACAGAGACCAAATTTCGTCGAATATCCAAAATATAAATAATATCATGTAGGAATAGGACACATTCTTTATGCAACTCCAATTTACATGCTCCAATACCTTTGACCTCAACTTTGGAGTTGTTCCCTACTTAGATTCATCTTGTATTGAAACTAATTCACCTAAACTCTACATATGCTCTTTGGCCTCTAGCTATTTGGTTAGTGGGGACTGAGTCTACTTTGACTTAGTACACTCACGAGTAAAGTGACCTTTGTTGCCATAGTTATAGCATTTCAACTTGCTCTTATCCTTCTTGGTACGCTTAAACTTCTTGGTAATGCGAGCTAAAAAACTATTTTTCTTCCAGGCCATTTAAGCCTCTTGATCTCTTCTATGTTGAGTAGAGTTTCTTTATTTAGGTTCTTAGATGATATGATTCAGTGTATCAAGAGTCTCTTGCTCAACAAGGATATATAGAACTTTGCAATACCAAACCTTGCATTTATCGTAATTCAGTTTCTCATCCTTGTTTAATTCTACTATGATGTTTCTAGTTGTAGTCGACATATTCAACTACTTAAAGATATTGCACAATCTTATTAATTGGTACTTTTATGGAGATTAATGCTTTTACCTGCTCTAATCATCTTTTAATGTGTAATAACCTTAAATTGCAATAGAAATGAAAGTTCGCTATGTTCCCAATCAACTCCTATATACAATTTTAATTATTACAAATTAGAAATAATCTATTCAAGTATTTCTAATTTTGGGCAAGAAATTACTTAAATTTCTTTTTAGCCTAAAACCTCCCACTCCATCAAAAATATTATACAACTAGCATATATCAATAATATATACAAAAGAATTGAAGACATGCATGTACATAAAAGACATACTCATTTATCAAACAATAAATATTCATGTCATATCTTGCATATAAGATATATACATTTATGTATAAAGCATAAAAAAGTAACATGTAGAAAAAGAACTAATCATTTCTCTTGAAGCTAAAATGAAAAACAATATTATGATTATTCACAATGTCTTTTATAACTCTAGATGTTGTTTTCAATAATCATAGTCTTTCTATGAAAACAAAAAACATCTATCCTAGTTGGTAGAGTACAAGACTCTTACTCTTATGGTCAGGGATCAAGCCTTTTCATAGGCAATCTCTCCTCCATTGCAATCTCTCCTCCAGTTTTATTTATTTATTTATAATGAGTAACGGATACTCATATTTAAGACCCTCATTTTTTATTTTATTTTTTTATAGTCTAATTATATTTGAACAAATCAACATAATAATTTGAACAAATCAACATAATTTGACTTCAACTCAAAAAACTTGAAATAGGAATGAGGGCATCAAAACTCGAATTTGGGTCTGAAGTGAGCATGAGAGGAATCCTAACCAACAAGAGTAATTCAACTTTGATGTCAATAAGTAAACTAAAACATATTTAACTTGTTTAGTATTATTATTAATTTTCAAAAAAAAAAAAATATTCCACTTTGTTTGTCTCGGAGAATGGCTTTTTTGGAACCATAACCAGAAAATTGTGGCTTTTGTCTTTTTTTTTTTTTAAAAAAAATTATCCTTTTCAATTTGTCCAAGACTCTTGTCTTTTCCTTTTTTTGTTTTTTTTTTGTTTTTTTTTTAATTGTTCATTTCAATTGGTCCAAGGCTCCTATAGTGCATCTGGATGCACTTTGCACCTATTTTTACAATTCATCCAAAACTCCTACACTGGGTGCACTTTGCATCTTTTTTTTTTTCTTCCAAGTGGCTCTTATCATTTTTTTTTTGTTTTTGGAACATTGTTTTTATTATTATTATTATTATTAATCTAGAACAATATCCAAAATCATATTTATCCTTTTTTTTGTTTATTTATTTTTTATTTTGAAACCACAACCAGAAAAAAAAAAAAAAATTCTTCCTTATTCATTTTTTTTCAAAAAAAAATTTTCTTCTTTCTCTAAAACATAGAAAAATAACCAAAACAAAAAAATAAAAGGCAAAAAATTCTAAGTTACCTTCTGAAATACCCAAGATCGAGATTGATTGTTTCACTAACTAATTTTCTCACCTCAAGTCGTGAATGGAGCTAAAAATATGGTAACTATTCTTTTCTCACAACACGAGAGCCTTGACCTTCTCTTTCATGGAGAAAATAGGAATAACCTTAAGAGAAAGAACTTTTTGTTTATTCAGAAGAAAAATTATTCTTTCTTATGTTTTATGGGGAAAGAAGAAAATGTATTTCTTCACCTTTGTTTTTGGGAAGAAAGAGAGAAAATGTACTATTTCTCTCTCTGATTTTCCATGGGGAGAGAGAATTCTCAGCGAGAGAGTTTTCATAAAGAGAGAAGAAAAAAAAACACTTTTTTTTTAATCTTTTAATAGTGGCAGTTTTTGGGTAGTTTTAAAACTCCCAAAAACTGCTTCCACATTTTTTCATTTATTAGATCAGATTGGGTGAGCCCACTTGGGCACCCAAACCCAACTCCAACAAGAGTAAATTCCTAAGATACCCATTTAAGCTCCTTTGATGTAAGCACTATATCAAAGTTTCTATTTTAATTCACATAATTACGTTTAATTAACTTGTTTGTTGTGAGAATGGGAGTAATTGGATTAAAGGACATGATTAATGTAACAAAAATAAAAAACATGCATTAAATACTAATCATTAACCCTAAAGCAAGATAATAAATTTAGCAAAATATAGAGCTCTTATGATTACTTAGCTTTTGCTAGATATCATAGAATCATAAGTATCAATGCCACCTTAGGTTGGGCGTGATCTTATTACTATGTAAGCAGGATCACGTTGGCTAATTCAACCACTTTACTTCTAAGTTAAGCGTGTGATTATTATCTTTAATATTAATGTTAGTAAAAAAAAACTCATTGTTGAGGTGGTTGCTCTACTAACATATCTAGTCTCACCAATTGGAAAGTTCATATCCTTTGATTTCTTAGCCAACTCATTGTTGGGTTGACAATGACACAAAATCAAGATGGACTTGATAATGAAGGTTGTGGGCTTTGCTAAGGCCTTGCCCACTTTATCTTTTGAGTTAATTAGAGCTTTTTAATTCCTTGGTAATTTCCTTGATAAATGATTATTTTCTATAAAAAAATTTTAAATTATTAATTTCATAATTAGAAACAAAAGGGAGATAAGAGAATGTAACTTTGAAAATTATAAAATTTTTGTAAGAGCATTTTATCCTAAATTAATTTGATAACAAAATTGCTCTCAAAGTTTAAAATCAATTTATATAAAATTCTCCTTTATGATACACCACTCCAATTTAATAAATGTCTTATCTTGAAATTAATATTTTTATAGAAATTTATTGCTCATTAAATTACTAAGTTTCCAAAAACTTTTTAGTAATATTTTATTATTGCTTATCTTGAAATTTTCCAAAATTATTTATTATTCTAATTGAAAATTCTCAAAATAAGAAAATTTCTAAAAATGAAAAAAATTAAAATACAGAGAGTATCTTATTGAAAAAGAAAGCTTTTATTTTTTAGTAATCTTATAAAATAATTTTAAGTAAAAAAATTTTAAAATCCTTTAAAATAATTTTATAAAAGGAAAATTTTCTCTCTTCATTTAAATTTTATTTTGATAAAAAGTTTTTTCTTTAGTCACTACTTTTCGAATTTAATAAAAATATCCTTTTGGAATCTAATTTTCAAGGAAATTTATTTCTATCAAAATTACTAAAAATCAAATATTCATGCACAACATGCCTTACATATGTAAGCTTAAGAATATAAAAAGGAAAATTAAGATAATTATCCCCCCCCCCCCCTCCTTAGGCATCTTGTCATAGATTTTTGTAGCAAAATATTTAGAATTCAATTTATTCATAAATTTACCAAAATACCCATGCAACCAAAATTAAGTTGGAGAGATAAAAAACATTGTCTTAAACACTGAACCGATCCGACCAGTCCAATCGGTTGGACCAGTGAACTTTCTAGTCTAGTTCACCTTGTTAAATCGCTAGGCAATTGAATTGGTCACAAGCTGCCCGAATTGGTGGTTGAACCGGTGAACCACTTGGACTAGGCGGTTTCACATGAACCGAACAGTTCGATCCCAATTATTCTTTCATTAAAATGGACCCAATCTAAAACCCAAACTTCCCTTCTTTTTTAATTCCATGAGGCCCAAATAAAAGGCCAATCCAAACACTATTGGATGGGTTGCACCTTGGTTTCTTGTGCTGCACATGTGACTTGGGTAAGTTGGGTATATAAGGGCCTTTTTTTTACTTATCCACATCCGACGTATGCTGAACAAAAGATGTACACCACCACTTGGCTGCATGCATCTTGTTGATTAAAATGGCGAATGCAAAAATATATTTGTTTCTAAAAAAATTTATAATATTAAATAAAAATAATTTTATATTTTCTAAAATTATAAAATTAGTTAAACCTGATAATAAGATTTCCTTTCATTTTGAATATATTCACATTTAAATATTATACATTTTTCATTTAATAAAATTCAAAATATTAATTATTTTTATCTTTTATCAAAGATATAATTAATATTATTCATTTTTAATTTATATATATATATATATTATTTTTTTATTTTTTATTTATTAATATATAAATTATATATTTATGATGTCATTGGTTCGATAGTGGTTCGATCACCGGTTGGACCATTGAACGGTAAATCAGTAACTTTTTCAATTCAATGACCAGTCCGATTTTGAAAACATTGGAAAATAAATAAAAAAAACCTAAAATTATAGAAAAAAAAAACCTTTTAAAAAAAAATCATGTTAGAGAAATTATAGCAACCATAATAAGAGTGCTCGAGAGCACTCAAGAACTTAAGTTGTGATTTGTAGCATTTGAGTGTTACCACTTGGACTACTATGTTGAGAGCTTGATTCTCCATTTTTTTTTTCTCAAAAAACTCACTTTCCTTGATTGGTTTTTCTATATGAATGCCCTTGAATGAATCATAAGCTCTAATCCATTTTTTGGGTCACCATAGATATACCAAAGTTAAAATTTTTACAAAGAATACAAACCCTTATGCTCTCAAAATGGAGCTTACAACTCATCCATTAAAAGAAAAATATTTTATGGAGAAATCTAAAATTATATACTTCTTATGAAGTTTACAACCTAAAGATAAAAAAGAAAAAAAGAAAAAATCAACATGCATCCATTCATTCGTATTAAAAATAAATGTCCATGTATTCACTTTTATGGGCTATGTGATAAATCAACACTCTTACAAATAGAGTTACCAGTGTTGGGAGCCTTAGATTACTCCGTTCTCATGCCCTAGATCTCATAGGGTGAATGTAAACTATTTTAAGATTCTCTAAATCTATTATAGTGAAAACATATGGCTATAAAAACCATATTAGAATAAAGATTTAGAGAAAAAGTGTTCATCCTTGGATCTGGATGTTCCTCATGTTGTTGCCCATTGCGCCTCCCATGAGATTCTTGTGCATGTCTCATGCACTTCTCATGCACTTGCCTGTGTGCATCCCATGCGCTTCTCATGCACGTGACCTATGCACATCCAAGTGTTGTAAGCCTTCCTCCAAGGAGGTCTTGTACACTCAAGATATTTTACTTGATGACTCAAACCACAATCTTAACACTCTAAAGTGTGGGTTTCGAAAAAGAGGAGGCTATAACTCTCTCTCTGGGGTTAGAAGACAACTCTCACCACAAGTCAATATGAAACCCTAACCCATAAAGGGGTATTTATAGGATTGTCCATTAGGCTTAAGTCACTTAAGCCCATCAAGGTTTGAGTCACTTAAATTAGCCCAAAACAAGTTTTAATTGATTAATTAATCATATAGGGTCATCTAATTAATCAATTAGTCCAAACCAAATACCTTATTCACTATCTACTGTGTAACCTAGTATAATTATCAAAACACTCTTATGCACAAGAATAAACCTAAAATCAATCAAATCCTCCCCTCAAACCATATCGTCATGGTATATGAGTTCAAAGCAACGACACTAAGACCCATAGGAGTATTGACTCCCTTAGAATCCAATTTTGAAATTGATTTAACATTCTATTAAAGAGGACACTCCAGTATCCTATATAAATAACAACGAGACAAAGCTTGGGTCTATGACCTACTATCCACTACATGAAAACTCCCCATGCACTGAATAATACCAAAAAAATTAAAACTCAAACTAAACTTTTCAAATTTTGATTTTTACTAAAATTCTAATTACATGAATAGTATCCAAAAAATTCAAATTCAAACTAAACTTTTCAAAATTTGACTTCTAATAAAATTTTAATGAAATAAATAGTACCAAAAATTAAAACTCAAACTAAACTTTTCAAAATTTGACTTTTAATAAAATTTTAATGAAATAAATAGTACCAAAAAATTAAAACTCAAACTAAACTTTTCAAATTTTGATTTTTAATAAGATTCTACTTACATGAATAATATCAAGAAAATTAAATTAAACCAAAATTTTTCAAATTTTGATTTTTAATGAAATGAAAACATCCAAAAAATTAAATTAAACCAAAACTTTTCAAAATTTGATTTTTAATAAAACTCTAATGAAATGAATAATAGTATCCAGAAAATTAAGACTCAAACAAAACTTTTCAAATTTTGATTTTTAATAAAATTCTAATGAAATGAATAGTATCCAGAAAATGAAATTAAACCAAAACTTTTCAAAATTTGATTTTTAATAAAATTCTAATTACATGAATAATATCCAAAAATTTAAAACTTAAACCAAAATTTTTCAAAATTTGATTATTAATAAAATTAGATAAATAGTACAAGCATTCAATAGAACTCAAACTTAAAAAACATGAAACAATAACAAAATCAGGGATACTACATAACAACTAGAAAAATAAGTCCTAACAATTTTCTAAGCACTCAATAAAAATCAAAACTTTAATAACATGAAACAATATACAATAAATATCCTCGAAAAAAGAATTATGATATCCTCTTCCACAAAACTCATATTCCATTTAAAAAAATTCACGTTTTCCTTAAAAAAAAAATGATGTCATCTTTCCAAAATAAAAATTCATATCTTCTATTCCTCTTAAACAAAAAAATCTCCTCTCCTTAAAAAAAGAATTGGTGTCATCTTCACAAAATTTCATATCTTTATTCCTTTTAAATGTTTTCCTTTCTCCTTTTAAAAAAATTGATGTCATCTTCAAAAAAATTATCATATCTTCCTTTTAAAAGAAGTGCATAAAACTAGGCATGCCATGAAAAATAATCCTTCTTAAATAGGCTGAAAATCCTTAGTTGAAGAGAAGGGTCCCATCTTCCTCCAAGTTCAAAGATTTGAAACTAATACCCTGCAAATTGAGCTGGCAGACTAGAAAACAATGGCAGCAGTGAAGCTATTAGGGTTTTGGGCAAGCCCTTTCGGTTACAGAGTGATATGGACTCTAGAACTCAAGGGCATAAACCGAGTATATTGAGGAATACCTTGGTAACAAGAGCCAGTTGCTGTTACACCACAATCCAGTTCACAAGAAGATTCCGGTGCTTCTTCATGGTGACAAAGCAGTAGCCGAGTCCCTTATCATCCTCAAATACATCGAAGAAACATGGGCGGAGGATCCACTGCTGCCGACAGATGCTTATGAGAGAGCCATGGCTCGGTTTTGGATCAATTTTGGAGAATCAAAGGTAGGTTTAACTCACTAATCTTGTTTTTATTATCAATTCTTATGATTTAATTTCCGAATCTTTTGCAAGACTAAAATATATGAAAGCCCTCCATCTAGCTTTCATAACCCATTTCTTGGTTTCAGTCATTTGTGAATTTCTAATTACCTATCTGTAAAATTTTATTGAAGTGATCCAAAAATAAGCCATGATACTTTTTAAACATTCTTTAGCTCTATCAAAACTCTTTTACTCTAGCTAGGTTTGGAATTAGGGAATTTGTAGCCTTTTTAAATCTCTTTTTTGTTTTTTTCCCTCTTTTTAATTAATTTAACAACTATAATTTTTATTTATATTTGGGATCACCTTACTCTTGTTTTCAACCATGTATTCAATTCTAAATATACGTGTTGCTAATTTCTTATAGAGTGCCACTTTTTTTCAACTCTTTAAATCTGCTGCTGGGGAAGAGCAAGAGAAGGCCATAAAAGAAAGTGGAAATACTGAAAATCATAGAAGAGCAAGGCCTTGGGGATAAAGCTATAGGACTGGTGGACATAGAATTTGGTTGGCTGGCTTACTGGTTTGGGGGCATAGAAGAAGCCGTAGGCACAAAACTGCTGAATTCCACTACATTACCTCGATTGCATGCATGGATTCAGAATTTTAAGCAGGTTCCATTGATAAAAGAAAATCTTCCTGATCGTCAGAAATTGTGGGCACACTTGAAACGCTTTAGGGTGAGTTTAATTCAATAAACCCTTCCAAATCGAATTATGAGTATGGAGACTTTGTACCAAGTTTTCAAAATACTTCATTTCTTGCTACATTGAAAGCTGTGTGATAAAGCTTTAAAAAATAATACTCTACTTACTCTATTTGTTTTATTATGGAGATAGTGACTTGTGAATGTTTTAAGTATCGTGTGAGACTACTAATTTTCTTTCTATGATTAATGAATCTAATTTTTGATGCGGATATATCATCTAGTAGGGAGCATTCCATGTATGTGAGACTGCTAATTAATGTCAAAAAGGAGAAAAACAAAAGAAAAAAAAACATTATTTTTTTTTCATATTATCCAAACATGAGAAATAGTGTGAAAAGCATTCTATTTTCCTTGGTTTATTAAACTTTGGTAGTAGCCTACCTTCAAACCAATTTCTTACCAAGATCTAAATTTCAAGAAATGATATGAAATAGTTTCTTACAATTTTCCTTGGTTTATTGGGCTTTGGATGGTAGTGTGACTGCAAGCAAATTTCTTAGAAGGCCTTAGGCAATTGTCATCAAACTTTAAGACAATCACTAAAAGCAAGAAGATTGGCCAATATTGAATGTTGAAAGGAGAAAAGCAAAAAAATAAAATGCAAAAGATAGTCATTAAAGACCTTCACTTATAAAATAAGAGAAACACTAAAAGCAAGAAGACTGGTTGTTTAATGTTGAAAGAAGAAAAGCAAAAAAACAAAATGCAAAAGATAATCATCAAAGACCTTGATTTATAAAATGAGAAAAACAGTAAAAGTAAGATGATTGGTTGTTGAATGTTGAAAGGAGAAAAACAAACAAACAAAAACAAAATGCAAATGATAGTTGTCAAAGACCTTGACTTATAAAATGAGAAGCAAATGCAAAGGCAGGAGTCCTTAAAGTCATCCTATAAATGAAAAATCAGTGTGAATGAAGGACTACTAAGCCAAATCCACAAGCATAAAGAAGACATTAAATATTTTAACTTTGTTAATTTTGCGATGTTGTCTCTTATTTCTAGAAATTCATTTTAAATAACCATTAATTAATTGGTTTTCTACCACTTAAAAGATATATATATATATATATATATATATATATATATATATATATATATAGAAACAAAGCAATCTTTAAAAGAGAGAGAGAGTTTCTATAACATCAACAAAGTGATAGGCATATTTACCAATTAAAAATAATATTTTTTTTTTAGGAAAAATTTTCAAAGAAACTAACCCTTAACATGTAAGTGAATCATTCAAAGGGGAAAGGCAAAGATAGGGAAAAAAAATGAAATAAAATCCTTTCAAAAAAAAGAATGAAAAAAAAGTCTTCTAGAGAGAGGGAAGTCCTACTAACTTCTGGTCATTAATGGCTACTAAGATATAGAAGAATATTGGTTAGTTTAATGTATTAATATATCAATAATCTTAAAATTTCATTCAAACTTCTTCTAATTTGACTATCATTTTGTCATGAATTGAAATGATTTCATAATACATACATATATATATATATATATATATAGATATATGTATATGCAACTATTCTTTAATATATCGTTATTATATACTTCTAATTTTAATAAAAACTTCAAAAATTTTCTCGCCTAGAAGTTGTTTGCTTAGTCTGTTTTATCTTATTAATTAATTTAATATTTTTTCTACATTTGCTTTCATCCTTTTCATTTCTTTTGTATTTCTCTTATTAAAATTTTTTGTTAATAAATATAGTACAAAAAATCCATAATAATAATCTTTGAAGAAATACAGTAGACAATCTACATGATGAATGCATTTTAAGTTCTTTTTGCAAATCCTATGTTTTTGTTGTGCCACTTGATTTTTTTCTACTTTAACTACAAACACCTTTCAAATGGGAAAAAGAAAAAGAAGAAAAGTTTTATGTCATACTTTTATCATTCTATTTTCTTACCTAGACCTCAATATCTTGAGGTGAAGAGATTTTGAAATTCTTATTATTACCAAATCGCACTAACTTTAATTTTTATCATTTTGCAACAATGATTAAAGGATAAAAATTAAAGAAAATGAGATAATATTTCTTTGTTTTTTTTAAAAAAAAATTATGTTGTAAAATAAAGTGAGAGAAGAAGAAAACAAGAAAGAGATAATAGAATGCATAGGAAAACTCTATTGAATTTCATTAGGGGTCTCTCCCTTTTATAGGGAGTTACAAAAGATATTTATGGATGATCATCCACAAGTTACCATAGTAGTACAGAATCTCATATTTTATAACACTCCCCCTTGAATGATCATAAGAATATGCCTCATTAAAACTTTGCTATGAAAAACCCTATGGGAAAAACCCTAGTGAAGGAAAAAGAGTGCAATATTCTTTTGAATTACTATAACTGCCTCGTTAAAAACCTTGCCAGTAAAACCCATTGGGACAAAACCTGGGCGAAGGAAAAAATAGTGCAGTATATCCATATTATCATTCCCTCTCTCATGTAAACATGATTATGATTTCTTCAACATATCAAATGGTGGATCTCTCAATCTTCGTATTCCAAAGTCATACCTTAACTTTTTCAATGTGGTCGAAGGTAACGCCTTTGTGATAGATCTGCTAGATTATTGCATGAACAAATCTATTGAACATTGATCTCACATTTCTTTTGGAGTTCATGAGTATAGAAGAATTTAGGAGATATGCATAGTTCTGTCACCTTTTATGAATCCTTTTTTAATTTTTACAATACAAGCAGCATTATCTTCATATAACATGGTTGCATTGCCTCTGATGGAAGGTAGTCCACATGTTTCTTGTATATGTTGGATCATTGACCTTAGCCATACACATTCACGACTTGCTTCATGAATTCTAAGAATTTCTGAATGATTTGATGATGTGGCCACCATTGTTTGTTTAATAGATCTCCATGATATAACAGTACCATTGTAATTAAATACATACCATGTTTGAGACTTACCTTTATATGGATCTGAAAGATATTTTGCATCTGCATATCTAAGCAATTATTGCTTTGATTCCCTTGAGTAAAATAAACCTATATCGGTAGTTCCGTGAAGATAACGCAATATATGTTTGACACCATTCCAATGTCTTCGAGTTGGAGCGGAACTATATCTTGCTAATAAATTGACAGAAAAAACAATGTTTGGATGTATACAATTGGCAAGATATATAAGTGCACCAATAGTACTAAGATATGGTACTTCAGGACCAAGTAATTCTTCATCTTTTTTTGTAAGGAATAAATGAGTCATTTTTCACATCAAGTGATCGGACAACATTGGAGAACTTAAAGGATGCACTTTATCCACAAAAACACTTCAAAACTTTCTTAATGTATGTTGATTGATGTACTAAAACACAATTTGAAAAATGCTCGATCTGCAAGCCGAGACAAAATTTTGTTTTTCCAAGATCTTTCATCTCAAATTCTTTTTTCAAGTAATTTTTTGTTCTTATGAGCTCTTCAGGAGTTCCAACAAGATTCAAGTCATCAACATACACTGCAATAATTACAAATCCAGTTTCTAATTTCATAATGAAGATGCATGGGCATATAGGGTTATTCACACACCCTTCTTTTAGCAAGTATTCGCTAAGGCGATTGTACCACATGCGTCCAGATTGCTTTAATCCATACAAGGATCATTGTAACTTGATTGAGTACATGCTACAAGGCTTTGTACTATTTGCTTCAGGCAATTTAAATCCTTGTGGGATTTTCATGTATATATCATTATCCATGGATCCATATAAATATACTATAATTACATTCATGAGACACATATCTAGTCCTTATGGAACTACCAAACTAATTAAGAAATTATATGTGATTGCGCCCATGACGGGAGAGAATGTTTCCTCATGGTCAAAACCAGGTTTCTGCGAGAAACCTTGTGCTACTAATCACACTTTATATCTTATGATATCATTATTCTCATTGTGTTTTTGTACAAATACCCATTTGTACTTAACAAGCTTTACATCTTCAGGTGTTTGGATTACAAGTCCAAAAACTTCTCATTTTGTTAATGAGTTTAACTTTGCCTGTATAACTTCTTTCCATTTTGACCAATCATTTCTATGTCGGTATTCTTCCACATTTCGTGGTTCAGGATCTTCATCATTTCTTATGGAGACCACTTGGAAAGTGAAAATAATATTATTTTGATCCCATTTTTCTCCTGTGTATACATAACTTACTGAGATCTCACAATTTTCAAGTACATATGCCTCTTCAGGGGCTTTTCGTTTAATATGTACCTTTTCATGGGCTTCTTGCTCAATATGTGCCTCTTCAGGGGTTTCTTGTTCAATATGTGCCTCTTCAAGGGCTTCTTGTTCAATATGTGCCTCTTCAAGGCCTTCTACATTATTTGTGCCTCTTCTAGGGCTATAGATTCATCAACTTTAAACTGATTAGTCATTTTAATGTCCTCTTTAAAAGTGTCAAGTTTTTCTTGGGTTCTCCTCTTCCAAGGAGTTACATCATTTGAGCCGACAAGTTTACCACGCTTCAGGCATATCTTAGATTAATTTGTTAACTGTCCTATAAGGACATCAATCCGTGCTGGAGTATTTGCAACCGGGATATATGACTTTGTCACTTTCTTTGTATGAATGCATCTTGTAGTTGATTTGCAAGATTTTGCAAATGAATGATCCTTTGAACTTCTAGTTCATATTGATTTGTATGAGGATCAAGATAAGTCAAAGTCAATCCATTACAAATAATTTCACGTCGTTCTTCTGGAATTGGCTCTTCTCCCCCTAACGGCGAGAAAATTGTCTCATTAAAATGATAATTTGCACAACATGTCATTCTACCTTTTAAGTGTATAGGTAGACTAGTCACTAATTAAAAACTTCTGGTTTTGTAATGTACATCCATATGACCTTTTACCCCGGGGGACCAAGTTGGTCTTAAAAGATTCTTCTGGTTCTATCATCATATAAATTGTCATTCACATGGAATCAAATACTACTAGTGACATAGTATGATCTCTTCTGGAGCCTTTAATTAGGTTTCTATCACCTAATATAGTATTAACATTGTTTGTCATCAATGTTGTGCAATTAATGAGACAAGAGTTTCATCAAAATAACAAGTTATAAAACATTGTTATAAAGACTTTGTCTTTATAGAATTGAATAAATATTATCATAGAGAAAAAGTTAAAATCAATAGAAAAATATTAGTCATTGATGATGACTTAACTTAATAACTTGTGTAAAAGCAATGAGAGCATATATAACACAATAAAACAAATATGAAAAGATAATTTAAAGTTATATATTTCTTAAATAATCTCACACATTTGATTTTATAAGTGTGGAGCAATTTATATATGAAATAATAAGGAGGTATTTCAATAACCAAACTAATTGTAGTGATAGGTCAATAATTTTATTCAAAATATTATTATGATCTAAATCAATGTGCAAAAATTAATTCATAAATCAAAATTTTAAGAGAACATATCATGATTTAAAGCATCTTGTTGTCTCAAAACTTCAATTGAAATACTACAATTCCATTTGAACATATATGTAAAGATATAACATAATATATTGAAAACAATAGTTGAACCTATTGTAATTTCAAAATTATTTTGGATAATGAAATTATTGCATTAATAAAAATACCGTATGTGGCAACATGCAATAATCTATGTAAATTTTTCTACTAATGATGACAGTATAACTTCTAATAATAGAAATTTATAAAAACTATCAAACACTTACCTATTTGTATAACTTGATATACAAAAATATTATTCTTTTGATAATATGTAAATATTATCTATATGCTTGTTATCATAGCTTCAAGCTATAATATATTTCATTATAACTTTTGGTTATATAAATTTCATAAAGTTGTACAAAATTGTTGTATAACAATTTTGTTCTTTATAGCTTCTAGCTATAAGAAAGTACATATTAACAACTTTGGCATAACCTTTGATTAGCACAAAGAATATTAATTTTCTTATTTTCATAACTTTGGGTTATGAATAATAATATTTATATAACTTCTGGTTATATAACAAAATTAAAAAAAATTATGTATCTTCTAGGTACATAGTTGTTCATTTCAACTTTTATTTTATTTTATTGATGTTTGGTATAGGTCGACCAAATGTTTGGGCATAAGACAGGTACGCGACCAATGCCCCTTCATACCACATCTATAACAGTTATTCTCATGGTTCTTAGGAGGTTTGTCTTGTAAACACTCCCCATTTTCTTGTTTTACCTCAATATTATTCCACTTCTGGTGGTGCAATGAGGCTTTCCTTTTTTGAGAATTTGGTAAATTATTTCTACAAGAACCATGGTATTGGGGATTTCTTCCACGACCACGACCATGTCCTCGTCATCATCCACAATTTTGGGACAATATTGCATTCACTTCAGGGAGTGATTCAGATCTAGTTGGATGAGACTGGTGATTTCTCATCAAAAGCTCATTTTTTGTTAAACCTTCATGGAGATGATGATGAAAGAAAATTAGTATTTTTGCGCGATCTTGTAAGGATGCTTGATTTCCTTCTTTGATCATAGCTCCAAGATTCATTGACAATTTTGTTTTAAATGACTTCTAATTGTACAAAAGAATTATAAATTGTATGCATAGCTTCTGGCTATGAAACTATTGTTAATAAAAATTGTTTTCCATAATTCTTGTTGTGAAAAATAAGTGAGTACAAATTAAAAGTTAATATTTTTCAAAACTTTGAATTATGATCATTTTGTCGAAACAAGAAAATATGCAAATTTATACATAGCTTCAGGCTATGAACTATTTATGTATAATTTCTAGTTACACAATATAATTAAAAGAAATTAAAGAAATTAAAAGTTAATATCTTTCATAACTTCAGGCCATGATTATTTTGTCAGAACAAAAAAATATTTAAATTTGTACATAGCTTCAGGCTATGAACTGTTTTTTATATAAATTTGTGTATAACTTCAGGCTACGAACTATTCATTGGATAGATTTGTGCATAGCTTCAGGTTATGAACATTTATTTATTTATTTATTTATTTCATAGCTTCTAGCTATAATATTGTTTGGTATAACTTCTAGTTATACCATATAATTAAAAATAAATAATTAAGGATCATATACATAACTTCCGATCATGTATCTATAATTCTATAATTTTCCCCATAACTTCTAGTTATAGGAATTGCACATATTTTTCACAACTTCTGGTTATGAATTTATCCCATAATTTATAATTTATCTCATAACTTCTGGTTATAGAGATTGTACATATTTTTCATAACTTCTGGTTATGAATTTACACTATTTATAATTTATCCCATCACTTCTGGTTATAAGGATTGTAATATTTATGTATTCGAATAAAATAAATGAAAAAAAAAGATCAAAGGGTAATAAAATAGAAAATCATGATATAAGTTTATCACATACCTTTTTGTGATAAAGGAGAGAGAAGAGTCTTTCTATTTCTTTGAAAATGATGACGTCTTTCTATTTCTCTGAATAGAGAAAAATCTTTTTATTTCTTTTGTAGAGACTAGTTGTGCTAATAACGTGTTGTAAAACAAAGTGAGAGAAGAAGAAAACAAGAAAGAAATAATAGAATGCATAGGAAAACTCTATTGAATTTCATTAGGGGTCTCTCCCTTTTATAGAGAGTTACAAAAGATATTTATGGATGATCATCCACAAGTTACCATAGTAGTACAAAATCTCATATTTTATAACAAATTATAAATTTTATGTAATTTTTACAAGCATCTATTTAAAAAATTCCTTATATGATATTATCTTTTGAATAATTTGAGAATAAATAAGGAGGATATGGAATTAATATCAAATGAACCCATTGTTACTAAATACAAAAAAAGAAAAAGTTAAGAAAAAAGAAAAAGTTGTAGAAATGGAGAATATATTATTCAATACCAAGAGATGAAAATAAAAGAGGAATTAAGATGAAATATCACATAACTATAATAAGTTAATTAGGAGGCAACATTTGTCTTTTCCACACAAAGTATATATGTATATATGCTTAGTTTCTTTTTTCAATGTGAATTGAGGTCTATTGACCTTTTGTAAATAGTTGCCTTCATACAAATTTTTGTAGTATTTAGTTGTTTTTTTATATGAATTTCACTACCTTTCAATGTGAAAGGATATTGAGGTGTATTAACCTTTGGTAAATAGTTGGCCTCCATATAAACTTTTGTAGCATTGGTTATTTTTTTTTTATATGAATTTCACTATCTTTCAATATAAAAGGACATTGAGGTTTATTGACCTTTTGTAAATAGTTTGTCTTCATACAAATTTTGTAGCATTGGTTGTTTTATTATATGAATTCACTATCTTTCAATATGAAGAGCTTTTGTAAATGGTCTTTGTCTTCATACAAATTTTTATAACATTGGTTATTTATTTTTATTTTTATAGGAATTTCACTATCTTTCAATATGAAAGAACATTGAGGTCTATTAACCTTTTGTAAATAGCGTTATCTTCATACAAATTTTTGTAGCATTGGTTGTTATTTATTTATTTATTTTTTATATGAATTTCACTATCTTTCAATGTGAAAGGACATTGAGGTTTATTAAACTTTTATAAATGGCCTACTTTCATATAAATTTCTGGAGTAAGATTCAAATTTCTTGGAAGGCCATAGGAAATTTCCTACCAATAATTATAAGAAATAGTTACATAATCAAAGTCTAAGAGAAACACTAGACTAAAATGTCAAGTGTAAAACATAAAAATGAAAAACAAAATAAATAATCAATTAATTACGGAGAAAAGCATTAATGTTCAATTTTAACTCGAGATTTCTCATTATCATATGTACCATATCTAGGCCATACATATATTATAAAAACAAAAAATAAGAATAATTACCTAGAAGTGACTCAAAGGTGTATTTAAAAAGAATTAAATAGTCCGAAAAGCAAGGAAAACAAGAAAACCCTAGCAACTTTTATTCATATTAATTTATTGGGTATGTGGGAACTATTTCGTCTGTCGGTAAAATCCGACACAATACAGCAGGTGGATATTTCCGGCAATATCTCGGTACATCGACCTTTTGGGAAATTTTGCGTCTACATTGGCCGAAGGGTCCATGAGTAGGTTTTTAAGTGCTGTGGCTGGCCGATGTGGGATTCCACCTCTTACCTTTAAAAAAAGATTTAAACTTTAGGTGCTATGGCTGGTCGATGTGAGATTCCACCCCTTACCTTTAAAAAGAGATTTAAATCCTTGTGGAAGGATGTGTTTGAGAACCCACGACCTCAAGCATACAGGAAGAGCAGCAAGCCACCGACCTAACTTTGTTAATATCATAATGTTATGTATGAGTTATATATACAATATTTCTCTATGTGTATTATATTAAGATTCTCTTTTATATATATTTATTATAGATATAATATATATTATAAAATTATTATAAATAAATTAATTTTAATGATCATATATTTGATCTAATAAATAAATACAAAATAACTATTTATAAATTTATAAATAAAATTATCGATATTTTAAAATAAAAAGTACTAATACTTTTATCATAATTTCTTTTATGTCATTAAATACATTCAAATTAGATATATTTATATAAAATTTACTTTTAAATTCTAAATATTATATATTATATCATACATCTATCGATTTTTTTAACAAAATAACATCAAAATGTTTATTATTACTTTTATATTCATTTCTTAGAATTATTCTAAATATTTCTCTAAGTTTTGATTAATTTTTGTTTTATCGATATTTTATATCAGAATATCCACCAATATTTCTTGATATTTCCTAATATATCCACAAAACCAACTTATTGATATATGTATAAAACTTGACATTTTCCATAAAAATTAAAAGAAAAAAAAAAGACATTTCACAAATTTAAGTTGTAAAAATGTCAAAATAAATATTACAAAGAAAATGAACTAAACTAAAGAAGAATGAAGTTGTACACATATTGGAACTAGAGAGAAAAATAAATAAAATTAGAAAAAATAATGAAATATTACATTGGTTGTTGACCTTTGCCTTTTCTGCATTGGGTGTTGATGATTTCCTACCATAATCTAATAAATTTCTTAGAAAGATGAGAGAATTTTCCCATCAATATCTATAAAAAGTAATATTATCAAAATACAAGACAAAAAAAAAAACTATGATAAAACAAATTACAATTAGAATATGAAATTGAAGGACCAAAATTAAGTATGTGATTAATTAAAAAGAAAAGCATTACTTAGGTGGTGTTTGTTTTTTTGGCTTTTTGCTGAAAGCAATTTAGTTTTAGAATTTAGGTTGTTTGTTTTTCTATTTTTTCATGACTTATTATAAACTTTTTACTAAACAGAAAAAGCCAAAATATGTAGTTTTTTCTAAATAGAAAAAATGACATATTAATTTGTTTTACTTTTTAATACTTAATAGAAATAAAATACTACAAAAACAAACAACCTAATATTTAACACTATTAAGCATTAAGGTTCTATTTAGAATTAAGTAAAAAAACAAACACCACCTCAGTCTTAATTAGAGATTTCTCATCATCATAATTTTGTCCTTCAACTGGCGCACAAATATTATGGAAACAAAAACTAAAGACAACACCTTCAATGAAACTTCATTTCAAAATATTAGAATTCCTTACCTCGATTCCATCCACTACTCCAAGAGACCTCTGCTACCCACAGCCCCTTCTTCAACCTCTGCCTATCCTCCATACCATCTTCCCCACCATCTTCTCTACATCCCTTAACTGCAGTCTCCAACACAAAGGGAATGGAGTAAGAATCTTCCCCAAGCAAAAGGTAAAATATGTGTGTGTTTCTCTTATAATTTATATACAAAGAAATTGGTCAAAGAGGCTTTATATTTTTTTTTTTTTTTTTTTTTTGCTTTTATGACTGCAGATGAAGCTTTTCATCTTGGATTTTTGTTCATGGTGTGAAAAGGTTTGAAGCCAATATTCATTGAGCATCCAAGGACCCTCTCTCTGATTTTCCTGGATTCCAAACTCCCTTGTAATTTTGGTTCAAGCCATCCAAAAATGGCTTCTTCCAGCACCCATAGAGCCTCTTCTTTGACTACTTCTATTTCTCGTAATTATGATGTGTTCTTGAGTTTTAGAGGTGGCGATACTCGCAGAAATTTCACTGATCATCTATATACCACATTGACTGCATATGGAATTCAAACTTTCAGAGATGATGAAGAACTTGAGAAAGGAGTAGATATTGCATCTGATCTCTTGAGAGCTATAGAAGAATCGAGGTTTTTTATTATTATTTTCTCAAAAAATTATGCTTACTCCAGATGGTGTTTAAATGAACTCATAAAGATCATTGAACGCAAAAGCCAAAAGGAATCAGTGGTTCTACCATGTGGATCCATCTGATGTACGAAACCAAAGGGGAAGTTTCGGAGACGCACTTGCTTACCATGAAAGAGATGCAAATCAAGAAAAGAAGGAGATGATACAAAAGTGGAGGATTGCCTTGAGAAAAGCAGCTAATCTATCTGGATGCCATGTGGATGACCAGTAAGTATGCTTCTCTTCACCTCTCGTTTATCTGTTTAAATGGGATATTGAAAATGCAAAT
The DNA here is from genome assembly GCA_022059055.1 of Vitis cinerea. Classification (NCBI taxonomy): domain Eukaryota; kingdom Viridiplantae; phylum Streptophyta; class Magnoliopsida; order Vitales; family Vitaceae; genus Vitis; species Vitis cinerea. Next base: position 39,787 of record JAJJMJ010023767.1, on the reverse strand, counting down.
TTGGAAGAACGATTTTTTCATTTTTAAAAAATATTAAATATGACTTCTTTAGGGATAAAAAATGTCTGTCAACAATATTTCAATCTCCATCTCAAATCGATCAAACACTTTTTGGATAAAAAGTACTTCAAGAGTAAAAAAATATCAAAAGGAGATTATATATGTAATTTTCAATGCATTGAAGTTATTTGATATTTCTTTAAATCAAATATTTCTTTAGAGATTTTATGTGCAATTTTCAGTACATTGAAATTTTACGCGCAATCAAATATTAGTTTTTAAATCCCTTTTAATCAATATCTTATTTTGCTATGAGGCACTGGTAATTGCATAATGCCTATGAATTCCATGCTCACTTACTACAAAGATTCCCATGCATCTCCCTCTATTTCTTGAGTTTCAATTTACATTTTTGCTTGTTTTTTGTGTATATATTCTTCAAAAAGTCTTAATTCCCATGCACTAAATGCTCACTCATTGTAACAATATCAATGCCAAGCTTGTTTTGTAATCTTCATGATGGATTTTCATTATGTCAAAGGGAGTAACCATTTTGTCCCTTTGACCTTTCGAGTTCATTTGGATTAATTTACCTTAAACTCTACCCGTTAACATTCCTATCATGCTCTTTTAGAATGATTTTACTTGTAAGTTTATTCTCATGATGGAGTTCTAATGAATATGAAATTGTTAACAAAATCTAACTTTCATTTTTCCCTTGTGTTGGTCCAAAAATACGAGTATCAAAATTTAACCCCTTTTTTTAATTTTCTCTAAAGCAAATCATATTGAAGTTCCCAATCAACAAGCAAATCATGAAATCTTCCACATTCACCCGTTTCCTAATTCCTCTATGGAAATGCAACATTAATTGGCAGGCTAAAAATGGAGTCCTTGCAACATTGGTAAGTATTGGTAAGTTAATAAAACCTAAAGACAAGTGACATTGAGGAATCATAAGCAACTTGTTTGTGAAATAAAGGCTGAAAGAAGGCATTAGCTTGTTCATAGAGTAGTCCTACACAATGCTCTAATAGTTTGAGTATTGAAAATTTGCAACTTAGCACATTAATAGTTTGATACTTGAAAATTTTGAAGCTTAAATATGTAAGTAAATTGGCTTGACCCCTTTCTTTTGCATTCCATTGCTACTAATTCAGTAATATTGGACACCACCATACACGACTAAATCTAATTTAAATTTATTATATTTTGCAACTCATTCTAACTCATCATTGTACTTAATTTATATGATTGGCAAGTATGAGACTGAGGTTGTCAAGGAAATTGTAAATGCAATCATTAGAAGATTAGACCTTCAACCTTTAAGTGTGGGAAAAAACATGGTTGGAATTAGTGTTCATTTGGAAAAATTGAAATCGTTGATGAACACCAAGTTAAATAAGGTTAGCATCGTAGGGATATGTGGAATTGGTGGGGTCGGCAAGACTACTATCGCCAAGGCTATTTATAATGAGATCTCACATTGATATGATGGTAGTAGCTTTCTTAGAAATATCAGAGAGAGATCCAATGGTGATATACTTCAGTTACAACAGGAACTTCTTCATGGTATCCTAAGGGAAATTTTTTTTAAAATAAACAATGTTGATGAAGGAATTAGTATGATAAAGAGGTGTCTAAGCTCAAATAGAGTTCTTGTTATTTTTTATGATGTGGATGAGTTGAAACAACTAGAATATTTGGCTAAAGAGAAGGATTGATTTCAGGCCAAAAGTACAATCATCATTACATCTAGAGACAAACAAGTGCTTGCTCAATATGGAGCGGATATGCCATATGAGGTTTCAAAATTAAACAAGGAAGAAGCTATTGAGCTCTTTAGTTTGTGGGCCTTTAAACAAAATCATCCCAAAGAAGTTTATAAAAACCTCACATACAATATCATAGATTATGCTAATGGCCTTCCATTAGCACTTAAAGTTTTAGGTGCTTCTCTTTTTGGAAAGAAAATAAGTGAATGGGAAAGTGCACTGTGTAGGCTAAAAGTAATACCCCACATGGAAATTCACAATGTACTTAGAATAAGTTTTGATGGACTCGATGATATAGACAAGGGGATGTTTTTGGATGTAGCATGTTTTTTCAAAGGAGATGACAAAGATTTTGTTTCAAGAATATTGGGCCCTCATGTAGAGCATGCAATAACAACTCTAGCTGACAGATGTCTCATAACTATTTCAAAAAACATGCTAGATATGCATGATTTAACACAACAAATGGGTTGGGAGGTTATTTGTCAAGAATGTCCTGAAGACCCTGGAAGAAGGAGTAGATTGTGGGATTCTAATGCCTATCACGTGCTAATAAAAAATATGGTAAGAGTCAAACGCATGAACTTGTTTATATACGTGTGTATGCAAACTTCAATACTATTATTATTTTTTTCAGAAATTAGCCATGTGTATAACTCAATTAAGTCTAATGCATCTTTTGTTTTGCCTACTCGTCTTATATTTTTCAGGGGACGAGCAATTGAAGGACTATTCCTAGATAGATGTAAATTTAATCCATCACAGCTTACTACAGAATCTTTCAAAGAGATGAACAGACTTGGATTGCTCAAAATCCATAACCCTCATAGAAAGTTATTTCTTTAGAATCTTTGCCAATGAATTTTCATGCAAAGAACGTTGTTGAACTCTTACTAAGGAACAGCAATATAAAGCAACGTTGGAGAGGGAATAAGGTGTTGTTATTATTATTTAGTTACAGTTTAATTTTATATTAATTTTTAACATTTATATAAATTTATCTATTGAAAAAAATTATTTTGTTACAGCTTCATGACAACTTGAGGGTTACTGATCTCAATTACTCCGTCCATCTCATCAGAATCCCAGACTTCTCAAGTGTGCCAAACTTGGAGATTCAAACTCTAGAAGGTTGTACAATGCATGGTACTTAAAAGATTGGTGCAGCATGCAGTATTATAATTACTAAACCTAACTTGTTTTTTATTTTTTATTTTCCCTTGAATCTTGCAGGATGTGTAAACCTGGAGCTTCTTCCAAGAGGCATTTACAAGTGGAAACACCTTCAAACTTTGTCTTGCAATGGCTGTTCAAAGCTAGAGAGATTTCCAGAAATCAAGGGCAATATGAGAGAGCTAAGGGTGCTTGATTTGAGTGGAACAGCTATAATGGACTTACCATCATCAATTACACATCTAAATGGTCTTCAAACTCTCCTACTTCAAGAGTGTGCAAAGCTCCACAAAATCCCTATTCATATTTGCCACTTATCATCATTGAAAGTATTGGACCTAGGTCACTGCAACATAATGGAAGGAGGAATTCCTAGTGATATTTGCCATTTATCATCATTACAGAAACTAAATCTGGAACGGGGTCATTTTAGTAGCATACCTACTACCATCAATCAGCTTTCCAGGCTGGAAGTCCTTGACCTTAGTCACTGCAACAATCTTGAACAAATTCCAGAGCTTCCATCAAGTCTACGGCTTTTAGATGCACACGGTTCAAATCGCACTTCATCAGGAGCCCCATTTTTGCCATTGCATTCTCTGGTCAATTGCTTCAGTTGGGCACAGGTATGATTTTCATGTCACACACTAGTTATATGCAGACTCTATATTTACATGGTGCTTTGGTGCAGGATTCGAAAAGCACTAGTTTTAGTGATTCTTCCTACCATGGCAAGGGAACTTGTATTGTTCTTCCCGGAAGTGATGGAATTCCAGAATGGATAATGCATTGGAGAAATAAATCTTTTATAACAACAGAGCTCCCTCAGAATTGGCACCAAAATAATGAGTTTTTGGGATTTGCTATATGCTGTGTTTATGTTCCACTTGCTGATGAATCTGAGGACATACCCAAAAAGGAATCTGCACATGGGCCCGAGAATGAATCAGACAATAAATCTGAGGATGAATCTACTCGTAAGAATGAACATAAACATACACATTCTTGTCATCTGCAGTGTGCTCTGCGTATCAGTGGTGATAGATTTGGATCTGGAATTGTAGATCTTCCCTGCTTTCGATCCAATTGTTTTTGTTATATTTATATAAATATATATTGTTGGTTAAAAATAAAGTGTAAGAAGAGTTACACTTTTGAAAATAAAGTGTAAGAAGGGTTACACTTTTTAATGTGTGAATTAAACACATGATTAAGTTTTGGAATGTTACAAAACTTAAGAGGTATTTACACATATGATTAAGTTTTGAAATGTTACAAAACTTGAAAGGTTAAAGAAGACAATGAGTCTTCTCATCTTTGTAACTTTATAAAACTTAAGAGGTTAAGTGTAAGAGAGTTACACATTTAAGATTAAATCATGTTTAATGTGTGAATTAAACATATGATTTAATTTTTTGAATGTTACAAAGATGAAGAGATTGAGGAAGACAATGGGTTTTTTCTCATCCTTGTAATTATTTTTCAACCCTAAGAGTGCTTTATATGACTTTTCTTCTTTTTGAAATCTTATGCAGAAAAGTGAAAAGGCTTGATCAATCCCAAGACTATTTCCATTAGTTCCCTAAAGATTTCTAGAAGTGGGAGGAAATAGAGTCTTTGGACAAAGTTCCAAGAACTTGTTTGAGTCTTTCTTGTGTTCTTCTTCTTCTTGTTCTTATTTTGTAACTTTGAGAGTTTTATTGTATCAAAGTGAGTGTTTGAGAGTGTTTCTTTCCTCCATTGTATCCATATTTTTTCTAACACTCAAAGACTCTATTTTCAATGGAAGGAGAGACTATCAAGATTATGAACCAAGACCTTGTGAGGTTGGATCGTTTTGATGATTCCAACTTCACTAGGTGGCAAGACAAGGTGAGATTCCTTCTCACAGCACTCAAGATTTCCTACATCCTTGATCCTACCTTGGCACTGTTACCGGAACCAAAGGAAAATGACACACCTCAAGTGGTGGCGGCAAGGAAGAAGAGGGAGGAGGATGAGCTCATATGTAGGGGTCATATTTTGAACGCCTTATCCAATAGGCTATATGATCTCTACACTAACACCAATTCCGCGAGGGAGATTTGGGAGGCTCAACACAATGGCATAGCGGAGAGAAAGAATAGAACATTCTTGGAAATGGTGAATGCTATGTTATTGCATGCTAAATTGAATTTCAATTTGTGGGGTGAAGCTATGTTGACTGCTTGCCATATTTTGAATAGAATTCCTATGAAGAAAAATGAGATATCTCCATATGAGTTATGGAAAGGAAGGAAGCCTAATATAGGTTACTTCAAAGTGTGGGGGTGTCTTGCTTATTGCAAGAAAACGGATCCAAATAAAACAAAATTGGGTCCAAGAGCCATTAAGTGTGCATTTGTAGGCTATGCCTCAAATAGCAAAGCTTATAGGCTATTAGACTTGGAGTCTAATGTGATAATTGAATCAAGAGAGGTAGTTTAGACACAACAATGTGGACAAGTGCTTATATTCTAAGACTTGTGATGACTATGTGGTCATAGTGTGTCTATATGTGGATGACATGTTAATCTTGAGTGATGACATGAAAGGAATAATAGAAACGAAAAGGTTTCTATCCTCAACCTTCAAGATGAAAGATCTTGGAGAAGTTGATACTATATTGGGTATCAAAGTGAAAAGAAAAAGTGGGGGTTATGCTTTGAACCAAACCCACTATATTGAGAAAGTAATTAACAAATTTAGTCATCTCAAGATTAAAGATGCTAATACTCCATTTGATTCAAGTATAAAACTTGAAAAGAATGATGGTAGATCGGTGGCTCAACTTGAGTATGCAAGTGCAATTGGAAGTCTTATGTATGCTGCTCAGTGTACTAGGGCTGACATTTCATTTGCAGTTAGTAAACTAAGTAGGTTTATTAGCAATCCAAGTGTGGAACATTGGAAAGCTATTGGTAGAGTTCTTGGTTACCTAAAGAATACCAAAGAACTAAGCCTCCAATATTCAAAGTTTCCTGCTATACTTGAAGGGTATTCAGATGCAAGCTGGATATCGAGTGTGGGAGATAATTTATCTACCACAGGTTGGGTGTTTACACTTGGTGGTGGGGCTGTCTCTTGGGGATCCAAGAAACAGACTTGTACATCACACTCAACCATGGAGGCAGAGTTTATAGCTCTTGCTGCAACTGGAAAAGAAGCTGAGTGGCTTAGGGATCTCATGATGGACATTCCTTTTACTGCAAATAATGTGTCAATAGTGTCGATACATTGTGACAGTCAAGCCACTCTAGCTCGTGTGTACAGTGGAGTGTACAATGGGAAGTCTAGACATATAAGCATTAGACATGAGTATGTGAGACAATTGATTCAAAATGGAATCATCTCAATCTCATTTGTGAGGTCAAGTGGAAACTTGGCGGATCCTTTTACTAAACCTCTTACAAGAGATTTAGTAAGGATAACATCTAGAGGGATGGGACTAAAACTCCTTAAACAAAATTCACCAATGATGGTAACCTAACTTAATACTAAGAAATGACTAGTCTTAAGTTCAATAGGTAAAAACAAGTCATTGATAAGTGGGTTGTGGCAGCATTAGAACATGTGAGTTCCATCTGTGATGATTAATGCTGGTTGTTACCATTGGAGGGTTAAGCTTAAAGATTTTAATGAAATTCAGTCTATGTGTGACAAGCATCTTAAAGGTAACAAGGATGCTGGAAGAATTTCACCTATGTGAACTTAGGGGTGGTGCCGCCTCTCATGAGAGTTGGAGTTTCTTTCAAGAAAGTTCATGAATGGATTGAGCACATGGCCATAAAAGTGCTAAGCAAGAAAATAATGGGCACTCGTGTGGTTAGTGGAAGTGTGTGTGTTGTTACCGGTTTCGTTACAAGGAATAACTGGTCCAATGCTACAAGCAACCTGGGATTTCAACGGAGCTTTGTGACAATTACACTAAGGTAAAATTCAAATCGAAAGATATTTTATTTTATGCATTTTCACTGTTGAGGTTATAAGGGTTGATGTTTATTTTTAACCAAGTGGGGGATTGTTACATTTATATAAATATATATTGTTGGTTAAAAATAAAGTGTAAAAAGAGTTACACTTTTGAAAATGAAGTGTAAGAAGGGTTACATTTTTTAATGTGTGAATTAAACACATGATTAAGTTTTGGAATGTTACAAAACTTAAGAGGTATTTACACATATGATTAAGTTTTGAAATGTTACAAAACTTGAAAGGTTAAAGAAGACAATGAGTCTTCTCATCTTTGTAACTTTATAAAACTTAAGAGGTTAAGTGTAAGAGAGTTACACATTTGAAATTAAATCATGTTTAATGTGTGAATTAAACATATGATTTAATTTTTTGAATGCTACAAAGATGAAGAGATTGAGGAAGACAATGCGTTTTTTCTCATCCTTGTAACCATTTTTCAACCCTAAGAGTGCTTTATATGACTTTTCTTCTTTTTGAAATCTTATGCAGAAAAGTGAAAAGGCTTGATCAATCCCAAGACTATTTCCATTAGTTCCCTAAAGATTTCTAGAAGTGGGAGGAAATAGAGTCTTTGGACAAAGTTCCAATAACTTGTTTGAGCCTTTCTTGTGTTCTTCTTCTTCTTGTTCTTATTTTGTAACTTTGAGAGTTTTATTGTATCAAAGTGAGTGTTTGAGAGTGTTTCTTTCCTCCATTGTATCCATATTTTTCCAACAGTTTTTACTATAAAGACAAGGACGAAGATAATGAGAGTGTATCAGGTCAAACATGGGTGGTTTGCTATTCCAAGGTGGTTATTCCGAAAATGTTTCGCTCTTATCAATGGACTGAAATTGTGCCTGTATACTCCCAGCGTCGACATTAATTCTGAGAAAGCCGTGAAAGTGAAGGAGTGTGGAGTCCGCCTTATATACTCCCAAGACCTTCAACAAAGCCATCCATTAACAACACAGACAAAGGGTGCAGATGTTAGAATATGCATTGCATGCCAATGGGATGGGGCGCTTCGACGGAAGCGGTGTTTTGAGGGCAGTGACATGAATGAAGTGCCCATTATCGAGAATCCCTTAGAACTTGATAGATTATGTCTGCGGAATTGCAAAAATCTTACGAGTCTGCCCAGTAGAATTTTTGGTTTCAAATCCCTTGCAAATCTCTGCTGCTCTGGCTGTTCACAACTAGAGAGCTTTCCAGAAATCCTGCAAGATATGGAGAGCTTGAGAAAGCTTTATTTAGATGGAACCGCCATAAAAGAGATGCCATCATCAATCCAACGTCTAAGAGGGCTTCAATGTTTGCTTCTGTCAAACTGCAAAAACCTCGTGAATCTTCCCGAGAGTATTTGTAATTTGACATCTTTTAAAATTCTCATTGTCAAAAGCTGTCCAAACTTCAAGAAATTGCCAGACAACTTGGGGAGACTACAATCTTTACTTCGTCTTAGTGTTGGGCCTTTAGATTCAATGAATTTTCCATTGCCGTCTTTGTCCGGTTTATGCTCCTTGAAGACATTAAAGCTTCAAGCCTGCAATCTAAGGGAAATTCCCAGTGAAATTTATTACCTATCATCACTGGTAGCATTATATCTGGGGGGGAACCACTTTAGTCGCATACCTGATGGGATCAGTCAACTTTACAACCTAAAACATCTTGACTTGAGTCACTGCAAGATGCTTCAACATACTCCAGAACTTCCATCAGGTTTATGGTCTCTAGATGCCCATCACTGCACATCCCTGGAAAATTTATCCAGTCAATCAAATCTACTCTGGTCTTCTTTATTCAAATGTTTTAAATCCCAAATTCAGGTATGGTTTTCATATATCATTTAACCTTTCTTTTCATTGAGACACAAAATTCAGAGGGCAATTTTTGTGCAGGGGCGTGAATTTAGAATAACTGTCACAACTTTTATTGCTGAAAGTAATGGGATTCCGGAGTGGATAAGCCATCAGAAAAGCGGGTTCAAAATAACAATGAATCCTTGGAGTTGGTATGAAAATGATGACTTCTTGGGCTTTGTTCTGTGCTCTCCTTATGTTCCACTTGAGATTGAGACCAAAACACATAGGTGTTTCAACTGTAAATTGAATTTCGATGATGACAGTGCATATTTTTCCTATCAGTCTCACCAATTTTGTGAATTCTGCTATGATGAAGATGCATCAAGTCAAGGGTGCTTGATATATTATCCTAAGTCACGTATTCCCAAGAGATATCACTCAAATGAATGGAGAACCTTGAACGCTCCATTTAATGTCGACTTTGGTGTTAAACCAGTGAAAGTGGCGAGGTGTGGCTTCCACTTTCTATATTCCTACGATTATGAACAGAACAATCTCACAATTGTACAACGTAGAAGTAAGCTGTGACACCAGTTCAACAGTAGAAGATACTAATACTGATGTGGAGAGAAGCTGTGATGGCACCACCCTGAATATTGATGGTAATGGTGTTGATGCCCAAGACCATGAAATGGACCAGATGCACAGATGGCTGGAGCTTCTTTGTTGATGTTGACCAAACATTTATCTCAACTTTTTGGTAATTAAGCCA
>JAJJMJ010023767.1:0-30190 GCA_022059055.1 Vitis cinerea | reverse complement strand
TTTTTTTTTTTTTCAAAACCCATTTTTGTTGGGACTCGTTTTAGGGCATTTCTAGGACAAGCCTTTTAATCAATATCCTATTTTGCTATGAGGCACGGTGATTGCATGATCCCTTTAAATTCCATGCTCACTTACTACAAAGATTCCCATGCATCTCCCTCGATTTCCTGAGTTTCAATTTATATTTTTGCTTGTTTTTTTGTGTATATTCTTCAAAAAGTCTTAATTCCCATGCACCAAATGCATACTCACTGCAAAAATATCAATGCTAAGTTTGTTCTATAATCTTCATGATGGATTTTTATTATGTTTGAAGGGAGCAACAATTTTGTCCCTTTGACCTTTCAAGCTCGTTTGGATTAATTTACCCTAAACTCTACCCTTTATCATTCCTATCATGCTCTTTTGGAATGATTTTACTTGTAAGTTTATTCTCATAATGACGCTTGAGTTCCTCATGAATATGAAAATGTTAACAAAATCTAACTTCCATTTTTCCCTTGTGTTGGTCCAAAAGTACAAGTATCAAAATTTAACTTTTAATTTTCTCTAAAGTGTACTTTGACTCTTCTTCTATCATATTTAAGTTCATAATCCACAAGCAAATCATGAAATTTTCTACATTCACTTGTTTCCTCATTCCTCTATGGAAATGCAAAATTAATTGGTAGATTAAAAATGAAGTCCCTGCAACATTGGTAAGTATTGATAAGTTAATAAAACCTAAAGACAAGTGAAATTGAGGAATCATAAGCAACTTGTTTTTGAAATAAAAGTTGAAAGAAGTCATTAGGTTGTTCACAGAGGAGTGCTAAACAATGCTTCAATAGTAAGAGTATTGAAAATTTGCAACTTTGCACATTAGTAGTTTGATACTTGTAAATTTTGAAGCTTAAATATGTAAATAAATTGGCTTCAAGGCCCCTTTCTTTTGCATTCCATTGCTACTAATTCATTAATATTGGACACTACCATACACAACTAAATTTATTGTACATTTATTATATTTTGCAACTCATTCTAACTCATCATTGTACTTAATTTATATAATTGGCAGGTATGAGACTGAGGTTGTCAAGGAAATTGTTAATACAACCATTAGAAGATTAAACCATCAACCTTTAAGTGTGGGAAAGAACATAGTTGGGATTAGTGTTCATTTGGAAAAATTGAAATCGTTGATGAACACTAACTTGAATAAGGTTAGCGTGGTTGGGATATGTGGAATTGGTGGGGCTGGTAAGACTACTATCGCTAAGGCTATTTACAATGAGATCTCATATCAATATGATGTTAGTAGCTTTCTTAAAAATATTAGAGAGAGATCCAAAGGTGATATACTTCAATTACAACAAGAACTTCTTCATAGTATCCTAAAGGAGAAAAATTTTAAAGTAAACAATATTGATGAAGGAATTAGTATGATAAAGAGGTGTATCAGCTCCAATAGAGTTCTTGTTATTTTTTATGATGTAGACGAGTTGAAGCAACTAGAATATCTAGCTGAAGAGAAGTATTGGTTTGAGGCAAAAAGTACAATCATCATTACATCTAGAGACAAACAAGTGCTTGCTCAATATGGAGCGGATATATCATACGAGGTTTCAAAATTAAATAAGAAAGAAGCTATTGAGCTCTTTAGTTTGTGGGCCTTTCAACAAAATCTTCCCATAGAATTTTATAAAAACCTCTCATACAATATCATAGATTATGCTAATGGCCTTCCATTAGCACTTAAAGTTTTAGGTGGGTCTCTTTTTGGAAAGACAACAAGTGAATGGGAAAGTGCATTGTGTAAGCTAAAAACAATACCCCGCATGGAAATTCACAATGTACTTAGAATAAGTTTTGATGGACTCGATGATGTAGACAAGGGGATAATTTTGGATGTTGCATATTTTTTCAAAGGGAATGACAAAGATTATGTGTTAAGAATATTGGGCCCTTATGCAGAGTATGCAATAATAACTCTAAATGATAGATGCCTCTTAACCATTTCAAAAAACATGCTAGATATGCATGATTTAATACAACAGATGGGTTGGGAAATTATTCGTCAAGAATGTCTTGAAAACCCTGGAAGGAGTAGATTGTGGGATTCTGATGCCTATCATGTGCTAACAAGAAATATGGTAAAAGTCAAATGCTTGTATTTGGTTTATGTGTGTGTACTATTATTATTTTTTAAGAAATTAATTACCATATATATGACTCAATTAAGTTTACTACATCTTGTGCTTCACTTACTGTCTTATATTTTTCAAGGGACACAAGCAATTGAAGGACTATTCATCCATCATATCTGAATTGAGAATCTTTCAAAAAGATGAATAGACTTAGATTGCCTAAAATCCATAACCCTTGTAGAAAGCTATTTCTTGAAGACCATCTTCCAAGAGACTTTGAATTTTCTTCTTATGAGTTAACATATCTTCATTGGGATGGATACCCTTTAGAATCTTTGCCAATGAATTTTCATGCAAAGAACCTTGTTGAACTCTTACTAAGGAACAACAATATACAGCAACTTTGGAGAGGGAATAAGGTATTATTATTATTATTATTATTTAGTTACACTTTTTATATTAATTTTCATTGTTTATGTAAACTTATCTATTGAAAAAAATTATTTTGTTCCAGCTTCATGAGAAGTTGAAGGTTATCGATCTTAGTTACTCTGTTCATCTCATCAAAATCCCAGACTTCTCAAGTGTGCCAAACTTGGAGATTCTAACTTTAGAAGGTTGTACAATGGTACTTAAAAGTTTGGTGCAGCAGTATTATAATTACTAAAACTAACTTGGTTTTTCTTTTTCCCTTGAATCTGGCAGGGTGTGTAAACCTGGAGCTTCTTCCAATAGGCATTTACAAGTTGAAAGACCTTCAAACTTTGTCTTGCAATGGCTGTTCAAAGCTAGAGAGATTTCCAGAAATCAAGGGTAATATGGGAAAGCTAAGGGTGCTTGATTTTAGTGGAACAGCTATAATGGACTTACCATCATCAATTTTACATCTAAATGGTCTTCAAACTCTCCTACTTGAAGACTGTTCAAAGCTCCACAAAATCCCTATTCATATTTGCCACTTATCATCATTGGAAGTATTGGACCTAGGTCACTGCAACATAATGGAAGGAGGAACTCCTAATGATATTTGCCATTTATCATCATTACAGAAACTAAATCTGGAAGGGGGCCATTTCAGTAGCATACCTGCTACCATCAATCAGCTTTCAAGGCTGAAAGCCCTTAACTTAAGTCACTGCAACAATCTTGAACAAATTCCAGAGCTTCCATCAAGTCTACGGCTTTTAGATGCCCATGGTTCAAATTGCACTTCATCAAGAGGCCCGTTTTTGCCATTGCATTCTTTGGTCAATTGCTTCAGTTGGGCAAAGGTATAATTTTCATGTCACAGACTTATTTTATGTAGACTCTATATTTACATGGTGCTTTGGTGCAGGATTGGGAACACACTAGTTTTAGCGATTCTTCCTACCATGGGAAGGGAATTTGTATTGTTCTTCCCAGAAGTGGTGGAATTCCAGAATGGATGATGTATGGGAGAGACGGATATTTGGTGACAACAGAGCTCCCTCATAATTGGTACCAAAATAATGAGTTTTTGGGATTTGCTATATACTGTGTTCATGTTCCACTTGATGATGAATCTGAGGACATACCCGAAAAGGAATCTGCACATGGATCCGAGAGTGAATCAGACCATAAATCTGAGGATGAATCTGCTCATACATGGGAGAATGAAACAGATGATAAATCTGTGGCTGGATCTTTTAGTAAGAATGAATATGAACATACGCATTCTTGTAGTCTGAAGTGTTCTTTGAGTGTCATTGGTGATAGAGTTGGAATGATAGATCTTTCCCTGTTAGAATCCAATTGTCTTTGCTATAAAGGCAAGGACGAAGACAATGAGAGTGTATCAGGTCAAATGTGGGTGGTTTGCTATTCCAAGGTAGCTATTCAGGAGTGGTTTTGCTCTGATCATTGGACTCTCATTGGGACTTCATTTGAGGACTTTTACAACAATTCTGAGAGAGCCTTGAAAGTAAAGGAGTGCGGAGTCCGCCTTATATACTCCCAAGACCTTCAAGAAAGCCATCCACTAACGATACAGACAGAGGATGCAGATGTTAGAATACGCAGTGAATGCCAACAGGATGCGACATGCCGAGGGAAGCGGTGTTTTAAGGGAAGTGATATGAATGAAGTACCCATTATGGAGAATCCCTTGGAACTTGATAGTTTATGTCTGCGGGATTGCAAAAATCTTACGAGTCTGCCCAGTAGCATTTTCGGTTTCAAATCCCTTGCAACTCTCTCCTGCTCTGGCTGTTCACAACTAGAGAGCTTTCTAGAAATCGTGCAAGATATGGAGAGCTTGAGAAAGCTTCATTTAGATGGAACCGCCATAAGAGAGATACCATCATCAATTCAACGTCTAAGAGGGCTTCAATCTTTGGTTCTGTCACAATGCAAAAACCTTGTGAATCTTCCTGAGAGTATTTGTAATTTGACATCTTTTAAAACTCTCGTTGTTGAAAGCTGTCCAAATTTCAACAAATTGCCAGACAACTTGGGGAGACTGCAATCTTTAGAGCATCTTTTTGTTGGGTATTTAGATTCAATGAATTTTCAATTGCCATCTTTGTCTGGTTTATGCTCCTTGTGGATATTAATTCTTCAAGCCTGCAATCTAAGGGAAATTCCTAGTGAAATTTATTACCTATCATCACTAGTAGCATTATGTCTGTTGGGGAACCACTTTAGTCGCATACCTGATGGGATTAGTCAACTTTACAACCTAGATGCTTCAACATATTCCAGAACTTCTATCAGGTTTAACGTATCTAGATGCCCATCACTGCACATCCCTGGAAAATTTATCCAGTCAATCAAGTCTATTCTGGTCTTCTTTATTCAAATGTTTTAAATCCCAAAATCAGGTATGGTTTTCATATAGCATTTAACATTTTCTTTTCATGGAGACACAAAATTTAGAGGGTAATTTTTGTGCAGGGGGTTGAAGCTGGAACCATTGTCCAAACTTTTATTCCTGAAGTAATGGGATTCCGGAGTGGATAAGCCATCAGAAAAGCGGGTTCAAAATAACGATGGAACTTCCTTGGAGTTGGTATGAAAATGATGACTTCTTGGGCTTTGCTCTGTGCTCTCTTCATGTTCCTCTTGATACTGAGACTGCAAAACATAGGAGTTTCAACTGTAAATTGAATTTCGATCATGACAGTGCATCTTTTCTGTTGGATGTTATCCGGTTTATACAATCTTGTGAATGCTGCTTCGATGAAGATGAATCAAATCAAGGGTGGTTGATGTATTATCCTAAGTCATATATTCCCAAGAGATATCACTCAAATGAATGGAGAACCTTGAAAGCTTATTTTATGGCCACCCCAGTAATAAACCAGGGAAAGTGGAGAGGTGTGATTATGAACACAACAATCTCACAATGGTACGAGGCAGCAGTTCTCATGGGGATTTGGGTGGCCTTAGATCAGCTGTACAAGATACCAATAGTAATCATTCTCAGAGAAGCTGTGATACCAGATCAGCAGTAGAAGATACTAATACTGATGCCCAGAGAAGCTGTGATGGCGCAATGCAGAATATTGATGGTAATGGTGTTGATGCCCAAGACCATGAAATGGACCATATCCACAGATGGCTGGAGCTTCTTTGCAAATTTGTCCATTGGATATGCTGTACAAGACACTAATTTCAAGTAAGAGAATTGTTGATGTTGACCAAACATTTATCTCAACTTTTTGGTAAGTCACCTTACTTTTCTCTTCTTATTTTCTATTATATATTCCTCGGTGATTTCAAGAGGTATTCAAAAACCATTTTTATTGGAACCTATTTTAGGGCATTTGTAGGATAAGCTTGATTGCATTGTTAATTTTTTTTTGAAGATCAAACATTTTGTTGGATAAGTTAGTGCACATCAAGTTTTGATGGGATATTCCAAGCTGCTAAATACATAATGTCAAATGCCCAACCTCCATCGGTTAAACCATGGTTATCCGTATTAATCAAGGCAAGTCAAATACTTCAAACCAATTTCTAAATTTTGATTAAAGTCATGCCAATTTGAACTCACACTTTTGTACTATCCATAATTCTTGGTCTCAAAAGATAGAATCTCCAAGCTACGAGCAATCAAATTAGGTGGGAAAGAACAATTCAATTCCAAGTATTTTGTTTTGGAATACTTTAAGATGCATGTTGGTATTTGTTCCTATGTATTTCAAATGAGCAAAAAATTAGGGCATTGCATTTGTTAACTAAAGCTGATGTTGGGATTGATTCTTTAGTTCATAAGTTATTACTTTTGAAGCATTAAACATTTTGTGAAACTAGCTTATTATAGAAAATTACATAATTTAATGTCTTAACCCCAAGCTTGATTGATATCCAAGTGAAATATCTCAAGCAATTGAAAGTGCAAATTTGATATGATTATTCAAAGGCCCAAAACTCGATTGATCAACCCATACATCCTTATTCATTCGGGCTAGATAGACGCTACAAGGAAATTTCCAATTTTGATTCAACTATTATCTAGTTGAATTAACACTCTTTTTAATTTGCTACTCCATCTATTCTTTTGTTTTTTTAATCTCAAAGGGAAAGAGAATGTCAAATTAAGAACAAGCAATCAAATTCAAAAAAGAACATCTTGATTTCACATTTGAGTGTGAGTATTTAGAAACACATTAGATGAGCTATTCTTATATATTAGTCTCAACTTACAAGTAGAGAAAAGTAGGGATCATAAGTGAACCACCAAAATATGACTATTGATATTCACATAATACATATATTATAACTTCTTTTCTATGCTCATCAGGTAAATTATGCTATTCTAGAAACGACCAATAAATTAACTAGTGTGTTCATAATATTCAAATAAAAGTAATGAAATTTAAACCCTTATCTAAACAATTAGGAATGCATTCGTGAAAAATAAGGCATAAATAAAAATTAAATTCTTTTAATTTGTGGAGGACCCGTAAAGTTTTATTAGCCAACCAAGTAAAATCATGGATGCATCCACATCTCATATTAAAAATGTCCTCATGTTCATTCTCATGATCAATAATAAAAAAAAAAGAAAAAAAAAACAACTTCTTTAATTATAGGATCTTTTTTTTAAGTTGTAATGAACCTTTTTGTTGTACATGATCTCAATTGTAATATGGTGCTAATGTTGATGATGCACTATTTCTTCTCATGCCAATGTCAATATTTACAATACAACATTCTTTCTAATAATAACATATTTATTAAAAGAAACCAAAAAGACACATTTATTTAAACTAGAAAGTGAAATCAAATTATTTCTATAGTTAGGAATATAAAGACAATCTTTGAGTATAAAAGACATTTCTTCTTTAAAAGAAGGGTAACATCTTTCACTACTTGCACAACTATCCTTACATTAGAAGCTAAAGTCAAATATATGTTCTCATCATTCAACCTTTTCCTTATGTGAAACCCTTATAAAGAATTACAAATATAGTCATAAACCTCAAAATCCTAGCAAAAATTGGTGAAATTCACTAAACATGATTTAGTTGAGAATATGATGCATACCTTGTTTTTTCTTCTATATTTTAGGATCCTCCTTTTTTCAATAGTTTTTTTTTTTCTTTTTTTTACCACAACCAAAGCATGTGCCCTTTCCTTTGCTCTTCTTTTCCCAAGCCTTGAACTTTCCCTTCTATTTGGTACTTCTAGTCTTGTTCTTCTTCTTATTGGTAGAAGAACTTGAAAAACCTTTTATTGATTGCCATATGAATACCCTTTTAATCCTTTAGAATTTCCTTAATCAGTTAGAGTTCCCTCATAGGTTCGGACAAGTTCATCTACATCTTATTCATAAAATAGTTGAGTTTGAACTACCTAAGGGAATCTAATAAGGTCTCTAAGATCATATTAACCTTGGTTTCCTCGACAATGCTAGATCCAAAAATCTCCACTCTATAAGAGTGTAATTATACATAGCATATAATCTCTTATGGGAATTCACTTTATCATTTTGGTGTTCATGATAGTCATTAGGGTAGCTTGTCTATCATAACTCTTCTTATTACCAAACATCTCTTCCTAGCTAAAGAGAATATCATAACTTTTTGCATGAGACATGTGTTGTTGTTGCAACAAATTATCCAAAGACCTAAGTATAAGATACTTGGCATTCTTGTCCCGCCTTATGCCATCTATTATATTCCTCTCCATGTTCTTTTGAGGGCTACTTATTAGGATTATTTAGAGCAAATTCTTGAGTTACCCATTCAAGCTCCTTTGATGTAAACACTATATCCAAATTTCTCTTCTAATCCACATAATTATGTTTAATTAATTTGTTTGTTGTGAGAATCGGAGTAATTGGATTAAATGACATGATTAATTTAACAAAAACAAACAACATGCATTAAGTACTGAGCATTAACCATAAGGCAAGATAATAAATTTAGCACAATATAGAGCTCTTATGACTACATAGCTTTTGCTAGGTATCATAGAATCATAAGTATCAATCCCACCTTAGGTTGGGCATGATCTTATTACTAGGTAGAGACCTTCTCATATTAATCTTCCTATTTTAAAACTCTAAGGCAAGATTAACATATCCTTTTATTTAACCCTTAATTATGCAAGTGGGACCACATTGGATGACTCAACCACTTCTAAGTTAAGTGTATGAATATTGTCTTTAATATTAACGTCACCAAGTAAAAAAAAAAAAAAACCATTGTTGAGGTGGTTGCTCTACTAACATATCTAGTCTCGCCAATTGGAAAGTTCATATCCTTTGATTTCTAGCCAACTCACCATTGGGGTGACAATGACACAAAATCAAGATGGACTTGATAATGAAGGTTGTGGGCTTTGCTAAGGCCTTGCCCACTTTATCTTTTGAGTTAATTGGAGCTTTTAAATTCCTTGGTAATTCCCTTGATAAATAATTATCTTCTAAAAAAAATTTCAAAATTATTAATTTCCTAATTAGAAACATAAGGAGATAAGAGGATGTAACTTTGAAAATGATAAAATTTTCATAAGAGAATTTTATCCTAAATTAATTTGATAGCAAAATTGTTTTCAAATTTTAAAAATTCTCTTTTCTCATACACTACTCCAATTTAATAAATGTCTTATCTTGAAATTAATATTTTCATAGAAATTTATTTCCCATTAAATTACTAAATTTCCAAAACTTTTTAGTAATATCTTATTATTGTCTATTTTGAAATTTTCCAAAATTGTTTATTATTCTAATTGAAAATTCTCAAAATAAGAAAATTTATAAAAATGAAAAAAAATTAAAATATAGAGAGCACCTTATCTAGAAAGAAAACTTTTATTTTTCAGGAATTCTCATAAAATAAATTTAAGTCAATAAATTTTAAAATCCTTCAAAATGATTTTATAAAATGAAATTTTGCTCTCTTTAATTTAAATTTTATTTTCATAAAAAGTTCTTTCTTTAGTCACCACTTTTCCAATTTAATAAAAATATCCTTTTGAAATCTAATTTCCAAGGAAATTTATTTGTATCAAAATTACTAAAAATCCAATTTTCATGCACAACATGCCATATATATATATATAGCTTAAGAATATAAAAAGGAAAATTAAAATAATTTCCCCCAAGCTTAGGGATCTTGTCCCAAATTTTGGTAGCAAAATATTTAAATTTTAATTTATTCAAAAAATTGCCTAAATACCCATGCAACCAAAATTAAGTTACAGAAACAAAAAAACCTAAAATTATAGAAAAACCTAAAAAAAAAAAGACCCCATGTTGGAGAAATTGTAGCTACCATAATACGAGTGCTCGGGCCACCTTAAGAAGCACTCAAGTGCTTAAGCTGTGGCTTGTAATGCTTGAGCATTATCACTTGGACTACTATGCTGAGAGCTTGATTCTCAAATTTTTTTCATTTTTGTCCCGAAAAAACTCACCTTTCTTGACTGGTTTTTCTATATGAATGCCCCAAAATGAATCACAAGCTTTGATCCTTTCTTTTGGGTCACTATAGATGGACCAAAGTTAAAATTTTTACAAAGAATACAAACCATTATGCTCTCAAAATGGAGCTTACAACCCATCCATTAAAAGAAAAAGATTTTATAGAGAAATCTAAAATTCTATTCTCTTTATAATGTTTACAACCCAAGAGAGACAAATAATAATAATAATAATAATAATAATAATAATAATAATTCAACATGCATTCATTCATTCATTCATTCATTCATATTAAAAATAAATGTCCATGTATTCACCCTTATGGGCCATGGGATAAATCAACACTCCTATAAACAAAGTTTACAGTGTTGGGAACCTTGAATTACTCTGTTCCCATACCCTAAATCTTGTAGGATGCATGTAAACTATCATAGGCTTCTCTAAATTTACTATAGTAGAAACATATGACTATAAAAACCATATTACAATAAAGATCTAGAGAAAAAAATGCTTATACCTAGATTGGATGTTCCCAAATCAAATTTTTGCGGTGAAAAACATGTCTAGAAAAACCAGAGAGTCTTTCCTCATGTTGCTCCCCATGTGCGAGTCCCATGCGATTCCCATGCACACGGTTTGTGTGTGTCCCATGCGCTTTTTGTGCACACGGCCTATGCACATCCAAGTGTTGTAGCCCTTCATCCAATGAGGTCTTGTACACCCAAGATCTTCTGCTTGATGACTTGAACCACGATCTTGGAATTCCAAAGTGTGGGATTTATAAGGGAGAAGGTTATGGATCTCTCTCTCTAAGGGTGGAAGATAACTCTCACCACAAGTCATTAAGAAATCCTAACCTATAAAGGGGTATTTATAGGATTACCTAATGGGCTTAAGTGACTTAAGTCCATCAAGGCTTGGGCCACTTTATCTAGCCCAAAACGGGTCCTACTTGATTAATTAACAACATAGACTAGTCTAATTAATCAATTAACCTAAACCAAAGATCTTGTTCACTATCCCCTATGCAACTTGACATAATTATCAAAACACCCTTATGCACCAAAATGAACCTAGAGTCAATCTAACCCTCATAAGCCATATCATCATGGTATATGAGCTCAAAACAGGGACCACTAGGACCCATAAGAGTATTGGCTCCCTTATAATCTAATTCTGAAGTTGATTCAATATTTCACTAAATAGAATCAACTGCACTCTAGTACCTAACGTAAATAACAATGAGACGAAGCTTGGGTCTGTGACCTACTATCCACTACATGAAGACTTTTCATGAATTGATGTTCGTAATCTAACAAGGTAGTGTTATCACCTATCAACATTATCTCACAAATCCTTGAGTTACATATCTCACTTATTATCTAATCAACTAACATACTTCAGCTCCAAGAAACTAGCATATGTCAAATTCCACTAAAGAAATTACTATGGCCATCTATTTCATGATCTCATGTCATTTGGATCACCTAAGGGGATACATTGTCTCAATCCCATGAGATATTATGGTGCCTCTATTAAGATACCTGTTGCCACCAACCTCTATCAACAGTGACCCAATTCATAGGGATATATGACCACTTTAGGGTCTCACCCATAGGTTAAAACCTCTTATTGATTTCAGCACATGCTCAATATCCTCTCAAGGTTGAGAGTCCATGTGTTATAGTAGTTTGGTGAATCATGACATTTGATAGCCTTATATCATGATTCACTATAGGTCCTGTCTAGTGTGCATCACATACACTAGTGCACTCACCATGGGAAACCCATCCCAATGGTCAAGATAAGTCATCCCTCAAATTAGAAGGTGGTGCACTACAATCTCTACTAGATTGCCTAAATCTATGAACCAACTGTGGACAACTTATCTACTTATAAGGAACCCACAACTTGTATCTTCTATGCAACTCCTAATGTACATAAGTTATGTTCAAAGTAAGAGACATAGGTTGAATGCTCAAATCAATGTCAATACAACAAAGGGATAACAAGGGGATGGTTAAGTCTAATTTTGTTATACCATGTCTTGCTTTTAGAGGCTCAATCCTAATGAGTAGGTCAATCCTATCCTAGCGCTCTCACACCACTTGTTAGGATGGGATCATGAGTGCATGCATCTAAGACCTTGTGGCTACAAGATCTAAGTATAAGATGAAGTAAATACAATTTTCAAGGAAAAAAAAAGTCTTACTGTGGACCTAAATTTCTCATGTGTGTCTCCACTTGTTAGCAATACTTGTTTTTTTTTTTTTGTGAAAAAAATAATATTTTTATGAAAATTGGATTCATTGCTTATTATTATTTTTTAAAAAATAAAATAAAATAAGAAACTATAACCCTTAAAAAAATGACTCCTTAAGTTTTGGAAAAGCATGTCTTTGAAAAGCCCGAGTCTTGGTCCAAGAATCTAGTTACCTATTGGGAAGGTACCTCATAGTGGTAGCACCCCTCTAGGCCCTAAAAAGGTCTCTACTTGCTTAAATTGCGGAAATTATAACAATTAGCTGATTGATTAAGGACACTAGGAAAGGCTAAGGTGTTAACCTAAATTATAATAATATATTAAACAAACATGCAAGCTTTGTTAATCACAAACATGAAGTAGAGTTAGCAAGGGACGTTCACACATGAATCATACACAACTGTTAAAGGTGAGGAAGCGTACTTGAATAGCAAAAGTAAATTACAAAGTGCTTCCATAAGATATAGGAGGATAGAGTAAATAACAATGTCAAATAGTAAAATTCTAAATCCTAGCATGCACGGTGTGTATAGTATCAAGCTAAATATAATGTGTGGAAAGAAAATATCATAACTCAACCATGAGAAAAGCTTTTCGGTTGAAACATTCTTCCAAAATCAACTACAAAGAATAAGGAACATCATACTATTTTTGAAAACAAAAACACTCCAAGCAATCAAGAACAAATTTTTTTTAATAAAGGGTCGGTGGCTGAGTTGAAACTAATAGCAAACATGAGTTATAAAAATCTTTGATGTAAGGGTTCCATCAAGTCTCCATTGAATATTCATAAGTTTAACCTAGTATTCTCATTAGCTTGAGAGCACAAGTTTAAACTTGTGTGAATGAAAACAAAGTTTCAAAAAACCAAAAAGTAAAGAATGCAACTTAGATGAAATGAGTTGCATGATTTTAAAAGAGAATATGTTCTTTGCTTAAACCTTGAATGGATAATTTTTTTCAAAGCCTTCTAATGATTTAAATACTTTTGAAAATGATTTTAGGGCAAACAAAAAAGAGACCATGTGATTTAGTAAATTTCAATCAATATAGACAAAATAAGGATTTTTTATTTCTTTCTTAGAGGTATTTAAAAAAAATAAGAAAAAAAGGTGAACTTGGATCCCAAAAGCTACCTTTCATTTGATTTTTTAATAAAATTTTTAATGAAATAAATAGTACCAGAAAATTACAACTCAAACTAACTTTTCAAATTTTGATTTTTAATAAAATTCTAATTACATGAATAGTATTGAGAAAATTAAATGAAACCAAAACTTTTCAAATTTTGATTTTTAATCAAACTCTAATGAAATGAATAGTATCTAGTAAATTAAAACTCAAACTAAACTTTTCAAAATTTGATTTTTAATAAAATTCTAATGAAATGAATAGTGTTGAGAAAATTAAATTAAACCAAAACTTTTCAAATTTTGATTTTTAATAAAATTAGATAAATAGTACAACATGCTAAATGACATGAAGATAAAGAAAAACTAAATCCTAAAAACTTTCTAAGCATTCAATAGAAATAAAAAAAAAAAAAAACTAAATCCTAAAAACTTTCTAAGCATTCAATAGAAATCAAAACTTAAATAACATGAGACAATATACAAAATCAAGGATAATACATAACTAGAAAAATAAGTGCTAACAATTTTCTAAGCACTCAATAAAAATCAAAACTTCAATAACATAAAACAATATACAAAACCCAGAAGAATACATAACAACTAGAAAAAATAAATCCCAACATTTTCTAAACTTACCTTTTTCTTCAAATTATGATCTGAAGATAAAGTCTGAAAACCCCCACGAAAGGCTGTTGATCCCTCTCCACTCAAAACCCCTTTGAATCGCTCAAAACGTCTCATTTTTCTCTCAAAAGAAGGCGGTCTCTTCCTCTTCCCAAACGTCCCCTTCCTTTCATCAATTGTTCATCATGTTTCCTTTCTTTTCTTTTCTTTTTTCTAAAAAAAAAAAAAAAAAAATCAATCTCAATTCGTGTCTAGGTCTTTCTCTTCCTTAATGATTTCCCTGCAATCTTTTCCTCAAATGCATGCTTGAAATCCGTTTTGGCAAGTCAATGACAACCACCTCACTTTTCCTAATCCAAGATGGTGAGTAGCCTTCTCTAAAATGCATGAATCTCTATTCTTCTCAATATGGCCGGCTCCTATAGTCCATGAATCCTTATATGTGCCCTTCTTTTCTAAACTCAAATATCCTCTATAAAAGAATTATGATATCCTCTTCCAAAATACTCATATTCCTTTTAAAAAAACTTCTCCCTCTCCTTAAAAAAAAAAAAAATATTATATTTTATCCTTTTTTTTTTTTTAAAAAAAAAAAAAAAAATAGTACCATCTTAAAAAAAAAATTCTTATCTTCTATTCCTTTTAATTATTTTCCTTCTCCTTTAAAAAAAATTGATGTCATCTTCAAAATAATTTTCATATCTCTTTTTTTAAAAAAAAATTGATGCCATCTTAAAAAATTCTCATATCTTCATTTTTTATATAAATATAAAAATAAAAAAAGTTCTCATATTCCTTTAAAAAATTCTCACTCTCCTTTTTAAAATGTATATAAAACGAATTCTAAAAAAATGTAACTAGATAATATACCTAAATAAGAAATGGATGAACTAACTTAGAGTGTTCCTAAATGGCATGAACTAATGTGCAACTAAAATGAAAAAGTGCATCTAAACTAAGGTGAACTAATTATGCATCTAAGAGAACTATCCTAAAGTGTACCTAAACTAGAATGAACTAAATATGCCTCTAAAATAATTATTCTAAAGTGCGACTAAGAGAAAGCTTCTTAAAATGAACTAGATAAACTGAGCTTAAGTGTACTTAAAGTGAACATAAGTGATCTAAGTGAGACTAAATGAGCTAACATGAGCTGGAACTTGAATTTTAACCCCAAACAAAAGGTTTACTATGCGTTAAGCCAACCACTAGGGCAAGTTTGTCCCTTGTTATATAAGTTGCACCAAATATATATAAACTCAAATTCACTGTATAAACATAATTTTAAAAAATGTTTTAAAGAATAAATTAATTATAATTAAATGAAAAAATTTCATCTATTTGAATACTAAAAATATAAAAATTATTATGATAATTTTCTTCATAGTGTTTTTAATATCATTAATATATTAATTAAGTATTAAAAATTATACATATATCATCATTTATTTTGTATCATTTAATATGATTGAATTAAGCGAATTATAATTTCAATATTAAATATAATTTTAAATTAGACTTATTATAATCAAATATCACAATATTATTATCGAATAATATTTGATATAATTTAATAATAAATGTATACTTATGAAATTCATATATTTTTTATTAGCACATATAATATTATTATCAAATATGATAAATTATATCATGCATATATCAATTTCTTGAATAAAACAACTTTAAAATATCTATTATACTTGTAATTTTATTTTTAAGAGTTTTTTCTTAAATTTTTATAATTTCTGATCAATTTTAAGTTCACCGACATTTTATGTCAAAATATTTGTCGATATATCCATAAACGGAAGTACCAATATATCCGTAATTACCGATACTTTCATCCTTGATTGGAATAGGCCAAGACATTCCTAAATGGGTCAAGTGTGCCTAAATAAGCCAAGTATGCCTAAATGGGTCAAGGTGTGCCTAAATGTGCCAAGGTATTCCTAAATGGGTTAGGTATGCCTAAATGAGCCAAGGTGTTCCTAAATGGGCCTAGGTGGGCTTAAATGGGTTGAGGTGCCTAAATGGGCCTAAGTGACCTAAATGGGTCAAGGCATGCCTAAGTGGGCCTGATTGTCATGCGACATATGTGGCTCACTCGTAAGCTGAGTGTTAGCCTTCAGAATGAGATCTTCACCATTGGAATTAAATAAAACTTTGGGTAAGCATGCTTGTGTTTCTGAGAGGTTTTCTTTTAAATTATAATCCCCACCATTCAACCATAATTGATTCCTCTTTCAATTGATTCAGCTCAAACCTATCTAAGTTGTTATTTGGAGAACCTGCTTCTAAACTGCTGGATTAAGGTTGGTGTCAAGAAAATTGTGGTCAAGCTCTGCAGAAGTAGGGTCTTTGTCTTCTCTAGGGTTCCTAGGGGTAAGAACCCCAAATTTTCAATAATCACTATCATCCTTTTCACCATTGACTGTGTTTTCACCATTAAACCAAAAACTGTTAATGCCTCCTTGATACATCCATTTCTGAAATACCTATCTATCATAATCTTCCAAGACACATAAATCCACTCCCCATGAAACTTTCCATTTTTCCACTTCCCATCTTTCAAGAGTTCTCTAACAAGAATGAATACATGATAGACCCTCATCCAACTTCCCTGCATAACTGCAAACACCCTTATCCACTTTGCTATCACAAACTTGCAAGCACTGTAACCCTAGTGCATAAGGAATTCCACCCATGCCCACAGGCAAAGATTCATAGACAGCAGTACCCCATTCTACATGATTGCCTTACCCTTGTCCAGAGCATCAAGTATAGATGTACTGATCCTCATCTGTATCCCTCCATTGCATCCTTAGGCATTTCAATGTGGACCACATGGCCCATAGGTATCCAGAAATACCCATTTGTATAGAATTTGCCCTCATGGGGCTCTCCCAGAAAAAATCCCAATCAAGATGGACAACCCAAGCTTAGATGCGCAGCACCCCGACTTACCAGAAACAGAGGAATAAAAAGCAAGGATAGGAGCCAGAGTAAAAACTGAGGGAAGAGAAAATAAGAAATCAAGCAAAACATGAACATATAGAGCCTCATTTCAGGTGGTATCCATGGGCTTATAACAAGTGGAATTATTGGGGAACAAGATGTTGAAACCACTTTATAAAAGAGACACACAGAGGAAGAAAGAAATTTTTTTATTGATATGGTGATATTTTTAAACTTCACCTGATACAAGCCTTTTATAGGCAAAACCATCAACAGAAATAGAAATACTAAAAAATAGGAATAGAAAGATAACCAGTCACTCTAAACGTGCTGCAACGACCTCCCTAAGACTCGGACAATTCCTAATTTATTGAAAAACTAAACAGAGGCATATTTTTGACACAAAAAAACAAACTTGACTTGTTCAATACATCCTCTCAGTCACATGCTGATGTTGATAACTTTAACATTCTCCCTTAACATCAGCTTCCAAAATCTTTACCATACTGAGCTGATGACAAAAGCTTTCAAACTTGCTACCACTCAAACCTTTTGTGAATAAGTCTACAAGTTGGTCTTCTGACTTAATCTGCTTCAGCTCAACCTCTTCTTCCAGGACCTTTTCCCTGATAAAATGATAATGCATTTCCACATGTTTTGTTCTTATATGAAAGACTGGATTCTCCGCCAATCGAACTGCCGACTGGTTGTCACAGTACAATGGAACTGCATAGTCCACTAGTTGATGTAGATCATTCATCAGCCGTATAAGCCACATACTTTCTTGAGCTGCCATTGCTGCTGCTCAGTACTCTACCCCCGTTGTTGATAGAGATACTGTTGGTTGTCTCTTGCTACACCAAGAAATTGCTCCTAATCCAAGCATAAACACATACCCGGTAGTTGATCTGCGGGTGTCGTGATCTCCTGCATAATCAGAATCACAGTAGCGAACTAGCTTGCAATCTTCACATTTTCTTGTACAACAGACCATAATCAATTGTACCCTTCACATGTCTCAAAATTCGTCGAACTGCTTCCAAATGAGGCTTCTTTGGATTTTGCATGTATCGACTCATCACACCAACTGCATAAGAGATATCGGGTCTAGTTAAAGTTAAGTAAAGCAACTACCCACCAATTGTTGATACATTGTTGCATCTTTCAAGTCTTTGCCTTCGTGTTTACACATCTTGGCATTTGGTTCCATTGGTGTTGAGATCGGCTTACATTCGAGCATCCCGAACTTTTTCAACAAATCTTTGGCATATTTTTGTTGATAGAGAAATATCCCTTCATGTGTACGATCCACCTCTAGCCCAAGAAAGTACTTAAGTTGTCCAAGTTCTTTCATCTCGAAACGAACTGACAAGTTCTCCTTTGTTCGGCAAATTTCTTCAACATCATCTCCAGTGATGATTAGATCATCTACGTATACAAGTACGATAGCTAACTTTCCTCCATTAGCTTTGACAAACAAGCTAGAATCTGCAGGTGTTACTGAATACCCACTTTGAGTTAGAAATTCAGCAATCTTACCATACCATGCTCTGGGTGCTTGTTTCAATCCGTAGAGTGCTTTCCATAGCTTACATACATATTCAAGATGACCTTGACTCTGAAAGCCCATCGGTTGATTCATATAGATCTCCCAATCCAACTCTCCATGCAAGAATGCATTCTTCACATCCATCTGCCACAAGTCCCAATCTTTGTTAGCTGCAAGTGTAAGTAAGACTCGTATAGTTGTAAGTTTTGCAACTGGACTAAACGTTTCATCATAGTCTAGTCCATATTGTTGAGAGAATCCTCGAGCTACCAAACGAGCCTTGTGTCTTTCTATTGATCCATCTGTGCGATGTTTTATCTTATAAACCCATTTGCAGGAAATAGGCTCTACATCTCTTGGCTTTGGCATGAGCTCCCAAGTCTGATTTCGTTTTAATGCTGCAATTTCCTCTTTCATAGCTTTACTCCAGTATGGATTCTGAAATGCTTCTGCAAATGTCTCTGGTTTTTTTACGTTTGCATCTTCCACTATGGCAACATTGGCATATTTGGGATTTGGCTTCTTGGTTCTTGCGGATCTTCTAAGTGGAATTGGTGCTTCTGTTTCACTAGGCTCACCTTCTTCGCTTGGTTGTCCATGCACACCAATTTGCCAAGGACTTTGAGTTTCGTCATCTCCGATATCACCATCAGCTGCATTTTCAGCTTCGCCTAAGCTTAGTTGGATTTGAGCAGATTGCAACTCATCCTTAAAAACATCTAAATCTGGTAATATTTTCTTTTCTGAGGACCACCATGAAGATGATTCATCAAACACCACATTTCGGGATGTGTAACACTTTCCAGTTGTAGGATCGCAGCATCTCCATCCTTTTCGTTGACTATCGTATCCTACTAAGACACACCTAACAGCCTTCTTATCCATCTTGCTGCATAGATGATTAGGTACAAAGACATAGCAAACACATCCGAAAACTCGAAATTAACTAACTGTAGGCTTTATGTTCCACAATTTTTCAAAGGGTGATGAAAAATTTAACCTTTGTTGAGGAAGCCTATTGATCACAAAAGTTGCAGTCTTCATTGCTTCTGCCTAAAACCGTCTTAGAACATTCTTTGCATGAAGCATACTTCTACAGATTTCTGCTAGGTGCCTGTTCTTTCTTTCTGCTACGTCGTTTTGCTGCGGAGTGTTGGCACATGTGAACTGATGGCGTACTCGGCATTCTCGGAGGAAGTAAAAAAACTCATCTGAGGTATACTCTCCCCCATTGTCAGTACGCAGACAACGGATTCTTTTATCAACCTCTGCTTTCGTCATTTCCTTGAATTCTTTAAACTTTGAGAAAGTTTCAGATTTTTCTTTCATAAAGTACACCCACACGTACCTGGAAAAATCATCAATAAAGGTCACCATGTATTTCATCCCACTAAGAAAGGCTTGCTTAACAGGTCCAAACACATCAGAGTGAATTAGCTCTAATGGCCCCTTTGCTTTCCATTTTGACTTTTCATACGGCAACTGATGCACTTTGCCGTACTGACATCCTGCGCAGATTGTATCTTTTCTTACTTCAAGTTGTGGAAGTCCCTTCAACATTGACTTTTTCATCATCACAGTTAGTTTAGAATAACTAACGTGACTTAATCGCATATGCCATAAATCGGTTGTCTCATTCTTTCTGGTCTTGTCTACATATGCGGTTTCTGCAGACATCACATAGACTGACTCTAGTCTCCGTCCCTTTATCACCGGCTCTTCCATAATCTCAAGGTCATGATAAACTTTCACATCTTGAGGGCCAAATAGAACAAAATAGCCTGAAGACGTTAATTGTGCTACCAAGAGAAGATTTTTCTTCATACCTGGGACGTGATAAACATTTTGAAGTGACACATCATTAGTATTATATTGGGAAGAGACTACCGTATTACCAATGTGAGCTATTGGTAGTTTTGAGTTGTTCGCTGTGACTACCATATGTCTTCCCTTGTACTCCGATAAATCCTGCAACTTTTCTTTATCACCCGTCATATGATTTGAGCAGCCTGAGTCAATGATCCAATCATTCTCATAATCAATTTGTTTAGACATTGTTGCTATAAAAGCTGATTCTCCTGTTGCAGCAAAAAATGCCTGAGCGTCCCACTCATCTTCGCTTTTGGAAGTAGTAGCATTACTTTCCCCAAGCCATTTTTTCGACCAACAATCTTTTGCCATGTGATCCTTATTTCCGCAATTGTAGCACTTCCCTTCAAATTTTTTTCTGGTACCAGGATTCTTCGAATCTCCCTCAACACGAGCACTCCCTTCACCTTGACTACTTTTTGTCTTGTCCTCATTCCTTTTAATTCTGCTAACGGTGTGCTGCTTGGAATTCCACCTGCTTTTGTGGGCATAAAGGGCTTCCTCTTCACCCTTGAGTGAAACTCCTCCCATTTGTTTAGCCAAGGCTTCTTGACCAGCAAGCAAATTCTCAAACTCAACAAGTGATGGTTGATTTTGCCATCCTTGTACAGCAGCAACAAAACCTCTGAATTCTGGTCTCAAACCATGGATGATTATTCTCTTCATCCTGGTTTCACCGATTGGGGCTTCTAGATCCAACTCGGAAATTTCCCGGCATAACATCTTCACCTTGTGAAAGTATTGAGCGATCGTCAAGTCACGTTGTGCTATCGACAACAACTCACTCTCTAGGAGTTGGAGCTTTATGTCATTCTTCTTTGAGAACAGCTTGGTGAACGTATTCCAAGCTTCATAAGGGGTTTTGGCATCTCGAATGTACTCTAGCACATCTTCTTCGATCGTTGTCTTCAAAGCAAACATCGCTTTGCCCAATTTTATCTTCCATTTCCGTAGTATACCATTCGCATCCTCAGCCTCCGGTTGAGTAATTTCACTTCCGTTCACAACCTCCCACAAGTCTTGGCCTTGCATGTATGACATCATGCATGTTGACCAAGTATTGTAATTTTGGTTGTTGAGCTTTTTTATTCCGCCAATGACTTGAAGATCACCCATTTCACTCTCTCTTTTCCTCACATGTTTGATTCTCAAACACTCTCTGAAATCTCTCTTCAACCTGGCTCTGATACCAAATGTTGAAACCACTTTATGAAAGAGACACACAGAGGAGGAAAGAAAATTTTTTATTGATATGGTGATATTTTTAAACTTCACCTGATACAAGCCTTTTATAGGCAAAACCATCAACAAAAATAGAAATACTAAAAAATAGGAATAGAAAGATAACCAGTCACTCTAAACGTGCTGCAACGACCTCCCTAAGACTCGGATAATTCCTAACTTACTGAAAAACTAAACAGAGGCATATTTTTGACACAAAAAAACAAACTTGACTTGTTCAATACATCCTCTCAGTCACATGCTGATGTTGATAACTTTAACACAAGAGCCATGATTCTCAGATATCAAGTTCAGAAATAAATCCATGCATTAGTCTTGTATGGGGAAAGCATAGAAAACCCAAAACAGAGCATGTATACAAAGGATCAAATTCAGCCAAAAACAATCAAATAACTCTTCATGTCTACACCAATCAATAAGATAAAGTCCAGAAAAATAGCAGAAAATGAGAGAAAAATAGCGTGAAAATGAGAGACAAGAAGTTCAGAGTAGGCATACCCGGAAAGTTTTCCTCAAGCAAAGAGTTGCTTGGCTTCAAGCTCTACTTTCCTTCCCATGAATCAGCAAGACCTCTCTCAGCTTCTTTTCCTTTGCTCCAACTCCCTCTTACTCAATATTCCTCTCCTCAAACGTATTTCACCCAGCTCCCTACCTTTCTTCTCAATTTTTCCTCTGTTTCATAGCGTTTGCTCAGCTCTCTCTGTCTAAGCTCAACTCACCATCTCTCTCAATCTCAAACCAACGGTCTCTACTACCTGAGACAGTCCCCCCGAATACTCCTATACACTCTACTTGTTTTCTTCTCTACTCCTTCTCGTCCCCAAAACAGCCTTCACTCTCTTTCCCAAAAAAACCCAACTCACTCTCGCTGCTCCTCCAAGCCTCTCTAAAAACAGCTACCAAAAAGCAACCTCCTGGACCTCTGCTACATGTCACCATAGTATAGAATACCCCTCTGTCCTAACCAAACTGCTGCTCCCAGAAAACCACCACCACTCCTACTCACTCTCTTGACAACTCACCCTCTCCAGTTGGTTTTCGGAAGCCTTCAGAAAGTGGTAAAAAAAGTGTTTAAAAAAAAAGTCTCCCAATGTCCAAAATTAGGGATCTATAAATATGCTCATCTTCGATATAGATCATAAGTGTAATGAATGGATCACAAATACATGAGAGATGAATGGAACAAAGTGAATTGTACCGAATAACAGAAAGGTCCTAACAAAACACAATAACCTCAAGATTGAGGTCAGGTAAGAGGGAACAAACTCAGTATAAAGATATGGATAATGTGAGGAGTGTATATGTAATGAATAGCACCAGATCGTGATACAATGAACAACACAAGGATGACCAAGATAAGGAGTGATCGACACACAACAAAGAACTCGAGGAAGAAGAAGGTGTGACTCAAGGATGAACAGACTCAAAACTAAGGTGCGATTCGAAGCTGAAGAAACTTGAAAGGATAGGTGAGGCTTAGAGCCGAACAAGACTCAAACCTAAACTAACATGAAATTGACTGATCGATACAAGTGCGATCCCAACTCAAACTCAATTGACATAGAAATAATCAATTAATATAGGTGATGTTCCCAAAACTCAAACTGAACTCAAACTAACTGGAAAATGGTTGATCGGTATAGGTACAACCCCTAAAATGAAACTCAAACTAACAAGAAAATGACCAATTGATATGGGTACAGTCCTAACTCAAACTAACATAGAAATGACAGATCGATAAAGGTACGGTCCCAAAAACTCAAACTGACATAGCAATGACTAATTGATATAAGTGTGGTCCTGAAAACTCAAACTGCCAAGATAATGAGCGATCAATATAGGTACAGTCTCAAAAACTCAAACTGAACTCAAATTGATAAGAAGATGGTTGATCAATATAGATGCAACCCAAAAACTCAAACTCAAACTGACAAGACAATGACTGATCGATATAGGTGTGGTCCTGAAAACTCAAACTGACAAGATAATGATTGATTGATGTAGGTACAGTCTTGAAAACTCCAACTAAACTCAAATCAATAAGAAGATGGTCGATCGATATAAGTGTAAACTCAAACTAAAATTGATAAGACAATGACCGATCGATATAGGTGTAGTCTCAACTCAAACTGACATAGAAATGACTGATCAATATAGGTGCGATCCCCATTTAAATTGACATAGACTGACAAGAAGATGGTTGATCGGTATAGGTGTGGTCTACACTAAAACAAAACAAAACTAATATGATAATGATCTAATTAGGTGGCCTAAAAACAAAGCATAATTGAGATAACGATGCAAGCAAACTCGACAGAAGGGGATATGCCTTAGTATGACAACTCATAAGGATTGACAACTAGGTCAAAAGGCAATGCAATCTACTAAAGGTTTGAAAATCTCAAAGAAATGGGTATGCCCCAGTATGCAGGTCACAAGGTGAACAACTAGGTCAAAAGGTAATGAAGCCTGTGAAAGGTCCGATGATCTCAAAGAAGGGGATATGCCCTAGTATGCAATTTGCAAGGTCAACAACTAGATCAAAAGGCAGTGAAGCTTGTGAAAAGTTTGATGATCTAAAAGAAGGGGGTATGCCCTAGCATGTGACAGTGAACAAACTAAGATATGAATGCCATAAAACTACTATATTCTAGAATATACTCATCGATCATGCAATGAAGATGTCTAACCTCAAATGTGAATGCCAAAAAGGGTCATGCATGATGATACCACACCAACAAAATGAAACTGGTTGGTGGACAAAAATAATGATGGCTAATACTTAACATGTAAAGTGCAAGTAGATCAAAACTCAACATGTCAACTGTCAAAAATGAAAACATCATCACTAATAAATCGGTAATCTGTCAAGCCCTACCATCATGGAAGATATTGAACCTAAAGTCCAAAATATGTATGAGAGCTCAACTAGAGAAGTTGAGGGTTGGTCTACATCCTTCTCTAATCTAGAGAGTAAGGTGTGAGGTCATGTGTCATGGTGAAATGTGTGGGCCAAAAAAAGGTAATGATTAGGCTCTGGTAAGATAGTAAAACATGAAAGTATCAAGGGTGAAATATCTAAGTATAAAATGAAAGGTAGGTAGGTATCTGAGTTCATCCAAGTATGCTAAGAAAAAAAAACCCAAGGTGTCAATAGCTCCATAATCCATCAAAAGTAGTAATCATAAACAGAAAGTCAAATCTCAATGTCGAAGATCAACAAAGTGGCTATGCCCCAATATAAAATGATGTCCTTTGATATGGCTATGCCCTAATATGCAATGGGGATAACATGTAACAATTCAAATATCTCCATATCACTCGCTAGATGCTCCAACGTAAAGAATCAATCTAATCTCGCTCTAAAAGATGGATATGTCCTAGTGTAAAGGATCCAATAGGGTGGTTATGCTCTAATGAAAAATACTTTCCATCATGGCTATGCCCTAGTATAAAGTAGTGTATCCAAATCAACAACTACTGAGAGAGACCATGCCATAGCGTCTATCAACAAATCACTCAATCTTAACTCCCACTATTGAAAATGAAAACATCTTAACATGATCCATGGGCTCCTAATCCACATACTCCATGAGAATGAATGAAGTAGTCGGCCTTGGTATAAACTATTTGAAGTGGCTATGCTCTAAGACAAATCAAACTTTATTGCCAATGAGAGGGCTATGTCTCAGTATATATCGTCAAAACAAGGTTAATCTCATCCTTGAATGCTGAAAATGAATACACCAATATAATCTCAATAGACCCTAATCACCCTATGCTCCACAAGAAAGAAATAAGGTGCTTATGTCTACCATGCATAATCTCTGAAGCAACTATCTCAAAATAAACCGTCATCTCAAAAATCAATCATCGATGAGAGAAATGTGTTCCAATGTAGAATATCAAGTAAAATGAGTATATCTCTAATGAAAATTCTCTTTGAAATGGTTATGCCCTAGTGTAGGGTCATTTCATAACTCATAATTCGTCATAATCCAAGTGAAGATGTGAACTAGCTATGCCTTAATGTGAGGCATCATCTCAAAAAGTTTATCATCGATGAGTAGGGTATGCCCTAGTGTAGATCACATCATCCCAAATATCCACCATTGATAAGAAGGGTATGCCTTAGTGTAAATCATATCGTAGCTCCTCATCCATCATGTTTCAAGCAAAAATCTCCAACCAAACTCAAGAATCATCCATGTGTGAGTAGTCAAACACAATGTGTGAAGTCATAACCTTAGGGTGGTCTTAAGACATGAGACATAATGTAGGTTAAGGTAATAGGGTAAAAGAAACGAGAGGAAACTAGGCTCAAATAATCCTAATGATACAATCCCCATACCCCTTGTGCATAAGATGCAATGCATAGAAAACCTCATGAGTGATAGACCTAGAGACTCTCACATGAATGATGATGATAAAGGAATGAACATTAATATCCTCAAGATGAACAAAAGCATGTGAATGCTAAATCTAAATCCAATATTGAGCGGGATGAGAAAATAAAGAATGAGCAAATATAGCAAAGTCGAAAGGAGTAACAAAATGAAATCAATCAAAAAGAAAAGAGAAAAAATATGAGTACTAGTCGATCTACATCAAAGCATGGAGACAAGTCACATAAAAGAATGGATGTCGTGATTAATAGGGCAAAGATCCAGAGATCCTAAAGAAAGGTTGCTCAACTTTCTCACAAAAATCGAATAGGAGACTCATACTCTCACCCAGAAATACATGCCAAGATAGGATCGAGTAAAAGGAAAATCTCTGAGAGCTCACATACGAACTCTCATTGACATATAAACCCAATGAAGCAAACCGATAGTCCATACATGTGCTCAATGGAGAATGGTACAATGAACAATGCACTTTTTTTTTTTTTTTTTTTTTATGCACACTCTAATCAATAATGGACAATCTTCAATGAAAATACATACCACAAATGATCAAACTCTCCCCACATACTGATGTAACATGAATCCTCACTAACAAGACAACCTCTCAAACTAAGATCTATAAACCACTGCCTATGAGGTGAACTAAGGGAATGATGTGACCGTCCTCCATGCAGTGATATGTGGAAAACCAACACTCTAGGTGAAGCAAAGAGAATGTCAAAATAAGCAATGATAAGGGAAAAGAAAGAGGATGTACATCACATGCGGTGATGTGTGATATCGGAAAAAGTGATGAGATTATGTCAAAGTGGAAAATATCACAATGAAGAGTGAGAGATGAGGACTGAATATGTCTGTTAAGTCTAGAACCCATGAGATATCTAATCAAAGCATGGAAGCACTATAGGGCCCTTAACTCGTCGCAAAAGATAAATGAGGTGATGAGACAAAAAAAATTATAATATATGCGTGAGGCTTGAAGGGCTAGCAACGGGTAACTCCATATGTAAGGGTGATCAAGTAAATAAGCTCATGAAACGATGGCCACCCATCCTTTGACCAAAACCTCAAACATCTTGCTTTCAAGATCTCACATGATCAACACAAAAGATCAGTATCCATCCAACACAACCATGTCAAGCTCTTTGTAATCATGTGAAAATCGACTTCAAATGCTTTGTGCAACCTTTTTGTCCATCTATAACATAGGATAGTCAACAATCCCATCAAGCGACTGACCCATCTCTCATCACAAACCACTCGTCATCATATCATAAAATCATCATTTCTAGTCATCCCAACTCTCTGAAGTCATGTGCAATGGCTAAGATCTAGATGCTTTGTAACAGTCTCTCTACTCATCTCAACCGCAGACTGGTCGACAAACTTATAAAGCGATCAAATTGATCTCTCACCACAACTCCCCCATCATAATGCAAAGCCCACCATAGGTCCAATCATCTCAAACCATACTTGGTTGAATCAACAAAGGAATGTACTAGGTTAGGATATGTGGAGAAGGAAGGGTCATGTAATGGTATCAAAGGAAGATACTATACAAAACTCATCATGGATAGGTCATGAAGTCCAAAAGGTCAAGGTACAGATGTGGATATGGTACTGCTCTTATCAGGAAGTGGGATGGGTCATAGTCTTGAACTCTTTAGGCCAATCTTCTGGTCCTAGGTCCATAGGCTCAAAATCCTCCATGATGGGTTAGGTCTAAGTGATCATGATATATAAGTGAAAGATGTCTCATGGTCAAAAGTATGACACATGCCTGGTATACATGGTCTGGTGATGGAAATCTAAAATTTGGATATATGATAAGAACTTTGGAGTCAAAAAGGTGTCCATTGTGAGATGGCTACAAATGTGACCAAATAATTCATATCAATAATCCAAGATAAAAAATAAATAAATAAAAAATGTGAGAAACACACTATCATGAGATTGATACTCCATCTATAACTGCGTATCCTTGACTCAACTTTCAATCCAAATTCCATGGAGAAAAACAATTAGGTGATTAGGGGGAATCCCTAAAAAAAAATGTGAATGTGAAAATGTGTATTTCACCTTTCCATAACGAAAATATGAGCATCGAGTTGAAAATTGAATCAAGCATTGAACAAAGAATGGGATACTGGGCCCATGATAGGTGTACAGAGTAAAAAGGTGATCATGATCAATAAACATATCCCAAAGCATTAAGCAAGTGATAGCAAAGTGAAAGGATGTGCCAAGCCAGGAAAGAGATACGGAAGCCTTAGGGAGAAAGCAAGCTAAACTCATCAAATGGGAGAAAGAATCTAATGCAACAAGGCAAAGGGTAATCCAATTGATACTCAAATTCATACTGATATCTAAGCACCCTCAACTAGAAACCAAATGAGAGAGCACTAGGTTTAGGTGATGACTAAAATGTGCCCTGAAGGATCTCAAATGTACCCATGTGTGAGAAAGGAATCCTAATAAAATGATCTAAGCTCATCTTATAAGGTCAAGGTGGCTCTAAAAAGAGAAAGATAGGCTTTAAAGGGTCCCTAGTAGAAGCAATCGTACAATCTGGCAGTATGCAACCCTCTGAATGCCTTCGAAAAAATTGGGTGCTTCCATGCAAGGTGATCATCACCTCCACACATGCATTACCTCCCACCCCAGGGGGTTTCCTAATTATGAAGGTTCTTGCATATCTCAGCACTTAATGGTGATCTAAAGTGTACAATGAATGGTTTGGATGCATCCGAAAATCCTATCCAACTAAGAAGAAAACACACTAGCCACACAAATATCCTGAACTCTAGCTCCGGGTTATACAATTCTTCAAATGTCAGACTCTAATTAGCATCAATGTGTCGGTCACCTCCAAAATGCTCTTAAACATAGATATAGCCCATCACTAGACCTTACTCTAAATCACTAGCTCGGTCGAAGAGCAAATAAGGCAACAAGTCTCATATGAAATACGAGATCAAGGGAAACAAGTTTGACCAAGACTAGGGAATTGGAGATAAGGGGATAAGTGTGTGCCTCACACAAACAAGCAACACATGCATCACATAGAAGAAGAGCAATCATGCACCAAGCAGTCATGCAAAACAGGTATATATAATCCAAATCTATGAGCAAGCGAAGCAAGAAACGTGATAGATGAGATGGGTATCCAATAAAAATGAATAGCATGCTCAAAGGTGATCTAGATAGTACATAGCAGAAAAAAATCAAGATACCATGATGAATGAGATAAGCAACAATAAGAATATACAAGTCATGGTGAGCAGAGTAATCATACAGCAAGGAAAGACAATATGTGAGGACAAGCAAGAGGATCAATCAATATAATCAGTTGTCAATGCTTCAAATGAACACAATAGCCAAACATGCATCAAAGATAATCATGTCAAATCTCTCAATGAGCTATCAATACTCAAGCATACAAAAGCACAAAGAGAGAAGGGTACCCACTGATCAACCAATCAAACGTCACATTTGTCTCAACCTAAGTTCAAGCTTAATCCTCTAGTGATCCCTAGTGGAGTCGCCATTTTGTAGACCTCACATTTCTCACATGCATTCCCCACTTGAAAATTTGTTTTCGAAGTTGCCACTTATTTTTGTTTTATTTTTAAAGGGAAAAAATAAGAAAGAAAAACCTTAAGTGTGACTCCTAAAAAGGAAAAATAGGTTTTTGAAAAATCAAGTTACCTATCGGGAAGGTACTTAACATCCTTCTAAGTCCTTAAAAAGAGGTCTCTACTAAATAAGCTAAGACAAGTGTGATAATTGGTCGATTAATCGTGGATATCAAACAATGATCAAAGATGTATTATGGCCAAAGTAGCAATGGAAAGTGACCAAACAAATGAGAGAAGATAGGATGCGTACCAGAGCAACGAATCAATAATATGCTATCATGGAAATAGGGTTAGTGGACAAGTACAAAATAATTGCATGCATATCACAAATCAAGGCAAAAATTAGTCAATATTCAATCAAATATAGCAATCAGAATCAATAATCGAATGACGAATGTCTCATATGTTGGGCCCCACCAATGCCTGATTTAATTTAGCATAAATTAATTCCATAAATTCCATTACTTTGGAATTATAAAAATTCATTC
>JAJJMJ010023764.1:0-12861 GCA_022059055.1 Vitis cinerea | reverse complement strand
TATAAAATTTTAACTAATTTAATTATATTTATTTTTCTTAATAAAATTAAATATGAGTAAATCATTATTTTTTTTTATAATATTTCTTCCATTCAAATATGATCTCATTGTTTTTTTTTTTTTTTTTCACATGTATTCAAATTTGATTCCCTCTAAGATTTTTAATTCACCATCAAAATGTAACAAAATGCACACATTTTTTAAGCAACAAAACCATATTTTCCCACCAACTAAACAAGGTTAATAAAGCTATCCATTTCTCATATTTATTTTTTATACCCATATTACAAACAAGACAATTATTCAAAAAATATTTATACACATTTTTGTCCTTCACTTCACTTTTAAATGTAAAGATAAATTTATTTTTAAATTTAAAAAAAAAAAAAAAAAAGGACACTCTTCAATAACGTTCCTAGCTAAACCTACTCTGCTATATGAATAACGCTACAACACCTCTTTTTCACTCCTCCTCGGAACCCATAGAACATAAATCAAAATGGTATTTTTGTCGTTGGAGATGGGGGAGTATGTTTTCTTTCTTTTTTTTCTTTTCAATGAACTTATCATGTGAAGATTGAAGATTTTAACTCTCTTTTTAAAAAATAAAATAAACCGCCTATATTTTCTTTATCATAATTTTCCCATAGTGGTTCCTCCGGAAGTAGCAAGAGGCTTTGATTTTACAATGGCAAGCAACCATGATCAGATCATGACTAGTTGAGTCAAGTCACTTGTTCATTACTTGGTCAATCAATAATAATCAATTTGCAAAACCTAGAAATGTCTTTCTGATGGATGGATTCACAGATATGATACCCAATATATATTTGCCCCCTCAAAGATTTATTCATCAATCAAGTGGGGATCAACAAACTTTTTATTGACTTCTGTTAGCCCCAACCAAGTCAATCACACCCTCTGATCAGGAAAGTCTGAGGAAGCCCTGGAGTAAGAATTCATATCGCTACCTTGATAGCAACCACATGGGTCCCCTCATGAATTCTGGACATACAACAAGGCGTCCTTCTTTGCATCTCTAAGCTTAATCCTTCTCCTTATAACTTTATCACTGAAGCCATGCATGGATTTTCATGTTCATTTGTATGGTATTTGCAGCCTTGCTATCCATGTCAGATGACCATGAAGGGGACTTCAGCAATATGGAGGCTAATTGGCATTGTTATATTGCTGTGCCTTGTCCGTTTCCTCATATGGTGCCAGAAGTTGCCAAGGCTTAGAATGGCAAGAAATGGGAATGGGGATGATGATGGGAGTATCTCAGTAAACATATGGTTGGGACTATTTGGGATCTTTGCCTTGGTTGACTGTATCTGCTTTCTCATATGGTTTGTCCAGGAGGTGCAAAGAATCAGGAGGAGACGTGTTTGATTAATGTACGGCCTCTGAGCTGCCCAGCAGCTTCTTCTTCAGCCATGATCCCATGAAAAGGCCATTTGATTGATGTTAATTAGCCTTGTTTTCTATTTGTCATCATAGTATTGTATACTCATTATGACTCCAAAAACTGCTTGTTTCTTATATCTATCTTCTTACTTGCTTCAGTACTTTGTTCTTCCATCTCCTTCCACAATTGCACAGCTTCTGGGAGCCGCAATTTCTGGTTTTCTTCTGTCTTAAAATCGAATCATCATGCTCTTATGGAAATTAAATCCATGTTGATTGAAAAGACGTTTTCAAAACTATAGATACAATTCCAAAATGAATTGCATTACTCCCACGAGAAATGAGGGATATACTACACCATGAGTTTCCCTGTTTTGCTTCAAAATATTTTTTGATTTTATAAGAATTTCTATCGTATCAATGAAAAATTAAGGAAATTTTACGAAATATTTTTAGAGATAGAACATTTTGGTTTTAAAAAAATTGATGACTGGAGGACCGAGAGTGTAACAGCTTATAAATGGCAGTGTAACATCAGCATGCTTAAACGAAGAACAGAAGAAGATGCCCAATTCAACAAAGAAATGCCTTGCTTCATTGCAGGAAAATAGAAAATTGAAGATTAAGTGGTTGGAAAATCCATCCAATTCACCAGAAAATATATGAAGTCATGGTCAAAATCAGAATCACGCGGGCCATCTTTGCTAGAACCTACATTGTTGAACAGATTGTGAGGATGATGAGAGCATTTCAGTGTATGTATCCATGGGTGTGATTGCCATTTTGGCCTTGGTCCTCACATGGTGTGTCCAGAAGTTGCAGAGGCCTAGGAGGAGGAGGGGTGGTATTTGATTAACTCCACATCCTCTCTCTGCTGCCCAGCAGCTTCTGCTTCTGTCATGACCCCTTGAAAACCCATCTTATTTGCTGTTTAATATCAATTGTAGGGACACTTCTACTATTCAGAAAAAACTGCCTCCACTGCCTGCTTGCTGTTTCTTTCTTTCTTTCTTACTTGTTTGGGTGTTTCCATTCAAAATTTGGAGTTTGCTTAATGGTTTGATAAGAAGTCTTTGTAATATCCTACTGAATTTGTGAAAGTGGAACTTCGTAAAATATCTTTTAATATTATTTCTCACCTTTAGTGCTACTAAGTATGGAGTTACGGTTGTAAAAGGAATATAAATTTAGAAGGGACAGCCAATAATAAAGCAAGAGAAAAAGTAAGAGGGTAATTAAAAGAAAGGGAAAGAACCGCAATTCATGGTTGCGATTCTATTTAAAATAAAAATTTTAAAAAAAAAATACCGCTAGCCATGTGGATATCTATATGCCTTTTTCTTGGATTCAAAGTCAAGAGTGATAATTTTTTTAAGAAAAAAAAAATGATCTATACTAGGCCAAAACTCAAAAAATCCATATGGTGTAGAAAAATGACCCAATTCTAATTTCATCTGATTCCACCAACCCTACTAATAGCAAAGATATTGTTGAAGCCTCCTTTGGATAATAACTTTCCTTGTTGACTCGACCTTTTTCTTCAACTTTGAATCCTCTATCATTGAAGCTTGATCTAAACAACTACAATCTCTAATGTCCACAAGCTTTTCCTCTAATTAATGTTCATGGATTGGAAGGTTTCATTATTGACACAGCCTTGTCATGAGCAATATGTTTTAACTCATATTAGTGCTTTTCGAACAAAGGTTACTTATCATATCAATCTCCATTATATAAATTGAACTTGACTCGATCGTTTTCTAGTTAGTTGATCACTTTCCTCGATTCTTGAATCTATCTACAATCATATTATTGATGCACTACTTCATATGAGGTTTAGAGAACACTTGAACGATTGTTTACTACTGAATCTAAATTTAGAATACTGCTACTTTATTATTTGTTGCAGGCCACTTGCAAAGGCTCCATGTCAATTGCTAACTACATATCGAATTTAGGAGGAATTGCACACTTTCTACTATTGGTCAAGTCATAATTAATCGATGAGAAGCTTGTCATGTATATCCTCAAAGTTTTGAATAGTGAATACGATCCAATCCTCATTAATTTGACATCTCATAATGAAGTTGTTTCACTAGATGTAGTATAATTTTTGTTGCAAAGTTGAAGATATGTATTGAGCAACAAAGTTATGTTGTTTCTAATGCACAAGAACATTTAGCAATGGTGGCAGAAGTGGTAGAGGTAATGGTAGGACAACTTGCTAGCTCTGTGGTAAGGCTTGACATGT
Organism: Vitis cinerea; assembly: GCA_022059055.1. NCBI lineage: Eukaryota > Viridiplantae > Streptophyta > Magnoliopsida > Vitales > Vitaceae > Vitis > Vitis cinerea. The sequence goes on along the minus strand of JAJJMJ010023764.1, from coordinate 9,203 downwards.
GGTAGCAAAATACTATCACAAGTTCGACATTAATTAGCTCTACTAGAAATACAGTTTGAATTGTCACAGTCGGAAGTTCTCAAGGAGGTGGCCAATATCAAGTTCACATAGCCTCCCTATAGTCAATGATCCAAATTGGTAAATAAACAGTGGTGCTACTAATCACATCATTATATGCCTCAACAATCTTACTATCAAGGAGAACTTAAAAGGCAATGAGAAGTCCATTATAAGTAAGGAACAAAATATTAACATTGAACATGTTGGTTCTACTTCTTTTGCCTCGCATAACAGCTCCTAATCTTTATATCACAAAAATAGTTGTCATGCACCTACCATAATCAAGAACTTGTCGAGTATTTCTAAGTTTACTAATGATAATAATGTTGTTGAATTTTACGTCGAATATATCTATATGAAGGAATCGGAGACAGCCACTCTTGCAAGTCACTCTTGGCCATGGTAAATGGGTTGTATAAGGCAAATGCATCAAGTCTTCACTCAAGATTGAAGTCTCCCTTTGCTTCTCAAAAAAATGTTGTTTTGCCATCTTTGAACTTAATTGAATCAACTAATTCAAACTTTTCAACTTCTATGTTCACAAATAAATGTTGTGGTATTGGTTTGAAACCTTGTCTTCATGACTTGAGGATCACTGAACACTACTTTATAATAATACTTTGAAATTGTGTTTTGAAGACACAACTTTAAGACAATATACTAGAATTGTCATATACACTTGCTTGAAGCTTATTTGGCACAAATGTCATAATTCTGTCAATAGTTTTGAAGTTACCTTAAAGTTATCAAAAATCCTTCGAGCTCTTCCCAATAGGTTCATTACACCTAATCCTAATCTATTTTCCAAAAGGTATATATTCAGAACAGTCCTTTGAACAAATAAAAATAAAAAATAAAATAACACCCACCTGCAGAAGAACTCTAGCTTTGCGTTTACGGCTGTTATACGTTTTCCTAGAGGGCATAGCTTTTCTTGACTCATTATCACTCTAACCTGCTTCCAATTGATCATATTCATCTTCTTTCAACACATTGTGCCTTTATGGCATAAGCTTTGCTTGTGGTTAGACAAAGAACAACAATTATTTGAAAGTGAAACAATGAAGAAATGCCAATGCAACTTTAACAAGCAGAAGTTACCCAATTCAACAAAGAAAAGATGAATTAATTCATGCCAGGAAAGTAGAAACTTGATGATTCGATGGATGGGAAATTCTTCCAACAAGAAAATATATGTAGCTATGGTCAGAATCAGAGTAATATTCCCACGGGCACTACAGTTGAATAAAGTGCAGGTGAGTAACAGAAGGAAAGAATGAAAGCACATTATGGTGGTAGAAAGTTTCCTTCATTTTCATCACTCAAAAAAAAGCCAATGAGCAGAAGCAGAAATGTTTCTTTTTAAATGAGAACCCTAAAAAGACATGAAATGCCTTGCTGCTCGTTCAAAGGGCACAAATTATACTCCATATAAACATGCTTACAAAACAGATGCATTTACAAAGGAGGAAAGAAATATGGTGAATGAAACCATCTATCTTTACCTTTTATCTCATGGAATGCATAATTGTAAACCATCGCGGCATTCATCAACCTCATATAATCTCATGGAAAATCTCCACTGACAGCATTCACCAACCTCTTGTGGTTTCAAGGACCAGGGGTCTGATATCACCATTCCCATAGAAAAGTAACCAATTTGGGTTAATATCCCTGTTCAAATGGATTAAAATTGGACAATCCACCCAGCGCAACCTGATAGTTTCATTTGGGAAGATAACATTGGGGTTCCTTATATGTGGATTCAAAGCTGCCAATTCCTTCCACTTAGCCCCCGTACCATGAACACGAGATGAGATGCTCCATAAGGTGTCACCAGGCTGCACTGTAGTTCTTGCTGGGAAAGTGGATTTACTCACCGCCTTTGACTTCATAAATGAATGCTTATTGTTCTTCCCCATTCCATTTGCAAGAAACCAACGAGAACCAGACTGTTGCTGAGTCGAGGTACCCCAAAGTTTCTTCTTACCAGGCTCAGTCTTCAGACCAGCAACATGGACTTCAGTAATTTTGAACTGAGGAATGGCTTCCTCAGAAATTTTTTCTTCTTTCTTCTCATCCTTCACATCCTCCTTTGCCACTGACACGGATTCATCATCCTCTTCTTTACTGTTCCTCACCACTGAAACTGTACTGTATATTTTTGTAGAGAGAGAGAGAGGTCAATTTCATTTTCTCAGCAACCAAGTATCCTTAATGGAAAAACCAAAAAAAAAGAAAAGAAAAGAAAAGAAAAGAAAATTTGGGAAAACATATATGATCCTTTCCTTTCTTGAGCATACTATATCATGGAACAATCAGAAGTAACAAATGTTTTCACCTTCAATCATAAATGAAACTTCGAAAAACAAATAAATCCTATATGTCGATATCCCAAACCTAGGTTGAGTGCTTCACACTTCTTGGTTCACTTTCTCCTACATATCTTCGATATGAAGATTAAATCCTCTATTAGAACCCTAAATTGAAGAATGAATGAATAAGTGCCCAAATGAGTTCAAGGCTTATAGAAAGTGCAAGCCTTTTGTTTTTTTAATAAAGTTTATCTGAACTTAAGCTGTGTTTGGTTACTAATTTAGTAATTTTAGGACAACATTTGACTACCTATTTCACACTCATCGACTTATGTGTTATTTGACGTGACAATTGATAGAGGTATTTTTCGTCTCTCACATTTCACCTCCTCTTGGATGTTTTGCTTATTTAATTAGTTATGTTTTATATTTTTATTTTTCACATTTCATACTCTTCATATCGATTGTGTAAAATTTATGGTTTATGATCATTATCACCTCCATTTACCCCTTTAATATAAAACCAAACAACCAAACAACCAAATCAAATCAAATCAATCAAGTGGGTGTATCAGTAGATTTCGATTGGTCATATCATTATTATCATTTTTGGGGGGAAAAATGCTCTCCTTAAACTTAAATCCTCCAACTGGTTTTTGGAATGAAGATATATATTGGACTGGGAGATTTGCATTTTTTATTTTTTATTTTCAAAAACTCACCGTAAACTCCCATTTTGGGGCTCATTTCTCACCTTTGTAAAGCTCAATTTTGACTGGTGTCACAATCCTAGGAGACCATGTGTCGATTCTTGGTTGGTTGTTGTGGAATCAAGTAGTGGTTTGAATGAACCAATGAAAAAGAGACACCTGTAAAGGGAGATTCGGGAAAAGCTGCAGGCGGTTAGTGAGCTAGGGGGGTGGTGCTTTTGTGGCTGGTTTTGGGGAGATATTTTGGGAGGGGAGAGGCTAACTTGGGGAGCAAGTGAGAGTGGACACATATAAAAATCTATGGTGGTGATAATTTCAAAAGCCCAACAATGAAAATTTGTGGTGAATCTGAAATGCCCATAGATGTTTGATCTATGATGGTGAAAACTAATCAAGGCCCATAGATATCTTATCTATGGTGGTGAAAATTGATCGAGACCCATAGATGATAATCTATGGTGGTGAATATGAAATGCCTATAGATGTCTGATCTATGGTGGTGAAAACTAATCAAAGCCCATAGATGAACATCTATGGTGGTGAATCTGAAATGCCCATAGATGTCTGATTTATGATGGTGAAAATTGATCGAGGCCCATAGATGAAAATCTATGTTGGTGAATCTGAAATGCCAATAGATGTATGATCTATGGTGGTGAGAATCACTAAAAGATGGGGGATGCCCTAAATAAAGTGAAGAAAATGGAGATGCCCTAAACAACCTAGAAGAAAGGGAGATGCTCTAAACAAACTGATAGTAGAGGATGCCCTAAACAAACTCTAGGAAAAAAGAAGAAGTATGTGATCTACAATTGAAAACACCTAAAACAAGAACAGAAAACAAGGAACCTAAAAAAGTTATTGAGATAATGAACTCAACGAGAAAAGGGGTATGCCCCAGTGTAACGACTCGGAAAGGGTTGACAAAATGGGCAAATGACCATGAAGTCAACAGAAGATATGATAAACCCAGAGATGGGGTATGCTTTAGTAAAAGAACGCTAAAAGGAGGGAATGCCCCAATAGAAGAGCATTAAATGGGGTATGCCCTAGTATGACGACTTGCAAAGATCAAGAAATAAATCGAGTAGTAAGAAAATCTGCAAAAGATTTGATGAACTCAAGGATGGGAGTATGCCCTAGTGTAAGATAACGACCAACATAAGACATAGAATGTCACCTTACAAGACACTCTAGAATATGCTTAATGACAATGCAATGAAAACATATAACCTCAATCAACGAATGTTCAAACAAGACCATGCATCACATAAACTAAAATAAAAGGCCAAACAAATGTTGACCAAGACTCTAAGTTTAAAATGCACGCAAGTCAAGACATGACATGTCAACTATCAACGTGAAAACATCATAACAAATACATCAACAATCTAACAAGCCCTGCCATTATGGAATATGTTGAACTTAATGTCCAAAGGCATGCGAAAACTCAACTAGAAAGCTCAAGACTAGTCTGTATCTTTTTCTTATCAAGAGAATGGGATAAAGTCATGTATGATGATGAAATAGATAGGCTCAAAAGAAGATATGTAAGGCTCTAACAAGATGGATGCAGGTATAATGGTGTCAAATGTAGGATGTATGGGTGTGTAAAATAGGTAAATGGATATCCACATCAAACCAAGTGAGTTGAGAAGACTGATCCTAAAAATATCATCATCTCTATAATCCATCAAAAACAACAATCATAAACAATGCCTCAGTATGAATACATCATCTCAAAGTGGATAAGCCCTCAATATAAGATAATCTTTAGAAAGTATGTGTCTGGCATAAACTGTCATCTCACAAAATCTATCACCGATGTGGGCTATGCCCCAATGTAAGCATTTCTAAAGCAAACATCGATGAAAGAAGTACAACCAATCATATAACATCTAATCAAAATGAATCTCCGTTCTACAACTCATCATGGTAACGTGAAGATAGTATATGACCTCCTCTAAAGAAAGAGCATGTCCCAATGTGAAAAAGATCAAACGAAGTGGTATGCCTCAACAAATATACACTCTGACATGATCATAGCTCGATGTAAGCTGACAAAAGGCCAGAACCTGGATAGAAGGTCCTCAATGCATGTTCAGTTCTAGGAAATAATGAACTGAAACCACACAAGCAAAACCCTTTAAACAAAATGCTGGTATTTCTACACCTTCTACTTACCCATCTATTATTCAATCCAATTCTGAAGTTCCAGTCATATCGCCTAGAAAAAGCAAAGTAGAAATTCAGAGGAAACCCTTGGGCTTGATAGGAAAAGTTCTTAGTCTTGGAAGGGTTCAGAAAAAGCTGAAAGGTGCAGAAAGAGCTCAACTGATCATGTAGAAGGCTCAAGATGGAAAGACACTTAGTTGCAGAAAATCGTTTGTGGGTTGCTTTGGGTGTGCATGGCCATGTTCTGAAACATGGATTGGATTTTGTTGTTGCTGTGAAGACTAGATTGATAATATTTCCCATTCTTCTACTTGCTGCTAATTCCCTCCCATATCCACACCACTGCTCACCTCCTCCACTAATCACACCTCCTACCCAACATACCCATTATCATGCCCATCTCCTCAACTTTCATACCCATCATACCCATTAACATGTTCACCGTCATCAATTCATTCCACATTTTCATACTCACTAATCCTTCTTCACGCCCCTTTCCCCAGCTTATAATCCATCTCCTCATGACCGCCATGTCTGTTTGGCATTATGTCATCCGCAGCAACCTTCAAGAAATATGGATCTAACCTCCACAACATGATCTCTTTAGAATGACTCTCCGTCTCAGGTCCAAGCTTGGGAACAATCTGAGTAACTGGTATTAAGTGGTGATGACTTCGGGAACGTTCACAATGAGCAGCCAGAGGAAGCCTTGGAGCTGTTAGGAAGACACCAACATTTTCACCCTCATTCTCTCTTTACTTTTCCTGTTCTTTGTTCCTTGTTCCAACATCTCTCCTCTTTCTCTCTCTCTAAATTCATAGTCAGTTTCAGCTTTTCGGTTCCATAAATTCTCTCCGCTTTCTCTGACACTATAATGTGGTGTTTTCTCGGTCAATTTTCTCTGTAAATTCCAGTGTTTTTGGGTCTCTGAATCGTTTCAGGAGAAAATGTTAAGACATGGACACAAAGATCAGAAACTAGACACACCAAAGAATACCTCAAGTACTTCGAATGAGGGTGCAAACATGTTCACATATAAACTTTAATGGATCCTTGTTTCCTTATCCAGAAGATGAAGGCATTAGAGTGGAGTATTTACTAGCGGAACCTAAATGTAACGACTTGGTTGATGATGTTTTAGGTTTTGAGACATTGAATCCTCAGAAATTCTTCAGTGTTGGAGATTTTTCACACACTATTAAGAATGACAAAAGAAAAATTGATGTGATGCCCTAACGTTCTGTACTGTCCATCCCAATTCAAACACTCGCTTGCTTCTGTCGTGCCCACTGGATACTTATCTGGTGGTTCACTCATGGGTATAACTTCTGATGCTCTAATCATGGCCCTAGCTCCATTGGATGGTATTTATGGAAGGCACAGAGGTGACAGTAGAGACCGGTCATGCTCCATTTACTTAGCTCCACGAGACGAGGCATTTTCAAAGGAGTTTTCTCTTCGTTTGGTTTGTCCTATTGGAAACATTGGTTGGAGGAGCAAAGTAGCAGATGCAGAGTTTGTTGCTTTCTTTTCAGCCGTTTTCCTGCATGTCAGATCTCAAGCATGAAACTGAGATTTCATTCGCCGAAACCTTTGCCTGCAGTGCTTCCAGTGCTTGGCATGTTGAGTTTATGGTAGGCACTTTGCTTGATGGGTTTGGCTCTTCAACATGTTGATCAGTCTTTGTATGGGTTCATGTTTCTAACATCAGAGTCAATTCGAGCCAATATTCTCATATGCAAGTGGATAGGCCAACAATGTAGCAAAAATCCATCTGGTAGTAGTTCATTTCCAAGCAATCAATATGTTGCATTCCTAGGTCAACCTACCATGCAATTTTGTAAATTGGTTTCTAAGTGGGGTTTTCCAAAGATTTCGATTCTACTTTTTGAAGCAATCAGAGAGAGAATTTGCTACCACCATGCTTGTCTATCAGGATTTGTTCACCGCTGACAAGTTTCTTTCTGACTCATTCCCATACAAGGAGCTCTTCAATGGAGCCTTCTAGGAAGTTGAAGGAAAGTGGGTTGTTCAAGGAGCCATTGATGTAGACGTTGGCACAAATCCGTTTGCTGAAGGTGGTGAAGATGAGAGTGTTGATGATCAAGCTGTCAAAGTGGTCGACATTGTTGACACATTTAGGCTTCAGGGGAAACCAGCATTTGACAAGAAGCAGTTTGTCACTTACATGAAGAGATACATCAAGTTGTTGACACCTAAGCTCATTGGAGAGACTACCCAGATTTCTGAGGCTGTAGGTCAATTTGCTTTATGGATGATCCCGTAATTGTTCGCTTATGCGTTAAATTTTCCGATACAAAAGTTCTTGCAAGCATAGAGGAAAGTGTTTGTGATGGTCTAGATATTAGTAGTGGTGTTGGTGATACATGCAGTACTTAGTTGGTTACTGATATTGAAACTGGGGTATGGCTTAGTAGGAGCAATAGTCATGTTGAACCTATCGTGGTGGCTGATTGTTATTTCGCAGCTTTTATAATTTTCATCACAACATTAGATGGTGCTTGGAGCAGATTCTCAATGCTGGCATTTGCTAATTTGTCGTTAGAAGAACCCTCTGATATCGGTTGATGCCATCTGTTTGGAAAGAGGATCACCAGAACTTTAGATAAAGGAAAGTGGCAGCTGCAATCACCAACTTCACAGTGCAATATCAGTTACATCCCAGGCCCGCATGCATGACCCCATTTTTGCATGGCTACCTTTGGGCCACTTGTCATATCCCATTTCCTCATTTTTTATTTTGAGAATAATTTTCCAAACCCTAGTTGGAAAATAATTTTTCAAATTCTAGTTTTTTAAATAATTTCAACTCATTAATTTTTCATCCTTAGAATTTTTTTTAGGTCCCAAAATCCCATTTTTTTCAATAAAATTTGCTGCCATTTTCCTTCTGGCAAGCATCATTTCACATCTTCTTTGATTTGTAAGTGTTTTTAAAATAAGCATGGATTTAATTCTGTAATTCCAAATGATGGAATTTATGGAATTGATTCATACAAAAATAATTTGGGCATTGGTAGGACACAACATCTGTGATTGAAAATTGATTGACTTTGATTTGCTTTGTGACACATGTGATTATTCAGTATTCATTTACTAACCTTTGTTTTCCATGAAACAATAAGCTCATTATTCAGGTACACTTTCTGTTTTTCTTGTTCACTCGATTATTTTTAGATTGATATTCTTTTGGTATTCATGTTTGATCAATTAATTATCACACTTGCTTTACCTTAATTAATAGAGACATGATTCTTAGGGCTTAAAGGGGTGTTATGATTATCACCATACCTTCTCAATAGGTAACTCGACCCTCGGACCCAGACTCGATTTTTCACAAACTCGTTTTTTATTTAGGAGTTACATTTAGGATTTTTCTTTCTTATTTTATTTTTCCTTTTAAAAATAAAATAAAAATAAGTGGCGATTTCAAAAAATTTTCAAAATAAAAAGCAAGTCGTGCCATTTAAGTGGGAAATGCATGCATGTTGAAATGCGGGGTCCACAAAGTACATCTTATTTTCTTAGCCTTCTAAATAAATTAATAAGAATTCAACATTTATATAAAACTCAAGCAAAAATATAAAAAAATATTTTATTCGGAAATTGGATTTATTGGATTAAAAAATCCTCCTATTTAAAACCAAACAACCAAATCAAACCAATCGAGTGGATGTGTGAGTAGATTTGGTCATATCATTATTATCATTCTTGTGGAGGGAAAAAATGCTCTCCTTCAACTTAAATCCTCTAACCGTTTTTTGGAATGAAGATATATATTGGACTGAGAGATTTGCATTTTTCATTTTACATTATTTTCATAAACCTCACCTAGTTGTGAGTTTTGGGTCAAAATGACCCATTTATTAAAAAATAATATAACATCTAACCACTTTTTGAAATTTATGTTCGAATTGACCTC
>JAJJMJ010023762.1:63132-87134 GCA_022059055.1 Vitis cinerea | reverse complement strand
TTAAGATAGGCAATAAACAAGAAGACCTTAGAAGAGTTGTTGCCTATGACCAATATATCATCAATGTGGATTAATAAAAGTAAAATATCAAATGTAAAATGATGAAGAAACATGGAACTATCTACACAAGAAAACTAAAATCCCCATTCCAAAAGTGATGTACTGAGCTTAGAAAACCAGGTGTAAGGAACCTATTTTAGATCGTATAATTATTTATTTAAGTAGTAGACGTTAAAAAGAAATTGTGGGCTAATAAACTCAAGAGGTTGGCTCATGGCCATCCTAATTGGTGTCTCAGCTGATTCATGTCCAGCTGGTGCTCCTTGATTGAGGGAGTAATCAACAAAATTTATAACCTATTACACCATATACTAGGGTAGCAAAGACAAAGCTACTATAGCATAGTGGCTCTAGGATCGTTCACTGGGATGGGTTTTCACTTTGCAAATGATATTAATTCAAAGCTGAATTGGTGCCTTTTCATTTCAAGGTTAGCTTTAAAAGAAAACATAAAGATGTTTGAACAAAGATTGGTTTTAAACTAACCAAAAATAGTAACTGATTTTACTTACAAAGAAAAGTGTTTCTTGGAGTTTAGATCACTAGGCTCGGGTTCATCATACAAAAAGGGAGTTCCGGTCACTTGTTTCTTTTCCTCGCATTAGAGAATTAACATATAGTTCCTTCTCCAACCGGTGTTGTACAAATGCTTCCCATTAATGGGTTCAAACACTAAATCCCTCTCACTGATGCACCTTGCAGTGGCTCATACCTCTCACCTAGCACTTGCCATTCAAGGTGATCTTTAACCTTGGATTACCCGTCAAAAGCTTGCAAGAGATAACTAATGGATGTCTCCTTGGAGTCCAAAAGCTTACCAAGTGTTGGCTATTCTAGAAAATCCTACCTTCAAACCACCTCCCAAAGGCTCGCAAGGGGTAAACTAGTGAATCTCCATGGATGGAGATCACTTGCCTTACCAAGTGTTGGCCCAGGTGATTTAAAGGCGTTTTAAGTTAACTAAAAAGATAAAAACCATTAACGGGTCACACTTTCTCTTCATTAAAAACTAAAACAACAAAACTTCCAATTTATCATTTTGAAACTTACCCGACTTTCTTCACTCCAAGAGACAAAGAGCCTAGCCTCTCATCCTCTGAGAAAAATCCTCAGAGTTTGATTGGCTAGAAAGAAAAATAACGAGAAAACAAGAATATATGAAAAACAGAGCAAGTGCTCTGTTCGTTGATTCTATATATGATATATTATATGATGGATTCTCTTTTACAATGGATGCAAGGGAATATATATAGAGAAGTTTTTCCAACCTTCCTAGCTAAGAAATCTTATGGTCGGTGGATTACAAGGAGAAGAATGGAAATTTATACAAAAATATCTGGAGAAAATATCTAAAAGAGTCGGTGCACAACTATCGGGAAGCTTCAGGACCGTTGCACTGTGCAAAATGGCTGCGAAATCATTTCCAACAAAAGGGTGATTTCGCAGCCGTGCAAAATTCTTCCTTCAGCTTGGAGTGATTGGCTTCCAATGGATGTAACTTCCTCATTTCAGCTCCAAATCATACACGGTTTGAAGCGTTGGATTCTTGACTTCCTGAGCTTTGAAATGGTATATAGCATGTAGAAAATGGACTTCGGGAAGTGCTCCAAAAGTGCGAAAGAAGACTGCAGCTGCTGTCCTCTGTTTTCTTCACTCTGTTTTTCCTCTCTCCTTGCTTCTCTCCTTTGCTTGCTTTGAACGACTTTGGAAAAGGGCTATGGAGCTCCAAAGATTGGTTCTTCATGAATTTGAGCTTTCCATTGCTTTGCCATAGATTCCAAAGAACTCTCCTCAATCTTGGATTGCTTTGGTGATCAAAAAGCTATCAAAACACCAAAACTTAACACAATTTGATTAGAATTGATTGCAAGGGTCCTTAACATGCCAATTGAGTTAAAAGGCAATAAATACTACTCAAAAGTGTTTAAAAGGATTAATTATAAGCTACAAAATAACACTTTTTGAGTAGTAATCAGGTCACCATTGAGAAAAAAATTTTGAACATCAAGTTGTCGAATTGATTCGTCCCCAATTGGTGTACCTTTGATTCAATCCTCAAACGGGAATTATCAACAAAATTTATAAACCTATTTCACCATATACTAGGGTAGCATAGCTAGCATAGCTAGCATAGCTAGCATAGCATAGTGGTTCTAGGATTGTCCACAGGGATGGGTTTTCATTTTACACATGATATTAGTTTAAAGAATTGGATTGGTGCTTTTTCTTTTATGAGTTAGCTTTAAAAAAGTTTGGTTTTAAACTAACCAAAAATAATAACTGAGTTTAATTTATAAAGAAAAGGTTTCTTGGATTTTCAGGTCACTAACAAAAGGGAAGATTCCAAATCTTTTCCTCGCATTGGGGATTTAACCTATAGTTATCCTCCCAACCGGTGTGTTACAGATGCTTCCCATTAATGGTTTCAACGCTAAATCCCTCTCACTAATGCATCTTGCAATGACTTGTACCTCTCACCTAGCATTTGCCATTCAAGGTGATCCTTAACCTTGGATTACCCTTCAAAATCTCACAGAAGATAACTAATGGATGTCTCCAGGGAATCCAAAAGCTTACCAAGTGTTGGCTATTCTAAGTAATCCTACCTTTAAACCACCTCCCAGAGGCTCGCAAGAGATAACTAATGGATCTCTATGGATTGAGTTCGAAAAGCTTACCAAGTGTTGGCCCAGGTGATTATAAGGGATTTTAAGTTAACTAAAAATATAAAAACCATTAACGGGTCACAACATTCTCTTCATTAAAAATTGAAACAAGGAAAACTCCAACTTTTGTATCCAGGTCCCTTACCTAGCTTCCTTCATTCCAAGAAACAAAATACAATTGGAAAGAAAAATACAATCAAAATGAGTAGGTAAGGCAGAGCAAAGCTTTGTATATTTCTTACTAAAAAATGTACAAGTGATCCCCAAGAATGTCTTCCGAGATTCTGAGATAGATATTACAAAAAGAGTTATGCTAAGATATATAAAGAGAGATATTTTCAACCCCTCAATTAGATATCTTAAATATCTTAAAATATCTTTAGCTAATTACAAGGAGAGAATAGATAATTACACAAAATATCTTAAGGTAAAAATCTAACGGAGTTGGTGCAAAATATTTGAAGATTACATGAAGATTTCGCAAGTGAGATATGGAGTTGCGAAAATTTCGCAAGAGGAAAAGGAGTTGCGAAATTTTCGCAATGCTAAAAAAGGAGTTGTGAAAATTTCGCAAGTGAAAAAGGAGTTGCGAAAATTTCACAAGTGGTGAAAAGTGGCTGCGAAATTTCCTTCTGTCTTGCTAAAATTTCGTAAGTGGTAGCGAAATTCTTCAGTGTTAGATTCCTTATCTGATTCTCTTCCTTGCACACTTGATTGATTTGGAAAAGGCTTTGAAGCTCTCCAAAACTTGGATTCTTCATGTAATTTAGCTTCAATCTTGCTTTGCCATGGATTATACCAAGTTCTCCCTCATTCTTGGCTTGTTTTAATGATGAAAAAGCTATCAAAAACATCAAAACTTGCCAAAAACTGATTAGTAACACTTGCAAGGGTCCTTAATGTGCCAATTGAGTTAAAATGTAATAAATACTACTCAAAAGTGTTTAAAAGAGTTTATAAGAAGCTATAAAAGAGCACTTTTTGAGTAGTAATCACGAATCAACCATTGAGAAAAAACGGCAATGTTAAGAACTATCCGAATGGTTGAAAATATGATGATAGGTGTAGACCCTCAATTTTGTCCCTTGACACTTGCATTTTATCCTATGGGTGTCACATGCACCCATGTTTTCATATGACCCCGCCATGGCCCCCTTTTGGCCTTGATCGATTTCTGAGCCTTGTGTAGGTTCATTCGCGGTCCAATGTAGTGCAGGTGTGTAGTTCATTTTGGAGTTCCATCATGGCCAATTTCCCTATTTGTTCACATCATGCTATAGGGAAGGAAGTGAGGCCCCCCTAAAAATTTCAGTTTAGTTGGAATTCGTAGGAGCAGGTTCGAATTCAGAGCACTTGGGCTTGTTTTGATCAAATCTCCCTCATCCAAACTCGAAATCACGTACCATTTTCTTTATGGACTCCTTATTTTTCGAGGAACATTCTATCAAAATTTCAAATTTTTTCTCAACCGGCTCGACCAGTTCCCAAAATTTTTAGTTCAGTCAGAATTCATAGGAGTAGGTTCGAATTCGGAGCACTTGGGCTTGTTTTGATTATATCTCCCTCATCCAAACTCAGAATCGTGCACCAATTTTTTTCATGGACTTCTTATTCTTCAAGCAACATTATTTCAAAATTTAAAATTTTTTCTCAACCGGCTTGACCGGTTCCCAAAAATTTCAGTTTAGGAAGAATCCATTGAAGCAAGTCTGAATTCAGAGCATTTGGGATTGTTTTAATCATATCTCCCTCATCTGACCTTGAAATCATGCACCGTTTTTTTTATGGACTCCTTATTCTTCAAGGAACATCCTGTCAAAATTTCAAAATTTTTCTCAACCGGCTCGACCTGTTGGCATCCTGTTCAACCGGTTCATCGAGTCAGCTTGTATGGAGCACTGATTTTGGTGATTTTGGAGCCCAATTCCTACATGGCTTGGGCCCATGGGCTCCAGATCAGTTTTGGGGCTGTATTTTGGATCCATTTTGGGCCTTATTTCAAATTCCTTGCAGTCCACCATGAATCCATATGGATCCTTGATGGGGAAGCAAGTTGAAAGCTTTCATGGAAAATGAGGAGGGGAGTTAATGGGGAAGCTGATTCTGAGACAGACTGGAGCTCTTTCCAGAGCTTGAAGGAGAGAAAAATGAAGAGGCTTTGATGGCTGGAGGTCTGGGACTATAAAAGAGGAAAAACAATCAGATTTGAAGGGACTTCTTCTTTTTATGAGAGGAAGGACTCTATGGAATCATGGGAGAGGAATTTTATAAGAGGTTTTTGGAGGGTTTCTTTTCGTGAGTGGTCTAAGGGAGTGGATTGAATAGGTCCTCAGACTTTTGGGGGTCTCGAATATGTTTGGAGAGGCTTTGCAAGCTAAATGAGCACTTCTCAAAGGCCGGTTCTTCAGGTACATTTCTGGTTCCTCACAGAACTCTTGCTTGCATTCGGTTCCTCTTTCTGATCGTTCCAGAATGCTTAATGCTTTATCGATTGGGGTGGACAAAAAGGGCCATGAATTATTATGTTGAAATTAGTTCTTTGTGTGTTTTCCATGATCTTCTTTTAGTTGATGCCATTGATCCCGTTTGATTTTGTTCACGTTAAAAATCTATTTTGAATCATTCTCCCATTTTATAAACGCGTTGCCTTGTTTTAGCCGGTTCTCCCTCATCTGGGCTCGGAATTGAGCACTGTTGCTTTTTTTTTGGATTTCTTATTCTTTAAGGAATCTTCTGTTAAAATTTCAGAAATTTTCTCAACTAGTTGGACCAGTTAGGAACTGGTTCAACAGGTCTTGCATGTCCAACCCTATTTTATAAACGTGTTTCCTTGTTTTGACCGTTTCTCCCCCATACGGGCTCGTAATTAAGTACCGTTGCTTTGTTGGATTCTTTATTCTTTGGGGAATCTACTGTTAAAATTTTAGAATTTTTCTCAACCGGTTGGGAACCAGTTCAATAGGTCCGCATGTCCAGCCCTGTTTTATAAGCGCATTACTTTGTTTTGACCGGTTCTCCCTCATTCGGGCTCAGAATTGAGTACCGTTACTTTTTTTGGATTTTTTTATTCTTTAAGGAATTTACTGTTAAAATTTCAAAAATTTTCTCAACTGGTTAGACTTATTGGGAACCGGTTTAACAGGTCTTGCACATCCAACCCTGTTTTATAAACACGTTGCCTTATTTTGGCCGATTCCCCCTCATCCAGTCTCAGAATTGAGCACCAGTTCTTTTTTTGGATTCTTTATTCTTTGGGGAATCTACTATTAAAATTTTAGAACTTTTCTCAACTGGTTGAACTAGTTGGGAACCGGTTCAACAGGTCCTGTATGTCCAGCCCTGTTTTATAAATGCATTGCCTTGTTTTGGTCGGTTCTCCCTCATTCGGGCTCAGAATTGAGCTTCATTGCTTTTTTTGGATTCTTTATTCTTTGGGGAATTTATTGTTAAAATTTAAGAATTTTTCTCAACTAGTTGAATCAGTCAGGAACCGGTCCAACAGTACCTGTATGATCAGCCCCGTTTTAGTATGTTTTGACCCCTATTTTTGTTATGGCTTGAGCCCTTAGGCTCCGAGGCACTTGTGGGCCTCCTTTAGAGTTTTAAATGGGCTCTGAACCAAATCAAAATAGACCTACTTTAGAGCTAAAGGCATTAGGGGTCAGGTAAGTTTGGTTTGATTTGATGTTGGAGATTGGTGAATTGTTGTTTGAGGGAATGTGTAAGGAAATAAATAATTGGGTGCTGTCATTTCCATTCACTTCCTCTTTAAGCGTGAACTTTGATGCTTGATCATGAATGCCTACTACATGCTTGTGTTTTTTGCCTCATCTTTTCCTTGCAGCGCATGGCTGGGAACCCGAGGTACGTACTTGACTTGTTGGGAATTGGATTCATTTGCATGCGTGGGGCTTGGATATGTTTGCTCGTTGTGTGTTTATATTGCTTGACTAAGTTCTTATGTAGCGCTTGGCTAGGGACCTTAGGTACGCACCTTTTAGCTTTGATTTGGGGAGACTAAGTGCACGCTAGATACTGAGTAGGTTTGTGTGATCTGTCATTTGTTTAGCCTGATTGATCGATTGATCTTTGACCCATATGCTCCCATGTATCCAATTCATTAGTAGAGATTGAGTTCCGGGCCTAGAGAGGTGCTACCTCGCATGAGGTACCTTCCCAATAGGTAACTGGATCCCCGGACCCAGAATCTAGTTTTCGTAGACTGCTTTTTCCATACTGGAGTCATTAAGGGTTTTTGTTCTTACTTGATTTTCCCTTTTATAAAATAAAAATAAAAAGTAAGTGGCGACTCCAAACAAAACCGTTCCTCACCGAGGACGGATTTTCCAAAACCCGAAAACACACTCACTTTCCCTTTTACTTTCTTATTCTTTTAAAAAGCGAGTTGCACCGACCTGTGGATCGGGTGAGGATCCATAAATTGGTGACTCCACTGGGGATCGAACCTAGAATCTCTGCTTTCATAAGAGGATCAAGCTTGAACTTGAATTGGGTATTGATTCGTGTCCATTTGGTGTCTCAGCTGATTCATGTCCAGCTGGTGCTCCTTGATTAAGGGAGTAATCAACAAAATTTATAACCTATATCACCATGCATTAGGATAGCTTTAGCTAGTATAGCATAGTGGCTCTAGGATCGTTCACTGGGAAGGGTCTTCAACTCACAACTGATACCAATTCAAAGTTAAATTGGTGCTTTTTCATTTCAAGGTTAACTTAAGAAATAAAACACAAACTTTGGTTGGACAAGGTTTTGTTTCAAGCTAACTAAAAAAGAAAGTAATGGAAATTACTTATGAAGAAAAACATTCCTTGGAGGTTTAGGTTCATAGCGGAGGTTCCTCATGCAAAAACAGAGCTCCGGTCATTTGGTTCATTTCCTCGCATTAGAGAATTAACATATAGTCAATTCTCTAACCGGTGTTGTACAGATGTATCCTTTAAATGGATTTCAGCTCTAATTCCCTCTCACTGATGCAACTTGCAATGGCTCGTGCCTCTCACCTAGCATTTTCCATTCAAGGTAATCATTAACTTTGGACTTCCCTTCTCAAGCTCGCAAGAGATAACTAATGGATGTCTCCTTGGAGTCCAAAAGCTTACCAAGTGTTGGCAATTCTAGAAAATCCTACCTTCAAGTCACTTCCCAAAAGCTCGCAAAAGGTAAACTAGTGCATCTCCATGGACGGAGATCACTTGCCTTACCAAGTGTTGGCTCAAGTGAATTGAAGGTGTTTTAAGTTAACTAAAAACATAGAAATCATTAAAGGATCGCACTTTCTCTTCATTAATGGCTGAAACCACAAAGCTACTAATTCTTGCACTTGGAACCTTTCCCGGCAACCTTAGTTCCAAGGAACTAAAAGTCTAACCACTCATTCTCTGAGGAAACTTCCTCAGAGCTTGTTTGGCTAGTAAGAAAAATTAGATGAATATAAATAATCAAAACAAGTAGGTAAGGCAGAGCAAAAACTATCAATTTTACTTCTTTCCAAAAACTATACAAAGCGTCTGCGTACAAGCCTTGTTTTCCATCCGTCCCCTCTCTGAGGAAACTTACAACCATTAAATATAGGTTTATTTACCCTTTGTTCTTGCTTAAAGACTAAGGAATCCTATGATAGGTGGGATATAAGGAGAGTTTGGGGATTTAGACATTAAATATCTAAAGCAAAAAATCTCAAAATGTCGGTCGCAAATATCGGGAAGCTTCAGGAGAACACCCGTTGCACTGTGCAAAATGGCTGCGAAATTTTCGCAGCAAAAGGACAACATTTTCGCAGCCCAAGGCTGATTTCGCAGCCGTGTAAAAATCTTCCTTCAGCTTGGAGTGATCTGCTTGCAATGGCTGTAACTCCTTCATTTCAACTCCGAATCTATCACCGTTTGAAGCATTGGATTTTTGACTTCCTGAGCTTCGAAACAACATATAGCATGCATAAATTGAACTCCAGGAAGTGCTCCAAAAGTGGCTGAAATGACTGTCATCAAGAATGCTTCATGGCTAGTTCTTCTTTGCTTCCCCTCCTTGCATTCCAGATTTGCTTATGGAAAAGGACTTTAAAGCTTCAGTTCTTCATGTTTCTGAGCTTTCCATTGCTTTACCATGGATTCCAAAGAACTCTCCTCAATCTCGGATTGCTTTGGTGATCAAATTACTAACAAAAACACCAAAACTTACACAATTTGATTAAAAATGATTGCAAAGGTCCTTAATATGTTAATTGGGTTAAAAGGTGATAACTACTACTCAAAAGTGTTTAAAAGAGTTAATTACAAGCTATCAAATAGCACTTTTTGAGTAGTAATTAGGTATATTGGAGCACATGGTTCTCTGATCAGAAGACTCTTAGGCTACATAGATGACTGATGATCACGTACTTGATTGGTATCTGGCTTACACTTGTGATGTGTTGATGCTTGTGTGTCCACTTGATTGGTTTTAGCATGCTTGCTCATTGTTGATTGGTACTTAGTTATGAGATTTGGGATTGGCATAGATGGTCAGATTGTGTGTAGATTTTGTGGTAGGCCTCGCCTTTTGCGCATGACTGTTTGCTGCATGGCTACCCTTTCTCTTGCATGATTGTTTGCCGTTTGTGTTTGTGGGGCACGCTTATATCTCCTTATTTTCGAATTACTAGTCTTGGTCGAATATTCCTCATTGATTGCTTGAGTTGTTTGGGAGTCATTCCCAATTGTTTGCCTTCGGCCAAGCTAGGGGTTTGGGAGTAGGGTCTAGCATAGGGGCTATATCGATGTTTGGGAGCACTATGGAGATGATGGATATCTGAGCAATGAAGACCTGTATAGCCCTGAGCTGGATTTCATAGATACATGCGTGGCTAGAGTGTCACTTTGATTGTTGGTTAGAATCATAGTTTGCGTATCCCCTTTTGTGGGTACTGTCATCTAGCTTTTAAGACTTGTCTTTTCCCGTTGTTGGCTTTTGAGCCACCTCACCCTTGAGGTGTCACCATGTCAGAATCTTGCTCCTGTCCGTGAGCCATATATCGGATTAGCTATTAACATCACATGTCAGCTCATTTCTTTAGAGGATTTAGTTGTAAGATTGCATAATTGGATTGATTTCAGGATTGATAGTCATGGGGATTGACGTACCCGTTTCCTTTTATAGGATTGTTGACCGAGACAGACCTGGGTTCTCAAGCTTGGATCTGGATCGGAGGTAGATTGGTTAGAGGATCAGATCCACGCAGTCAGTTAGAGCAGATATCAGATCATAGAGATATGGACCCCCAGTACGCCACTATTGACTAGTTGACTGAGATTACAGATACCATGGCATCACTCCGGGATACTATATTGGGATTGGGTCAAAGGATAGATGGGCACCAGGCCCAGCCATTGCCAGTTCTGGGGAGCACCTCACTTGACTCTACTACACCTCCACATCCACCACCACTATCTGGGCTGGGGCATTTGTCTTACATGGTCAGACTGAGACTACGCCACATTCTCTTGTGGCACCTGCATAGATTGTTGATGACACTCAGGCCCATATTGATAGGATTGAGCAGAGGATCAGGTCTCTGCATGTTTCTGATGGAGTCATGGGCTGGAACGGATATGATGACTTGCTAGTGGCAGCTTTGCCAGTTGAGTTCCGCATGCCGAACATTGAGAGGTACACGGGGATAGGGTGCCCCCATATTCATATATAATTGTATAGCACTGTTATGCGTGGGCATAGATTGGACGAGGCACAGATGATCATGCTATTCCCTCTATCTCTGAGTGGTGCCGCTCAGTGTTGGTTTGCCTCATTGGACCTTTCGAGGTGTAGGACATGGGCTGATTTGGTACAGGAATTTCTTAGACAGTATTCTTTTAATACTATAGTGGATGTATCCCAGATGGAGCTAGAGGCCCTCAGGTAGAGGCTAGATAAGTCAGTTACTTCATTCATCTCCCATTGGAAGGAGAAAATAGCACAGATTAGAGATAGACCCTCTGAGTGTGATCAGATCAGCATGATTATGCGTAGTCTTCAACCCTGCTTTGCCAAACATCTCATGGGCTTTCCACAGACAGACTTTGGATCATTGGTTCAGGCCCTCTATGGCATTGAGGAGGGAATAGCTAGAGGATTATGAGCAGACTCTTTCCCTTCAGACTCAAAAGGGGAGAAGCCGGGGTCAGGATCTAGGCCTTCAGATGTTGGTACCATTGGCATGATAGAGCATAGGTCCCCTCGTCGCCCTCCTTCTCAGAGGCAGTTCTTAGACACTCCTTACCAGATGATACATCAGGATCAGTACAAACCAGCTGCCCCCTATAGGCCGACAGGGCCTACTTATCTACATCCGACACCGCAGCCGGTATATGTTACACAGGCTCTTTAGAGGGCACCTATACAGTTTCATCAGCAGTATAGAGCACCGCCTCCACCGAGGTCGGTTAGGCAGTTTATACAGCTAGGGATGCCTTTGATCTGAGCATTTTAGAGATTGGTTGAGGGGGGTTTGATTGCTCCACTACCACCCAAACCACCACCACATCCTACCCCACCAGGATTCAAGACAGATCTTCACTGTGCCTACCATCAGAGAGCTAGCCATGATATAGACAATTGTGCGATGCTGAGGCACGCCATTTAGGACTTGATTGATTAGGGTTTGGTTGATTTAGGACGCCCTGCAGTGACTACAGACCCACTACCTACTCATGAAACTAGAGCTGTACCTCCACATGCGAGGGGGACGAGGCGCAGGGGGGGGGCGTACATTTGATTGAGTTTTCAGGAGATGAGATATTCATGATGGGGTGGGATGGAGAGGCTTCTCAGCTTATTAGTTTGTACAAGGACTCAGATTTTAGTGGATCTATCCATGGACAACAGGTTCCCAGGCCATTAAGATTGATCCCATATGAGATTCCCTGACAAACAGTAGTATCGCCAATATAGTTACAACATGTTCCGCCCATGACACCCTTCATTCTGTTCCTGGAAGAGTATGGGCCCGTTCACAGAGATGTTCAGATTGTTACACAGAGTGGGAGAGTAGCTTAGCATCCACCCGTTGACAGGCCTTTTGCTGGCACAGATGCTAGAGAGGATGTTTAGAGACAGGATGATGAAATATTGCGCCAACTGCGCATCACACAGGCTCGCATATCCATTTGGAGCCTCTTGGCCTCGTCCAACACACATAGAGATGTCTTGATCAGAGCTCATAGTCAGATCAAAGTTGACACTGCTACTACCCCTGAGGGACTGATTCATTTTCTGATGGCTGATAGAGTTACATGCATTGTATTTTTAGATGATGATTTACCACTTAAGGGGTCAGATCATATTCGACCCTTATTCATTGATGTTGCTTGTTTAGGTCGCCGGGAGCCGTCTGTCCTGTTGGACAACGGCTCCGCCCTGAACGTATGTCCATTGGTTACTGCCATTGCTTTGGGATTTTCACCATCTAATTTTGGGCCATCTACGTAGACCATTAGTGCCTACGACGGGACTCAAAGGACAGTTATGGGTACTCTCACTACACGTCATGATAGGGTCGGTCAGATATTCTATAATCTTTCAGGTTTTAAGGATCCAGACATTCTTTAACCTGCTTTTTGGCCGCCCCTGGATTCATGAGGCGGGTGCTATACCATCTTCCTTTCATCAAAAGGTGAAGTTCATACACGAGGGACGCATTATCACCATACAGTCTGACAGAGACATTGTTACCTATTCCGAGCCAGTGTTACAGATCAGTCACAGTGAGGATGACTTGCACTTGACTGGATTTACTTTTGACGAGGTTCAGGTTGTCAGTTTAGAGGATGACAACAGAGACATGGTACCTATGTCTTTGGATCAGTACAATAACACTCTGGTACTCAGTATGATGAGAGACATGTCCTATATGCCTGGCTTGGGATTGGGTCACCGCCAGTAGGGGCCGCGCGAGTTTGATTTCACAGTTGATCATGACATACCATATGGATTGGGTTACACTCCTTCTAAGGAGGATGCACGACACATGGCACGATTGCCCTAGGATAGGGTGAGAGCTCGCTTGTTCGGGGTTCCATTCGATTACCCCCTTCGCCCATACACTTTTCAGTTGGCTGACTATTTTACTAGAGGATTGATTCGTGGTTCCCTATTAGTGTCTCAGCTGATTCGTGTCCAGCTGGTATCCCTTGATCGTGGTCCTCAGAAGGGAGTAATCAACAAAATTTATAACCTATATCACCATGCATTAGGATAGCTTTAGCTAATATAGCATAGTGGCTCTAGGATCGTTCACTGGGAAGGGTTTTCAACTTACAACTGATATCAATTCAAAGTTAAATTGGTGTTTTTTCATTTCAAGATTAGCTTAAGAAGAAAACATAAACTTTGGTTGAAAAAGGTTTTGTTTTAAGCTAACTAAAAAGAAAGTAATGGAAGTTACTTATGAAGAAAAACATTCCTTAGAGTTTTAGGTTCACAGGGGAGGCTCCTCATGCAAAAACAGAGCTCTGGTCACTTGGTTCTTTTCCTCGCATTAGAGAATTAACATATAGTTAATTCTCTAACTGGTGTTGTACAGATGCTTCCCTTTAATGGATTTCAGCACTAATTCCCTCTCACTGATGCAACTTGCAATGGCTCGTGCCTCTCACCTAGCATTTGCCATTCAAGGTGATCATTAACCTTGGACTTCCCTTCTCAAGCTTGCAAGAGATAACTAATGGATGTCTCCTTAGAGTCCAAAAGCTTACCAAGTGTTGGCAATTCTAGAAAATCCTACCTTCAAGTCACCTCCCAAAAGCTCGCAAGAGATAAACTAGTGCATCTCCATGGACGGAGATCACTTGCCTTACCAAGTGTTGGCTCAGGTGAATTGAAGGTGTTTTAAGTTAACTAAAAACATAGAAATCATTAATGGGTCACACTTTCTCTTTATTAATGGCTGAAACAACAAAACTACCAATTCTTGCATTTGGGACCTTACCCGGCAATCTTAGCTCCAAGGAACTAAAAGCCTAGCCACTCATTCTCTGAGGAAACATCCTCAGAGCTTGTTTTGATAGTAAGAAAAATTAAATAAATATATAAAATCAAAACGAGAAGGTAAGGCAGAGCAAAGGCTCTGTATTTTACTTCCTTGCAAAACTATACAAAGTTGTCTGAGAACAAGCTTTCCGTTTTTTTTGTAATGGAAAATTACAAACAATATATATGGGGTTATTTACCCTTTGTTCTTGCTTTAAGACTAAGGAATCCTATGATAGGTGGATTACAAGGAGAGTTTGGGGATTTAGACATCAAATATCTAAAGCAAAAAAATCTCAAAATGTCGGTCGCAAATATCGGGAAGCTTTAGGAGAATTTCGCAGTCGTGCAAGATGGCTGCAAAATTTTGCAGCATGAAGGACACCATTTCACAGCCAAAGGCTGATTTTGCAGCCCTTTTCTTGTGATTTCGCAGCCAAAGGCTGATTTCGCAGCCCTGCGAAATTGGCCTTTAGCTTGGAGTGATCGGCTTCCAATGGCTGTAACTCCTTCATTTCAACTCTGAATCGTGTACCGTTTGAAGCTTTAGATTGCTAACTTCCCGAGCTTCAAAACAACATATAGTATGCACAAATTGAGCTCTAGGAAGTGCTCCAAAAGTGGCTGACAGTGACTGTCCTCTAGAATGCTTCATGGTAGATTTCTCTTTGCTTCCCCTCCTTGCATTTCGGATTTGCTTATGGAAAAGGACTTTAAAGATTCAAAGCTTTAGTTCTTCATGTTTATGAGCTTTTCATTGCTTTGCCATGGATTCCAAAGAACTCTCCTCAATCTCGGATTGCTTTGGTGATCAAATTACTAACAAAAACACCAAAACTTACACAATTTGGTTAGAAATGATTGCAAAGGTCCTTAATATGTTAATTGAGTTAAAAGGTAATAACTACTACTCAAAAGTGTTTAAAAGAGTTAATTACAAGCTATCAAATGACACTTTTTGAGTAGTAATTAAGGATCAGAGCATGCACCCCGCATAGAGGGAGTTGACCGTGTTCCTGAGGCAGTTGAGATTTAGGGCGTTCAGCAGGCCCTAAGACAGATGTGTTTGAGTTCTAAGACCACTGAGCCACCCGAGGCCATGATAGTTGCATCCCCATCACCGGATCGAGCCAGTATGTTTTCCATGTGCTTTCCTGAGGAGATCCCTAACTATGACCTGCCTATGGATTTGGGAGATGGTTCTGATGGTGTATTCTACCTGATACTTATATGGACAAGATGGACATGATCGACACTGGCCGTATCCTTAACACAGCCCCGTGTGGGCCCCATTTTGCTTTTGACATGTTTGGAGTTTCTATGATTGATTATGATGATGTGACACTTTATGACGCTTGCACTGACGCGATGGACGTGATCGGCATTAGCCACATTCTGGATGCTTTCTCGCTTAGGCCCTGATCCGCTTTTGATGTGTTTGGGATTTCTATGCTTGAGTTTGATGGTGATGGACTTGTTGTTACTGATATTACTCATGATATTGTTTTTGTTGAGGGAACGTCCGACTCTGTGGAACCACTTCTTTCTTTTGACACTATGTTTGGGTTTGTCACCCGCTTTGATGACATTTATGATGGTTATAATGGCATGAGTATTTTCGAGTATTTGCCTGTGTCACAACATTTTCCTTTGATTGCACCACTAGCACCCACAACACATGTATGCGATGTCGATGATGTGGGAGACACAGATGACCCACTGAGTGGCCAGTCAGAGTGTGATTCTGATTCAGATACGGAGGACAGGAAAGTTACACCCATTTCTGGTAGCACTGAGTTGATAGATTTTGGGGCACCTAACCAGCCCAGGAAGCTTAGGATTGGCTCTTCCCTATCTTCTGATGAGAGGAGTAGATTGATTGACATGCTCAAGTGATACTTGGATGTATTTTCATGGTCGTATGAGGACATGCTGGGCCTTGACCCCACTATAGTTCAGTATCACTTACCCATTTTGCCACATGCTAGGCCAGTTAAGCAGAAATTGAGGAGACTACACCCTCGATGGAGTTTGTAGGTGAAAGAGGAGATTCAGAAGCAACTCAGTGTTGGCTTGTTGTCAGTGGTTGAGTATCCTGAGTGGCTGGCTAATGTCATCCTTGTTCCCAAAAAGGACGACAAGGTTAGAGTTTGTGTTGATTTTCGAGATTTGAACAAGGCTAGTCTTAAGGATGATTTTCCCCTCCCGCACATCAATATGCTAGTTGATAGCACTGCAGGGCATTCGATGTTGTCCTTCATGGATGGATTTTCTGGGTATAATCAGATTCTGATGGCTCCAGAGGATATGGAGAAGACTTCTTTCATCACTGAGTGGGGTACTTACTGCTACCGGGTTATGCCATTTGGGTTGAAGAATGCGGGAGCCACTTATCAGAGAGTTGCTACTACTTTATTCCACGACATGATGCACAGAGACGTCGAGGTATATGTGGATGACATGATAGTGAAGTCCCGAGATAGGGCAAATAACTTAGCAGCACTATAGAGACTCTTTGAGAGGATCCGACAGTTCAAGCTGAGATTGAATCCCAAGAAGTGTACATTTGGGATGACTTCTAGGAAATTGCTAGGACACATCGTCAATGAGCGTGGTATAGAGGTTAATCCCGAAAAGATCAGAGCCATACTTGGCATGCCTGCTCCGAGGACTGAGAGAGATATTAGAGGCTTTCTTGGTAGACTATAGTATATCGGTCGTTTCATTGCTAGATTGACAAACATATGCGAGCCTATTTTCCATCTTTTGAGGAAGAACCAACCTAAAGTTTGGAATAATGATTGCCAACGCGCTTTCAAGAAGATTAAGGAGTGTCTCATTTTTTCTCCAATTTTAGTGCCTCCCACACCAGGGCGACCTCTACTTCTGTACTTGTCCATTTCAGACATGGCTTTGGGATGCATGTTAGCTTAGCTCGATGATTCAGGGAAGGAGTGAGCCATTTATTATTTGAGTAAGAGGATGCTGGAGTATGAGTGCAGATACATTATGATTGAGCGCCTCTATTTAGCATTAGTTTGGGCCATCAAGAGGTTGAGGCACTACGTGACAGAGTATTCCATATTATTAGTCTCGCGATTGGATACATTGAGATATTTGTTTGACAGGCCTGTCCTGACTGGTAGGTTCATGAGATGGTTGGTGTTGTTGACAGAGTTTGATATTCAGTATGTTACACAGAAGTCAGTAAAATGGAGCATTGTTGCAAATCATTTGGCTTCTTTGCTCGTATTTAACGATAGACCGATTGACGATGATTTCCTTAATGAGCAGTTTGTCTCAGTGACCAGTATTGCAGGATGGCCATTGTACTTTGATGGTGCCACCAATCAGTCGGGGTTTGGTATCGGTATCCTATTGATATCACCTCAGGGTGATCATATTCCTAGATCAGTCCGGTTGGCATTCTCTGATCATTGTCGACTGACGAATAATATTGTTGAGTATGAGGCGTGTATCACAGGTCTGGAGACTGTGCTAAACCTTGGAGTCAGACAGTTGGAGATCCACGAGGATCCTAACTTAGTTATTCAACATACTTAAGGTATTTGGAGGACTCGGGATGAGAAGTTGAAGCCCTATCATGCTTACTTGGATTTTTTGGTTGATAGGTTTGAGGAGTTGAGATATATACATCTGCCATCTGTCCAGGGTAGAAAATCAGTTTACTGATGCATTAGCCACCTTGGCTTCTGTGATTGAGATTCCTGTGGGAGTGACTGTGCGACCATTGTTGATTGAGACTAGGTCCGCACCAGCTTACTGTTGTTTGATTGGGGATATTGAGGACTAGGATGAGCTACCTTGGTATCATGACATTTACCAGCTCCTGTTATGTGGCACTTACCCTAAGTCAACCTCAACCAAGGATAGAAGAGCTTTGAGGCAACTAGCTACTAGATTTGTGATTTATGGAGAGTCCTTGTACAGACGATCGCCCGAGGGCTTATTATTGTTATGATTAGACCGTGCCTCTACAGATCGAGTGATGAGAGAGATTCATGCAGGAGTTTGTGGCCCACACATGGGAGGACATATGTTGGCCCAAAAGATTATAAGGACGGGTTATTTCTGGTTGACCATGGAGGCAGATTGTTGCCAGTTCGTTCAGATGTGCCCAGAGTGCCAGATGCATGGTGATCTCATTCACGTGCCATCTTCGGAGTTGCATGCACTCACATCCCCTTGGCCATTTTCAGTGTGGGGTATTGATGTTATTGGAAATATCTCGCTCAAGTCTTCTAGCAGGCATGAGTACATCTTAGTTGTCGTTGATTATTTCACCAAGTGGGTGGAAGCTGCTTCTTATGCTAGATTGATAGCGGCCAGGGTGGCCAAATTCATTAGGTTGCATATTATCTGCCGATATAGGGTCCCCCACGAGCTAATTTCCGACAGAGGGGTGCATTTCAGGGGCGAGGTGGATACATTGATTCAGGAGCATAGCATTCAGCATCATAGATCGTCTGGGTACAGGCCGCAGACTAATGGGGCAGTTGAGGCCGCAAATAAAAATATCAAGAGGATTTTGAGAAAAATGGTCGAGACTTCTCGGGATTGGTCAGAGAAGCTCCCTTTTGCATTATGGGCTTACCGTACATCTTTTCGTACTTCTACCGGGGCTAACCTGTATTCTTTGGTGTATGGTATGGAGGCGGTGCTGCCTATTGAGATTGAGATGGGATCCTTGAAAGTAGCATTAGAGCAGCAGATATCTGAGATTGAGTGGGCTCAGTCCCGTTATGACCAACTTAGCCTTTAAGATGAGAGGAGATTGAGGGCAGCAGATCATGTTTAGGCTTATTAGAGGAAGATGACCCGTGCATTTAGAAAGAGGGTTAAGCCTAGGAAATTTCAGAAGGGTGACTTAGTCTTGAAAGTCCTCAGGGGATTGATCGGTGACCCTAGAGGCAAGTTTAGACTGACTTGGAGCGGGCCTTATGTTATTCGAGATTTGGCCCGAGAGGGAGTCGCCTGGATAACGGACTTAGATGAAAATTAGTTTACGGAGCCAGTCAGTGTGGATCAGCAGAAGAAGTTTTATGTGTGAGATCATGGTCAGAGGATGGGTGGCCGTTATTTTTGAGTAGCCATTTTCCCTATTGCACACCCACACATTGATATATCCTATTGCTAGCCTGTTGAGCCTCATGCGGTTTGTTATGGCCTATTCATTCACTTAGCCTTGCATACCTTTTCTCACTTGGGTTGGGGGCTTGCCCCTGTGCGCTTTGCATTTATTGATTGGATCTGTGAGTATCGTGAGCTTTGTGTCATTGTTCATGTGTTCTTTCTTTGGTCATTCATGGTTTCTTCTTTCGTCCATTGTGCATTTTCATTTCATCTGCCTTTGAGTTCTGCTTCTATCATCTCGACTATATTCACTTCTATGTTCTCTTATGTGATGATGACATGCTCTTGTCCCAGAGCTACAGGTCAGGCCTGTCACACCCTTCATTCTACCTATAGGCTTTGATCCAGGATTCTTAGGTCGAGGGGGGACCATTTGGGATGAGAGGTTTAAGGTTCTTTTGGTTGGACTATGCTAGTGTGGCATTCAACTAGCTTTGGTTGCTCGACGCAAAAAAAAAAAAAAAAAAAAAAAAAAAAAAAGTGCTTGTTTGGTATTTGTTGTTATACTTGGGATCATCAGAGGTCATTTGGGTTTGAGAGATTTATTATTCCTCTGAGAGTTGGGTGAAAGCATTGTACGATCCTTCTCCATGGATCTGGGTGACACATTGGGAGTGAGGTTTGGGTTTCTTTGGCACTCGGTCCCTTGGATCATTGTTTACATCACCTTCCCCATCTTACAATGACTTGCTTCGGTCTGGCGTTCTTGGGATGAGTTGTTTATCGTTGTCACACATTGCTACATTTCTATCCCAGCTTGTTCCTCCATTTTCTACTACATCCATTCATCATTTGTCTTATCCCTTTTCGTCTTCTTTTATCCTCATCGAATGTTGTCTCGCTTTATGAACGACTAGTTCTTTGGTGCACATCACCTATCGTTTGACGTTATTCATTTGGATGTAGGTTGAGTCACCTTGCTCACATGATTTTGTGATATTTGGCATTGTGTACAAGGGTTTGGCATTTAGTTATTGGGTTTTTGGGCCTTTGTTTCCCATCATTTCATTCACCTTTCACCCCTGGCCTACATTACAGTCCGAGTCGTAAGACCACTTTGAGGCCATGAGATCTTGTGTCTGCTTCAACGCGGTTCATTTGGACAGGCTCCATCTACTGATTGAGTACGGGATGTCGACAAGTCTCCATTGCTCCGGGGAATATCGAGGGTCACATATTGCCTTTCCATTCAGTTTGCTTGCCTCAGGTCCATGATCAAAGGCAAATGATACAGAGAGTTGAGACCGTTGAGGGCGCCTTTGCTTGATGCTTTGACATGTTCATACTGGGGCATACCCCCATCCTTGCATGCTAGCTTCGGCTCTTGCACATGTACGCAGGCAGACCGTTTCGCCTAGAGATGTTTTGGATATCAGAGTTTGAGTAAGCCCCACATTCAGCTTGGTTTCTTCATACAACAAAGTGCTTCTGGGAGCTAACCTGAGATCAAATTCACGGTATTCATTGACCTAGTAAGGGTGTGCACACTAGGGCATACCCCATTCATTATTCTGTTCACTAGCTCAGACGATTGGGTCTTCCAAAGGACATGTGATCATAAAATCTGTGGCCATAGTAATTCTTTGACGACCAAGACAACCCATCTTGATTGCTCATTTTTAGGTCCTTGCAATCAAATGATTTAAGTGGATTGCTACTCCTGTCAAAAGGCTTGTTTTTGGTTTATGAGATCATCAAAGCTAAAACCAAGATTGCTTGACTTGAGACCTTCACAACTATAGCCCTTGCTCTCCATAGAAACTCCTTACAATCCTCATAACTATTGACTTAAGTTAGGTACTCATTGTGGCCCTCATAATTGCTAACCTAGTTATGACCTTCTCAACCATTAACAGTTGAACTAATGGTGAACTGAATTGGAATATGGGGACCTTAGCCCCTTTCACCCTTTCAAGCAAGAATATCACAAAAATAGAAACACAAAACATAGAAACATAAACATAAAATAAAAAACTGAAAAGGAAAAACTCATTAACACTAAAACGAAAAGGTTATAAAGAGGAAAAGAAACACAAGGACTAAAATAATCTAACTTATTTCCTTATCAATCCCTTTTTTCTTTTGTTTATTTACAAGTTATTAAAAGGAAAAGAAACACAAGGACTAAAACAGTCTAACTTATTTCCTTATCAATACTCTCTCTCTCTCTCCCCCTTTGTTTATTTATAGTTCTTGTATTTATAGCAAAAAATTTCTCCCTTATTACTCCAAAGTTGTTCCTAGTTATCTAACCAGCTTGCCCATGTTGTGATATTGTGTGTCAACACAACCATCAATTAAGAAATATCAGTATGGAGGGAATGACTGCACTTCTTGTCTTTTCAACGTGGCAACATGGTTCATAGATGAATCAATCAAAGTTGTAGGGACACTATTTGCTACACAACCTTGATGAGTGCCCAATGATCGAAAGATGTGGCATGTGAGCAAGGTGGAATGATTAAGGCAGTGAGTTGAGATAAAATCTAAGTATGCTTCATAGTTGGAGGAGAGAGCACACTCTATGACTAGGGAGGTGTGCTACTTATTTGAGGAAATTGCACACTTGAGGTTGTAAATGTGTGTTTGGGTTATTGATTAATCAATAGTGCACTTATGATTGTTGGTTATGTGAGCACTATGCAAGTTAGGATGGTGTGGTGTGCTTCCTTCTTAGCGTGCTTGAGTAGTGCACAATTGTTGGGGCGCTTAAGGGAAGTGTGCTATTCTTGGATTAGAAAGTGATTAAAATACCTTTAAATGCCAAATTCTTCATAACCTTAAGAAAATGGAGAGAAATGGTTCTATTTAAAATTTTCCTCTTTTTATATTTTTTTTCTCTTCAATTATGAGTTGACATAAAACATCCTCTCTCAGATTAGAAAGTGATTAAAACACCTTTAAATGCCTAATTCTTCGTGTCTCTACATGTGACATTTGACACTTCATAGTGATGACATATGACACTTTCAATATATCCTGAACTAATTACATTTTCTTTATTTATTACATATATATATTTCTTAAGCAATTCAAATTGTTGTTAGAATTTTTTTATTAGAAATTTTCATATACAATTACAAAAGTTAGTTTATTTTATTTACTAATCGTTATTGGCAAATTGATGATGCCACTTTATTAGAAGTTTTTTTTACTCCCTTAAATATTTTTAATTTATTCGGATTTTTAATTATTTTATTAATTTAAAATTTTGCATTGATTTTTATTATTATTTATTTATATATCTATCTAAATCCAGGATGTTACAATGTGGAATTTTTGTATGGATCAATAGTGTGTAACTTGGTTTTATTTTGCATCAATATGAGTTTATAGAATTTTAAGATGAATGTCACAACCTATTATAGGTTTCAATTAGAATAGTCATTACTTATATATTTTTAGGTTCATGGATATCATAAGCTGGCACAAGATTTCAAACAGTACATTGTCTAATTTGAAAAATTCTCTACTTGTACTATTGTTTATTGCAAGTATATATAAAAAAAAATTGTGTTCAATTTGTGACATTTGGTTTAACTCATGGAGATGAGACTTAGGATAATATATATAAGTGCATTGCACATCATGAGAAATCCTTGTTTTTCTTATGTGAATTATTTTTAGTTTAATTTCTACAAGATCTATCAAATTGTGGATTCTATCCTTTCTTAGTTGCAACTATCCTTTTTCAATCCTTTAGTCTAGGACTTTTATTTAATACTACTTGAAGTATAACATGACCTTGATGTAATATTAAAAGAAATTTAAAATTCAATCATTTTGACAGTTAATTAAACATAAAATATTATGAAAGGAAAAAACTAATATCAAATGAGTAAAATGATAATCATGCTAATTATCACTTTTTTAGCAACGTTGAAAACTAGAGTTGGGATTATCATTGATATGGATACCAAGTAAAATATATCCTTTTTAGACTTCCAAATACTATAAATTTCTCTTTTCATTTGTCAAAAATTTTATTTAGAATTGAAGACTTATGTTAACTCTATAAAAATGTCATTAAAATAATATTGATGGTAACACGGTGGATCTTTAATATAAACATTTTTTTTCCAAACACATCATAACTTGAAATCTTCTCTTATTTGCCCTAATCACTGCCACCCTCTCTATCTTTTATCCCTTTTCGCATATATATAGCTCATCTTTTCTACTTATTTATAACTTCAAGTTTGGTCTTTTACCAACCCTAGGTTTGATCGCCCATAGCGGCCATTGCCTCCATTGCCTCCATATTAGACATCATATCGTTTTTATATCTTCACTAAAACTAGCCTTTTATGTGCATCTTGATCATCGAGATGGTCTTGTTGTCATCACACCAATCTTTCATACTTCTAGATTATCAGTAATGACATAGTCATGTTCAATTGTAAGTTTCTCACTTTCTCTCTCTCAAAAAAGGATATTTTGTATCATTTCTATTAGGTTTTTTTTTTTTTTTTTTTTTTTGTTTCTTTTTCTAGATAGTAAAGAAAAATCACTTATGGATCTAATTCCAACCTTGAGCAGCCTGACCCTCCCCTTCCATTTTTTTTTTTTATTTTTTAAAAAAAAAAAAAAAAAATTCTTGATCTTTTTTGAAGTTACATTAATTAAAAGGGATTTTAAGAAGAATTGATTGTTAGGGCTACATGCACATCATAGATATTTTTAAAGTAAAATTAGGAAATCATTTTCAATCCACTTGTATGTTATTTAAGAAACAAAAAACCCTAAAATCTTTTTTGTGAATTTCATTAGAATTTTTAGGAAACAAACTTTAAAATATTAGAAGACTAGTAAAATTGTTGAAATGATTTTTGATGAAATTTCTTCTCTTTTGCTCGATCTTTAAGAAAAATCCCCTTTTTCATTATGTTTTAATTGGTTTTTTTATGTATTATTATTTTTGTTATTTTTAAAATTAGGTTGTTTAATAAGATGATGCCAATTTTTTTTTTTTTAATTATGTTGCTTGATGATTATTTAATTATTTAGGGTCTTCTCTGTAGATGTGTAGAATGATCAAGTTTTTTCTTTCTTTTTTTTTTTTTTTTTTTTTTTTTTTTTTTTTTTTTTTTTTTTTTT
>JAJJMJ010023762.1:15769-63032 GCA_022059055.1 Vitis cinerea | reverse complement strand
TTTTTTTTTTTTTTTTTTTTTTTTTTTTTTTTTTTTTTTTTGCTTAAGCTATGAATTTGTAAGTTTTTCTCATTTTTCAAAAGATAAAAAAAATTGATTGTTGGGGATTTGATACGATTAAGCTAATACTATTTAGGTTATAGATGTTCTTTTTATTTATAGTAAAGACATAACACATGTACCCCACAAACAAAAACAGACAAATAGGTAACCTAAATGTATTGGTAGCCTCCATAGGGAAGTTTTTGTTACTAGGAAATATTGCCTCTTTAAAATCCCTAATTTTGTATTTTGTTGCCTTCATTGGAAATTGAAGAACAATTTCCCAAATAAGATATGAAAAGGCAAAAGATGTTTTTACAATAATGAATAACATTATCAACCCTAATGATTATGCCTTAGTACTAATACTGACCTACCTATTTAACCCATTATAATAAAGTTATTGAAGGCACTATTGGGTAATAGTAAGATCATATATAAATTAAAATTGAGGTAGTAGTTTGATTCGTTCCCAATTGGTG
The DNA here is from genome assembly GCA_022059055.1 of Vitis cinerea. Classification (NCBI taxonomy): domain Eukaryota; kingdom Viridiplantae; phylum Streptophyta; class Magnoliopsida; order Vitales; family Vitaceae; genus Vitis; species Vitis cinerea. The sequence goes on along the minus strand of JAJJMJ010023762.1, from coordinate 62,508 downwards.
TCTCAGCTGATTCATGTCCTCTCAATGGTCCCTGACAGTGGTGCCATTTGATACGTGTCCAGCTGGTGTCCCTTGATTGTGGTCCTCAGAAGGGAGTAATCAACAAAATTTATAACCTATTACACCATGTACTAGGATAGCCTTAGCTAGCATAGCATAGTGGGCTCTAGGGTCGTTCACTGGGATGAGTTTTCACTTCACAATTGATATTAATCCAAAGCTAAATTGGTGCTTTTTCATTTCAAGGTTAGCTTTAAAAGAAAACATAAAGATATTTGAGTGAAAAAGGTTTGGTTTTAAACTAACCAAAAATAAAGTAATGGAAATTACTTATGAAGAAAAACATTCCTTGGAGGTTTAGGTTCACAGGGGAGGTTCCTCATGCAAAAACAGAGCTCCGGTCACTTGGTTCATTTCCTCGCATTAGAGAATTAACATATAGTCAATTCTCTAATCGGTGTTGTATTGATGCATCCCTTAAATGGATTTCAGCTCTAATTCCCTCTCACTGATGCAACTTGCAATGGCTCGTGCCTCTCACCTAGCATTTGCCATTCAAGGTGATCATTAACTTTGGACTTCCCTTCTCAAGCTCACAAGAGATAACTAATGGATGTCTCCTTGGAGTCCAAAAGCTTACCAAGTGTTGGCAATTCTAGAAAATCCTACCTTCAAGTCACTTCCCAAAAGCTCGCAAGAGGTAAACTAGTGCATCTCCATGGACGGAGATCACTTGCCTTACCAAGTGTTGGCTCAAGTGAATTGAAGGTGTTTTAAGTTAACTAAAAACATAGAAATCATTAAAGGACCACACTTTCTCTTCATTAATGGCTAAAACCACAAAGCTACTAATTCTTGCATTTGGAACCTTTCCCAGCAACCTTAGCTCCAAGGAACTAAAAGTCTAGCCACTCATTCTCTGAGGAAACTTCCTCAGAGCTTGTTTGACTAGAAATAAAAATAATGAGAAAACAAAAATATGAAGGAAAAAACAGAGCAAGTGCTCTATTCGTCGATTACATATATATCTTCTCTGAGAACAAGCTCCCGAGAGATCCCATTACATCATTTAAAGAAAATTACAAAACTATATATATGAGGTTATTCACCCTTTGTTCTTACTTAAAGACTAAGGAATCCTATGATAGGTGGGTTACAAGGAGAGTTTGGAGATTTAGACATCAAATATCTAAAGAAAAATATCTCAAAATGTCGGTCGGGAAGCTTTAGGAGAACACCGCGGCACTGTTCAAAATGGCTGCGAAATTTTCGCAGCAAAAGGACAACATTTTCGCAGCCGTGCACCATTCTGCCTTCAGTTTGGAGTGATCTGCTTGAAATGACTGTAACTCCTTCATTTCAACTCCGAATCGTGCACCGTTTGAAGCATTGGATTTTTGACTTCCTGAGCTTTGAAACGACATATAGCATGCATAAATTGGACTTCAGGAAGTGCTCCAAAAGTGGCTGAAATGACTGTCATCAAGAATGCTTCATGGCAGATTTCTCTTTGCTTCCCCTCCTTGCATTCCGGATTTTGCTTATGGCAAAGGACTTTAAAGCTTCGGTTCTTCATGTTTCTGAGCTTTCCATTGCTTTGCCATGGATTCCAAAGAACTCTCCTTAATCTTGGATTGCTTTGGTGATCAAAAAGCTATCAAAACACCAAAACTTAACACAATTTGATTAGATTAATTGATTGCAAGAGTCCTTAACATGTTAATTGGGTTAAAAGGTGATAACTACTACTCAAAAGTGTTTAAAAGAGTTAATTACAAGCTATGAAATAGCACTTTTTGAGTAGTAATCATAGTTCTTCTAGTAAATTGCATGTCTGTCTACACAGACATATATGGTCTTTTAAAAAGAAGAGGAGTCCCCTTAGTTTATATGCCTCTTGACTTGAGTCTATGATAGATGTTTGTCCTTATATCAAACCAAACATTCCTATTGTTGCAAGTCTTTTATCATAGGTTTTAATGCAAAGGGACATTTGATTAGAAGTCATAATCTTAAAGTGATAAAGATGACCACTTTTAAAAACCTAGAATGTGTCATTTTTTGAGAACATCTTTTTTTATATCTCCACCTCAAGGGACACTGTTGCATGGAGGTATGTAATGGTTTCAAGCTTTTATATCTAATAAAAAATTAAATAATTATTCCTATCACCCTTTTTAAACCTTAACCTGCCCTTTAAAATCTTTTAAATCTTCTTGTAATTAAGCCTCATAAAAAAATATAACTTGGTTATAATGAGTTTAATTACCATTCTAAATAACATACGTGCTTACCATATCATTTTCCTGTTTAGGTATACTACTCAATGGCACGAGTGTTTAATGGTATGAGTGGAGTCGGAAAAAGGTATAAATTTTATAAATTTTTTATTTTATTAGAATTCATTTAATAATTTCGAGAGTAATGCTTTACAAAATGTGCAACATTTGCATGTATTTGCTTTAATTGTTTGTTAGATGGGCATTGCCTATTTTAGTTAACTTAATAAATGTTCATATATTATACTGTAATTGATAATTTTAATGTATATATAACCTATTAGGAACCCATGTGTTTTATTTGCAAATTATAGGAGAGGAGTGACTCGTTGGAGCCAGCTAACATCGGAGAAGAGCTGCATACTGCGAGAGTCTTTCCTGGTTAAAAAATGTCTTAATAATTGTATATTGTTTCTGAATTGTGTTTTCTCCTTCTTCTAAGAGACATTTTTAATGTTATGTAGGAGGATTCTAATTCCAATCCAAGCCTCTTGAAAATCTAGGGACACCTACGCTCATGAGGCCTTGAGAAAGATGGGTCCTTCTGGTTCTTGCACTCTTGACTTTCTTCTCCTACTTCTACCGTAAGATGCTTCTGCCCAACAATGATATGGATCAACTCTTCCTTGAATTCAAGGAATCCATCCATATCATAGAATGGGTCATCTTCTTTCTTCCTCTTGGACTCCCCCAGCCCCTCTAACAGCACCAACTTGTCTTCCTCGCTCCACAACCTTTGAACACAAACTTCTTTTCCACCCATCAGTATTGTCTCCATTGTCCACCTTCTGCTTCTTCATCGACCACTTCAGAGTATGGTCATACCTCACAAGCCTCTTCCTGGGGGCTCGTAGGGGTTGCCTCCATACTTCCTCCAGTTCAGAATTATCTGAGGAACAATGAAGCTGTCAGATTCCGGAGATGACACGCTCCAGCTATGGACTCTTGCAGGGAGGATATGGGGTTCATGTTCAGACATCACTTTGAAAGATGAAAGAGGGGGGTGGCACCAAAATTGGGTTGGGCTTCAACACCTAATGAAATGAAAGTTGGCTCGCCTTATATGGAGAAAATTTGCTCTAACCGAATGTTCAAGAGTGAAATATAATAAAGTATTTTTTTTTCTTTCTTGATAACAATGGTAATAAGACAACAGAAATGAAAGAGGGAAAGATGTTGAATTCAATTGCTTGTTAAATGAATTTATAATTTGTTTGTATTAATTATTGATGAAATTGCTTATGTTGTTGTAGGGTTGGAACATGAAATTCTAGACCAATTGCTTTTTATTAGCCAATCAAAGTTTGTCAGTTACGGGATGGGAAAAGTGAGATATTAAATTAAGGGAAAATTATCAAAAAGGTAAGTTGGGAGCGATAATGACTCGAAAGGGTCACTTATTTCCTAAATGCCTTTGAAGGACAAAATTTATCATAAGACAATTTTAATCTTTGAATGTTCGTTTTTATATTATGGATCAATAATTTTGTCTTGTCCGTCAACAACTTTACCCTGATATAAGGATCATCAATTACAGTGCATATCTCATTTCCAAAATCAATGTAACTTGCAATTTATTTTTTATGAGATTAGTTTGTAAAAGAAAAGTCAAAGATAAAAGATAATTTTTTTACTTTATTGTGAAAATAATTTAAAAAATTGTGTATTATTTTATGTTAATATCATAAATTATTTTATACTAACATATCAATTTAGAATATTTATTAGAATGATTTGAAATTTTAAAAATAAAAAATAAATAAAATGCATATATATATAATTAGGAAAAATCAGTCAAAGAAAAGAAAATAATATACTAAAATAAAATAATTATATTTTTTATTTTATTATAAGAATTAACTTATTTGTAATATACTTTTTTTTAGTTTTTTTTCAAAAATTTGAGATTTTTTGTAAAGAACCAATAAAATAAGAAATTTCCAATCTCTCTTGAATAAAAACCAAACTCAAATGTTATTATATTGTTTTATGCATGATATAAACTTTAACAATTATTCATGATCAAGTAAAAACTTTTTTATCCTAATAGGATATACAACTATTTTTCATGAACAATTCAATTGAATAACACTAAACTATTCGGGTAGTAGTATAGCATGTGAAAAAGTTTAAAATTATGTCGTAATGTAGCGTATTATTGTTAGTATATTAATTTGTATTATAAGTATAATGCATTTATATTGCACCTATATTTTATGACAAAATTAATAATTTTAAAAATGTCTATTTATACCTTATTTGTCATTTGTAGTAACAAATCATACCAGTATATTAACATTATTTACTTAATGTATCAAATTTTTTAATCATTTTTATATATGTAAAAAAAAAAACTACGAGTCTTGTAAATTTGAATTAGAGTTTCATTTAATTTCAAAGATGGTTTGTAATATGAGTTTACTAAGGAATATAGTATGATCATATAAAACTATCAGTTTCATAAAGAAGTTCAAAAATTTTTCAATTAGGTTTTATTGTAATATAAATATATTTATATTGTAATTATAATATATTTTTATCGTACCTCTATTTTATAACAAAAGTAATAGTATTTTAGATACTTTTTTATATCTCATTGATATCCAACACATCATATGTGGATAACATTGTCCACTTGATGCATTAATATATATAAAAAATTAAAAACAATTAAACATTCTTCACCATTTTTTAATTCTTTAAAACAACCCAAATAAAAAATTAGACATTATATCTTCCTCATACTCAATACAAAAATGTGATTTATCAATTTTAAACTAGAAAAAAAATCATAAAATTCATTCTTATTACATAATTATGAAACCTATTTTTTTAAAAATAAAATTAAAAAATTATAGTAAAAATAGAAATATATATATATATAAATACATTAGATGTTGTTTTGAAAATATTTCTTAGAAGTATTTTAGTTTTAGATAGTATAATAATACATAATAATTTGTAAGGGTTAAAAATCCAAAATTTTGGTTAAAAAAATTGAGTATTAGAGCTAGTGTGGGGCCTCATGCTTTTAACTATCCTGCAAATAAATAAAAAACTTTAGATGCTTTTAATTGCCTTGAATTTCACCCATTTTTAATTGAAGGACGTTTGTGGAATCTCAACCTATTACTTTACTAAATAGCCTTTGAAGGGATTCTTTCTTTTTCACCCTACCTTGCTCAAGAATTATCAAAGTTGATAACCCTTTTAGGTCATTATTACCCAGTAGCCCACCCTATATGGTAATTTTTCCTTAAATTAATTACTAGCACATAGATAAAATAATAGGCTACAAAATTAGTCCATGTACTCTATGAACCAAATTTAGTCAAAGCATCTTTCGACTTTTCTAAACATGTTCTATGTTCAACTCTATTACTTTGCAGTCTCCAAATTGCCATTTTTAAGTGTACTTAAGTCATTTTGTTCTTTTGTTGGTGTTCTATAGTATCTTGTTTAAGCTTATGGTTGGAAAACCCTAGATCTAGATTTGGGAAGCATGAAACTAAGGAGCTAGGCACAACATAACATGTGTAATTTTTCAAAAACACTGCAGAATGTTAAAGAAGATGGTTTGCAAGTTTATGGTTTATGTTATTGCTTGTATCTCTATAATATATCAATAGAATTGTTTTGAAAAGTTAAACAATATTTATCATTGATAGCTTTTGTTCCCAAACCAAAATGATTTTTGATAAAATAAAAAAGAACGAAAAACTAACATAGCAGCTAGGTCATCTCCACAAGGAACTAGTAATTTACTAAAAAAATTACCATGAATTTATTTTGATGTAGTCAATGTTGACTATTTTTATCCATGATGAATAATATTAAGTGCATCAAATGGACTGAATTGTAGAAAATAAAATGAAAACATAGTATGAAATGGATAAAAATAAAAATAAAAATTAGTAAAGAAAATAAAATAAAACCATATTTGGAAGAGGGACATCTCTAAATCTAATAAAGTTGGAATCAGATTCGTACTAAGGTGAAATTAGTTACACCTCGTTAAATTCTTATATTCAAAGCTTTAAATCCATACAAATTCCTAAGTCTCCTCATAAATCCAAACATAGATGATATAACCAAAAACAATGAATCAGACATGCAAAGAGCATTTATTGTATTCTCAAGGATTATTTATGGTAGATCTATAGAAGTATTCATAAGAATTTCAATTTAGAGAAATGAAAACCACAAATTAAAAGATAATAAATGAGATTTACCATAGAGAAATGCACTTTTCACTTGATCTTCACTTTCAATGACTCTCCTCCATATTTGAAGAGATTTAGCTCCCAATCATGAAGAATTTAACCTTTATTCTTATGTTTGGTTATTAAGAAAGTGATAAAAAATGATATGGAAAAATAGAGGGAAATGTAAAATTCAACTTCAAAGTAAAAATTGAGTTAAATTAACAAAGATCAAAATATTTAAGATGTCTAGTACAACTATCAATCACCTATTTATACAAATACCATGTCCATGCAGCAAGATCTTATAATGCCACCTCATCAATCCAACTAAAAACAATAATAGTAAAACCTACTTAAAATAACCATGAAGTAAAAATTGCAAAACAAAGCGAATTAAAATAACCATGAAGTTGTGGATTTTGACAAGGTTGCACACTAAGAATCTTTAGCAACTTCTCCTTCCTTGTATTGAACCATTTTGATACCCAAACTGATGTATCCAAATTCTTTTCCTTGTATCAAATTGTTGTAGACTCTTTCCTCAAGCCATGATTGAAATTGATATATATTTAATTGTATTGAAATCATATAGATATGATATCTTCCGTTTCAATAGAGCTATTCTTATCGAAACCTTCCTGTGATGCCTTATTTTCCTTTATCCTTCCCTTTCCATATTTAATCCTCCAAATATGTTTTCAAACCTTATTTTGCTACATAAAACACTCAAAATTCACATTAGTAACCAAAATAGAACTTTAGCAATAACATAAGCTAAAAGAATTTATTTGTGCTCTCTTTTATGCCAAAATAACATGTTTTATCAATAGAAAATCACATGATTTGAGCACAAATTAGAAGAAATACATTTGATTTAATTTGAATGCTCTCAGATCTCTTTCCAGTAGGTGTAGAACCTCTTGAAGACTAATAGATCTTTCACCTTGTGTGGCTCTTTCTCATGGGTCTTGGCGCAAGATAAATGTGATATTCTCTCCTTAAGAAATGATGGTACTTAGGGGTTTTCTTCTAAGAATGGAAGATCATGGAATAGTCTAACCCTAAACCTTAAAAGGATATATAGACTTATAACTAGGTTTAAGTGACTTGGACCCATCTTATGGGCTTAGGTCACTCAATCTAGCCCTAATGGATTTTATTTAATTAATTGACCTAATAAGCTCCAATTAATTAAATAGCCCATGTAGAAACTATAAGCCACTTAATTATAAACACTTGTATAACCTTGTGCTTATGTAAAAGTACTTATATGCAAATATCGAAGTGCATGGACTCAAATTTAACCCCTATCCATTGGGATTCTACACTTTACAAGGCACAAGGTGACAATTGAATTAGTGTTTGATGATGAAAATAATAAGAAAGCTATAATATTAAATAAAGTTCACAATCATACAAAAAGCAAGAGAAGAAGAGTGTAGAAGACAATCAAGAGTTATTTTTTGTCTACATGATGAACAAAGGCAATGGTTGATTTTTGCATTATAGTAGTACTCATTGGTTTTGATACGAAGAACTCAGTCTCCAAAATCCAGATGTAAAGTGGTTCATGGTAAGCTACATTGAAAATATTCATAGTTATGCATAATATTTTGAAATAAAATTCATATGACTAAATACTAAATGCTTAGGAACTTCATTTAATGTATAAATAAATGACATATGGTGTAGGTAGGTTACTCTATGACACTTACTTGGTTTGTGAACTAATTTGATGGATGTAACCTGAGCCATGAATCATATAAGCTTATTTCTGGACCATTGTGGAACGTGTCAATTGTTTCCTATAGTATGATTTAATTTTTTAATTACTCTCATAAATAATATTTTGCATGTCATAATAAAATTTATTAAAAAAATGTTAAACTTATATTTTGAGAAAACTTATTTGTCTCATGTCTTGATCCACCTTCCATGTTGTGATTTAGTAATGAGGGCATGTCCCCCTATATTAACATAAAAAAAGTGAATCTTTTTTCAATCAATTTAACCAAATGAAAATGATTGTAAAGTGAATAATTAATGAATTAAGTGAGGGTTTGACCATACCATTTCCTCAATTGAATCTTTAATGTGGATGGATGTATTGTGAGTGTTAACGAACTCCGGACATTTTCTAACAATGTGTCTTACTTTCTTACATTTCCCACAGTGCCTTGGTTTCTAAAATTTGTCTCTTAGAGTACTTGGATTACCTTTGGTCTTCACAATGTTAGGATCTTGAACAAGGTGTTTTGTAGCTTTCAAATTTTCCCATTCACCTATTTCTACTAAATTTTTACAAAGTTCTTCCATTTGAAAAGCGAGTCTTTAAATTTCAAGTCTAGCCTCTTTAAAATATTTTTCCAATTGAGATGCAAAATAAGACATCCATGAGCACAAAGAGTTGAGTACACTATATCTTATGATTTTAGCTGCATCACCTTGACTTTCATTGCGAGGTTGAATTTGGACCATTTTTTTCTAACTTAGACCACCTTTCCATAATACAACTCTTAGGTATTTCTTTAAGGTATTCTATCTTCATCACAATAATTAGGTGGGGACATGAAAAATTGACTGACTTAAACATCATACAAGTGTATTTCATAGACTAATCACCATTACCATAAGACACTTTTTAGAAATTGTCAAGGTTTCTAAACTTGTCAATGTATGGACATGATAATCTCCATGATTTTATGTATTAACAAGGAAAAAAAGTTCTGCATTCTTCATCTCATCCCTAAATTTGAGAAAAGATTACCTTGCGAAAACAATCTTCTCATGTTTCTCAAGTGCATAGAGTTTGGTTGTTAGAACAACGAAAGAATGGTGTGTCTCAAACTCTACTTTTGCCTCGTTATGATGAATATATAAGAGTGATCTATCAAAAGGCTTCATAAAATCAAACAGCTTCAAACGTGTTTTAAGGAAACGATTAAAGTATGCATTCATGCTTTCACACCTTTGTGTGCTTCTCATACCTACAAAAAAATGCCCCTTTAAATAAGCCTTTGACTATTTGGAATGCTTAACATATATATCTATCACCCACTTATGTTTGTGAAGATTAAAGATTTTCAACATGTCACTCCATGCACATTCAAATTCTTCAACAATGCCTTCCATGAACATGCCTTTAGAAAAATGATTTGCAAAGTCTTTGATATGAACATTAGTGAATGCATTGCGTTGAATATGCTAAGCACATAATTGATAATAAGAGTCTGGAAATATTCTCTTAAGGGTTTTACACATTGTTTTGTCCCCATCAGTAATAATAGAAAGAAACTTCTTGTTATTCATTGCATCTAGAATTGTCTCCAAAACCCATGTATAAGTGTTAACACTCTCATCTACCAATAATGAAGATCCAAACACTATAGTTTGATGGTGATGGTTAATGCCAACTGGTATGACCAACAATTTTCTATAAGCATTAGTCCAATAAGTTGTATCAAATGCTAACACATCTCCAAAACAAGTGTAATCCAATCTACTTGCAGAATCTTCCCAAAATAGGTTTGCTAAGCGATTGTCTTCATCAACATTATACTTGTAATAAAATGATGGATCCATTTCAACCTTTCCACACAAGTAAGCCAAGGCACCCTTTATATCACCATCTCTTATCTAAACTCTAAAATTAGCATCAACATCTTTAAATAGATCTTTTTGTGAAGCCAATATTACTTTATCCACCTGATTGTTGCACCATATAATCCATAATTTGGCTATTTCTCATGCCAACACCATGCATTGCACTCAATTGAGCCTTATCTGCATTCTTCATGACCCAGTAGGATCGAAGGAATTGGGTATTTTTTGGTTTCACTAAAGGATGATTATGATCGACCATGAACTTCTTCACATCCACTTGTTTATTTGTTTGTTAAACCCAATATGAAATGTTGCCTCACAACTAACTCTAGTTATTGACTTCGGTTCTCATTTTGGATTTTCATTCTCCAATCATACTCTTTGTCAATATCCTTTTTTTTTTTCCTAGCAAACCTATTTACAAGATACCATATTTTGATTCTTATCCCATTTCACATCATCATTTTTAACATTGAATTTGGTAACTTTAGCATATAAATTATAAAATTCTTCCACCTCCTCTATTGAACTAAACTTCATTTCCATACATCTTCAATTGTTAAACCATTCAAAATCTTCTCTAAAGCTAGCATGGGCTCTTCATCAAACTCAGTTTTCACATTGCTATCATATTGGTAATCAAAGTCTTCATTTTTCAAATCGATGATGAATTCCTTTCCTTTGCCTTTGTCCATCATATCCATGAAGGAACTAAAATATAAAAGAAAGAGTAGTAAGAAAATTACATTATTTAGCCATACTTGTTATCAATTTGGTTTTAAAACAATAAATAAATATTTTTAATTCATTTCATACCTTGTTTCACATGTTTCATATATTTTTTCACATTTTTGTTTTATAATAAAGATGTGAATAATATTTTATAATCCCTACATATTATGATATAAGAATATTGAATTGTATAACAAATGACTAAATTATCTTAATTTTATTAATAAAATTGTAAATACAATCTCTCACATTGTTTGTATCATCTCTCACATTGTCATACCATATCTCATATTATTCATACCCTCTCTTGCATTGTTTGTATCATCTCTTATATTATTCGTACCCCTCTTACATTGTTAGTACTCTCTCTCACATTCTTCGTAGTCTCTCTCACATTATTCGTACCCTCTCTCATATTGTTCATGTCCTCTCTCACATTGTCATACCATATCTCACATTATTCGTTTCCTCTCTCACATTGTTTGTACCATCTCTCACATTCTTTGTACCCCCTCCCACATTCTTTGCACTTCATCTTACATTGTTTGTACCATTTCTCACATTGTTCATATCCTTTCTCACACATTATTCGTATCTTATCTCACATTATTTGTACTACCTTTTACATCATTCATACTCTCTCTCACATTCTTCGTATCCCTTCCCACATTGTTTGTAACCCCTCTCACATTGTTTGTACCTTTTCTTATATTGTTTGTAACTTGTCTCACATTGTTCGTACCTATCTCACATTATTCATTCCATCTCTTATATTGTTCGTACCCCCTCTTATGTTGTTCATACCCCCTCTCATTGTTTGTGTCATTTCTCATATTGGTTATACCTTTCTCACATTGTTCGTACCTTGTCTTACATTATTTGTACCTTATCTTATATTATTCGTACCATCTCTCACATTTACTACCAAAAAATTAAGTATTGTCGACCCACTTATATTTACTTTTGTGATGGATTTAAGCTATCACAAATTTCTAACACACCTATTCCGTCACAAATTGAATTATTTGTCGCTTATATGTAACTATTTACCAACAGTAATTGCAACAACAAATACCCATAAGCAAAAATATCGTTGCAATGGATTTAAACCATTGCAAATACTCAACTAATATATTTTTTCAAAAAAACAATTTACCTATAAAAAAAAGTGAACTTTCATGAACAATTATTTCTATAAAAATTACTAACTAAAATAGTGTTATTATAGTGGATAATAATACCACATATAATTTGTTTAAAAAATAATTGTTGTCTTATGAATATAAAATCTTTCCACCATAGTTGTATGACAATTATGATCTAGTATATATATCAAGGATGAAAATATTGGCTTTTACAAATATACGAGGAAATATCGATGGAAATTATGACACAAAATATGGATGGGATGAAAATTGATAAAAAATTATGAAAATATTGATAAAAAAATCTAAATAAATGTACAAAAAGTAATAATAGAAATTTGAGATTGTTTTCTTGAAGAAATTGGTATATGCATGATATAGTTTGTGACATCCAATAATTATATTTAAAATTTTAAAATACATTTAATAGAGATTTATCTAATTTGAATGTATTCAATAACATAAAAAAATGATAATACATGTATAAGTATTTTTTATTTTAAAATGTTGATAATTTTATTTATAAATTTATAATATATATATATATATGCATATATAATTTATAATTGTATTTATATATAGATAATATTTATAATATAAATGTATAAGCATAGGATATTTACATTTATGAATCTTCTATATATTCTTTATGTTGCAAATAACAAAGCTAGTCTAGTGGCATAGTTGCTTCCTTTCAAACTTGAAGTCATGGGTTCAATCCCTAGAAACAACATCCAAGCCAATACCCAAAACTAGCAAACAATGTTGTGGCTAGCCAACAACTATGTTAACATCTAGAACTAGCAAGAAGTGTAATAAGGTTCTTTATGTGAATGTAATGAAATCGAGATTTAATGATAACCTAAAATATTTTATTATTTACATTTCCCAACCAACTTAATCCATTAGTAATAGTGACGATCCAAATCCATTGGATAGCCTGTTGTGTCGCTAAAATTTTTTTATCGCCGACAAAAGATTCCCATCAATAGACTTTTGTCAACATACCTTTCCCCGACTACCATGCGTCGGGATTATCCGTTGGTAAATATTTATTCCAATAGTGTATATCAGTTGGAAAAACTGAAATTTCTTATAGTGATTATTCATACACTCTCTCACATTGTTCATACCCTTTCTCTCATTGTTCGTTCCATTTCTCACATTTTTCGTACCCTCTCTCACATTCTTCGTACCTCTCTTACATTATTCATACCCCATCTCACATTATTTGTATCATGTCTCATATTATTCGTACTCTGTCTCACATTGTTCATACCCCTTCTCACATTGTTTGTACAATCTCTCACATTTTTCATACCCTCTCACGTTGTTTGTACCTCATCTCACATGTTGAAAACTATTTGATAACGAATGTTTAAATTATCTTAATTTGATTAATAATAAACTCATAGAAATTCTAAAATTTAAATCTTATAAATCATTGCATATTCAAATGTTATTTAACATGGCATTTCTACTTTCAAAATTTATATATAAATAAAAAGAATCAAATGTTACCTTTAATACTTATAATCACTTGAAATATTTCAAATAATACCTTCTTAAGAATTAAAAATATTGTTTTCCTTTTTCAAGACATATAAAACTTCATCTTCAAATTTAATCCATGAATATATAAAAAAAATGATATAAAAATATTAATTACAATTTAAGAACAAATGACTAAATTATCTCAATTTCTACCTACTAAATTTACATTTAAATAAAAAAAGTATCAAATGTTATCTTTAGCACTTGTGATCACTTAAAAGCCTTCATATAATATCTTCTCAAGAAACAAAAATTCTTGTTTCCCCTCTTCAAGACATAACAAAATGATATAAAAATATTGATAACAATTTTACAAAAGTTACTTTTAACACTTGTAATCACTTGAAATCCTTCATATAATATATTCTCAAGAAACAAAAATTCTTGTTTTCTTTCTTAAAGACATAAAACTTAATTTCCAAATTTAATCTATGAACACGAGAAAAAAATGATATAAAAATATTGATAACAATTTATAACAAAAAAAATTATAAAATCTAAATTTTATAAATCATTACTTATTTAAATGTTATTTAACATGGCATTTCTACCAAAAAAAATTATATTTAAATAAAAAATATCAAATATTACCTTTAACACTTGTAATCACTTGAAATCTTTCATCTTCTTAATGAAATACAACTTTTTTTTCCCTTCCTCAAGTAATTTCAAACTTGATTTTAAATTTGATTTATCAAAACACATCCCACATATTTTTCACATATTTCCTAATACGGTAGTTAAAATTATTTAATTTTTATATTAAATTAGTTTTTTTTTCTTTTGTATATTTGAATAATGAGAATACAATAGTAGTCAATAGGATTTTCTTGTTTTAGATAAATGGTAGGTATTTGATTAAATAATAAATTATAAAAAATTGTATTATTTAGATATGTATGAGATGTCATCTTTAGCAATTTGATAAGTTTTCTTAATTTTTTAATGGCATGCACTTTACACATGACTTTTTATTAATGGGGTTAAATGTGGGTTGGTACCCATAAATAAATAGAAGGTATCGAGATCAAACCATATTTCAATTAAGAATTTGAGGTAATTTTCTAACAATTATGACTTCTCTCAACCATGAAAGATGTGATTCGACAAAAAAAGAAAAGAGAAAAGAAATGGGATTTGACAAAAAGGTGGGGCCCTACGACCAATCAATGATTCATCTAAATCATATTAGACCAATGAAATATTTATTTGAATCATGTCATGTTAAATGAGCCATTGTAGTCTCATTGACAGTCCAGATAAGACTCTGACTGGTAGGTTTGTATCTTATTGAGAAAAACTCTCTTAACATGTCTTATTAGTTTATATATATATATAGGGGGATTATGTAAATATGCAACAATGAAGAATAATCAAAGAAATCAAAACCCAAAAAGGTCATTTTCAGTTAAAGTCCCCCTTGACCCCAAATAATGCCCATTTCATGCACTGTAATGGTACACCTCCCTTAATGGTAAAAAATGCCCTTTGGTGGGTTGTTTGGCTTCCACCCATAACAGACATTGCTTTGATGTGGCAACCACATCATCCTCTCCATAGGCACAAAGTTAAGTGCTCAATAAAACCTAATGATATGTGATTAGAAAACCCAAACATCCTTTATGAAAGAACCCCAACACACATAAACACATCGTTTCTTTAAAACATAATAAATTAAAAGAAGTAAATACTCCTTGAAACCCCAACCAACCAAACGAATCTGGTGAAGGCCTAAGGCAATGAGAAGTCATCAATGGTGGAGACCCAATAGTGATGTGGAGATAGCGATGACAAATCTACCCTTATTCAAATTTGTGCAGTTTCTTATGTGAGAAGTTGCTATCTTACACCACACCTTCATAGAAGGTATCATCCATTTGTCTTTGTGCTCTCTGTTTGTATCTTTGTTCGATGTTGAATCGATGGTGTTAGACACTTTGTTGGTTGTTTTGAGTTGTCAGTTAGGATGAAGGAGAAACTGTTTTGTTATTTTTTCGTCATTTATACATAGCCATGGTTCAGTGGTGGGACGTCCATGAGTTTGTTAAGAATCGGCACACCATAGTGGCCATCTGAAATGTATTTTGTTTTTTTAGGTATTTGTTAGGTTTTTTATAAAATAAAAAACAAAGCCACACATCTAGGGATTCTAAAATAATGCATTACAATGTTCATGTTTGAGTGAGGTTTTTTTGGTTAAGATTTTAGACAAGGGGTAGAGGAAAATGTGTTCTGGGAACTTATTTTCTTGGATTTTTTTGGGAAAGTTAAAACTTTTTAATTCATTTTTTGTTAGTGGGTTTTCATTTACATGGTTAAGAACACACTAGATTGATGTTTATTTATTTTATACATATTACTGAGATGTAATTGTGTTGTAATTTAAAATCCATACTATTTGTATTACACATATTTCCAGTCATTCAGTTGTAAACCAGATACATGTATATTATAATTTAATTTTGTACTGTCCATCATGCATATATGTCTTTCTTACATAACAGGTGTTTTCAGAGTATTACCAAATTTTAGAATACCTCTAGGGCAATCTAAATGTAATAGTGTTTATGGCCTAAAGTCCTATGTCTGGTGAAATGATGTACCATGCAGTTGTCAACTATGTTTGAGATTGCATGCAAACCCAACCCTTTATTATACACATAACATTTTCAACTTGCATGCCTAGTGTATTGTTCACCTGGTTTTGGTGAATTTTTGTATGTTATTGTGTGAGCCTCATTCCCGGGATTGTTCATTCAATTCTACTCCTATTATGATTTAAAATCCATGTATATTTGATTGCACATATTGCCTTAATCAAAATGAACTACGATATAAATTCTCTTCACTTTTGACATTCACCTACATACCAATTTCATGTATATTATAAGTTAATCGTCTACTGTCCGTCATGCATCTATGTCCTGCTTACATAGCAGCCCTGAGTAGACCATAGACAAATTTTAGAGTACCAGCATGGCAATGTAAATGTAACAGTCTTTATGGCCTATAGTCCTAACTTTGGTCAAATGATGTACCATGTGGTGAAATAATGTATTGTTAAGCTGGTTTTCGTGAGTGCTTGTGATTTAAAATCCATGTAAATTTGATTGCTCATATTGCCTTAATCAAATTCAGTTGTGATATAAATTCTCTTCACTCTTGACATCCACTTACTTATATGTCAATTTCATGTATATTATAAGTTAATCCTCTATTGTTCATCATGCATCTATGTCCTACTTACATAGGGATTGAATGCACACCCATCCCTTTATTAAATACGTAACATTGTTTCAAGCTTCCATGGCCAGTGTATTGTTCACCTGGTTTTGGTGACATGCACCATCTTAGTAAGGGTATACATATATTTGCACAAGCATCATTGTGTCTTTGATTTGAATAGCATTATAAGTTACAATTACAATATATTCTTCAACACACGCAACTTCGATTACAGTCATATTGTGCTTTTGTTTCCTCTATTAGCTAATAACATTAAGTTTAACTTGTATGTGTATTAGTAAAATGGAATCTCAGTCAAGATGTTCACCCCAATGATTTCTAGTAGCCAAACAACGAGTATTCGATGAGAGAAAGGAAATGATTTGCGAGATTGAGTTCGATAGGCTGTTGACGATTGGTTGTAAGTAGTTGAATATGTCACTCTGTATGTGGCTCATATAGAAGATTAATGTGGCTTACTGCCACCTACAGATCGAAGGAGGTGTCGACATTCCCATTACCTGCACACATGTAGAACAAGTCTTTGGAATCCCCCTTGGTGGAAGGAAACTAGTCCTAGACACTCACCATCATCGTGATGGCTATGTTCCATCCATTCAAGAGATTGAATGTTTGATGGTAGGATAGAGAATGTCAAATAATTTCATTGGCTTTTTATTTATTCATGTGTGCTACAGTTTTGGTCCCAACCACTCACTTGGAGGGTCACCATGCATTATGGCATGCCCCTCTCAAAGCAGTAACAAGGGATGTTAACTAGGGACAATTCCTCCTTGATGAACTTATGCATCGACACAGTGGGGACACTTACATTAAGGGATGCTTGTTATTCCTACAAGTTCGTCTTTTTGAAAAAGACCACATCTTACACCAACTTGTCATTTTCACGTCATCATACAATTCCCTAATACTTTGTTTCATTAATAGTTGTTCTATGTTGTTTCTCCAACTTCCCACCAATGCATATTGCCAATGTAATACCTTATTATGCCCACTGGAATGAAAATTTAGTTAAGAAACAGTTGAAGTTGGAAGTGGTAATGCTAGGACAGATGGGCTGCATACAGGTGGTACCTTTACTCTATAAGTATCCTCATTGCATATTATTTACATTATTGTCGATTATGCTATTGAATGTATTACACTTTCCATTAACATGGTTATGTTCTATTACCAAAAGCTTAATCAGCTACTTGAATGAGTTAATTAGTACCCCATTTTAAAACTTAATCAATAATATTTTGGCTACATATTTCCCGTATTCACATAAACGATTTTTTTGGGACTCTTCTATAGTATCATCTTGCCCCACTTAATGAAGTTGTTGAAAATAATGGCTCGATGAATGAAAACAATGCTGCAACAGAGATGGGCACTAAAAATGAGTCATTTCATGTTATATGATGATGTAATTGAATATCTGATTTTATTAGTTTACAATTTCTTTGACGTATGCACTTGATTATGTTCCTTGCAAAATTGAAGGGAATTGTATAACATCTTATCCATTCAGGCTATTGTTGTGACTTGTCATCCAATAGATGCAACGCAAGCCTAAATGACCAATCTGATAGCAGCATATGGCTGTGACCTTATTGCTCTAAAAAAATTGCAGCCCAGTCTCTCCATTCCTGTAGAGGAAGATTTCCAACCCTTAAAAAACATGGCTGATACAACAAAACTAGTAGTGGGAGGGGACGATGATGCTAAACCATCAAATGACATATCTCTAAGGCAACAAGATGATTATGACACCCCCAAGTTCCAAACCTCATACCTCCTCAATCTAACAAAGAAGAAATGATGGACAATGAAGGTGGACTTGTTTGAAGATTGCTATCAAATATGGCAATCTAATGTACCAGGCAGCGAGCACCATCATTCAAGTCAATATTTGTGGTTGAGTGCATAACGAAATATACCCTCAGCGAGGATGACATTAAAATTGCAAACTATGTCTTTGATGATACAAGATATTCAATGTGAGAATGAATACTACCTTACTTTAATTTCCACTACGTTTATAGTGTTTCCTCTTTTATTTATTTCAGATGCTCATATATGGTGTAATGTGTTTGCCTTTCTTTTGTATTGTAGGAAAGTCTTATGCTTGTATGGTGAACACCCTGTGACCAAACTATAGATGCATTGCCTAGGTGGTCATAACGCCCTTGACCTGGTGGTGCGTTAGTTTCAATGATAAATGTTTTACATTAATAGAAGTTTAAGGAAATATGTTGTTTGAAAATCACTAAGCTAACTTAATTTGGTTTGCAAGTGATTAATATGGTTTGCATATATTTTAATTCTTTAGAGGGCAGTAATGGGCACAAACATTTTATGTCAGTATCCTTTAGGGTAGTACAAATACTTTACTTACCTTTGTTACAATTCTTTTTTCCACTATGTCTTTCATTTTCATGCACCACTCTTATTAATCTTATATTTTGTATTACTACACATAGGAAGCTGCATCTACAATGGCATTCAATGCACTTAAATTCCTTATCCGTAAGCGATTATCCACACATACTAAGGGATTAGATTAGTATGAGCAGGTATGACAGTACTTGTACAAATGCTTTTGTCCCTTCTAAAGTTATTCATGTTTGTATATAATAGTTTCATTCCTCTAATGTTTTTTACCTTCACTATTCTCCGTAACATATTGAAATAGTACTTCATCCCAGTATGTGAATTAAACTAATGGGTAGTGTTGTGTCTAAATCTTCTGTAAAAACGCATCGACATTATATCCTCACCAGCATCCTTTGAGCGACTTGCCAAAAGGATTGCAATCTTTCTTAAGTCTTTAATTGGGAAAGCATATGTAAAAAATGGTGTACATTCCAAAAGTTTGAGCATACAATTTCCCAACTTGGTTGGCCATCAAAATGTGTAAGTAAATTTTGAGTTACCTTTTAAAACATACTACACATTTAATAATTAAAGAATTTCTTTATGCTTTGCCATTCTCTTCTCTGTTATAGGTATGATAGTGACATGTACGCGATCTTGTACATGCAAAAATGGGTTGGTATCCGGTTAAGCAGATCTATTGACCCGGTAAGCCATCCTCTTTTAAGCTCTTATTCATATGTAACAAACATTAATCACTCATTCTTTTTCCTTACAATAACAATACTACATGTATGCAATGACATAGGGGAAATCAGGCCTTGAACGATTGAAGCTCGTAGTTCAATTGACACGTGGGCATGCAAATGAAATCCGATCAAGTGTGTTATCCAACATATTCCCCTTTCTTCATTAACCCCAATCGGAAATGATAGGGTAATTAAAAGTGGACTTCAGGACAATGGTCCATCATTATTATGTTCCAAACACTGATGTTCGTTGGTTACAAACATTTGTGATTGTAAAGAAAAATGACAACACATAGTGGTACCTTGAGTTAACTGAATGGAATTTGGTACAATAATCTGGATACTTGTACACTAGTATTGTTCGTAACCTGGGAAATGATTATTGAAAAACACTTACTACCAAGTTAATAGTTGTAGTCCTGCTCAATATTACTGAATATAGCAGACATCATTTTCTTTGTAGGATGAAAATATAGCCTCTTTTTGTTAGCTAGTCTCGTTGGAAACATTGGTGGGTAAATTCATATTTCTTATGCTTACCTTTTATAGTAGGAAATACACTTATATACACATGTGTGAGGAAGTAACTGATACAGGTTTGTCGCTTTATCTGTGTGCCCTAATCAATCACCTATCCTATTTTGCATTTGCTATTGCTTACGTCTCAATATATTTATGTGCATTCAAAAGTGGTACATTGAGTTACATTCATTGTTACCTTCAGCATTTTTGAATGGGTACTTTATTAACCTTGTGTAAACTATAAGTTGTTCTCATGTCATCATGTTATGTTGATTACTACTCAAAAAGTGCTATTTGATAGCTTGTAATTAACTCTTTTAAACACTTTTGAGTAGTAGTTATTACCTTTTAACCCAATTAACATATTAAGGACCTTTGCACTTATTTCTAATCACTTTGTGTAAGTTTTGGTGTTTTTGTTAGCTTTTTTTATCACAAAAGCAATCCGAGATTGAGGAGAGTTCTTTGGAATCCATGGCAAAGCAAATGGAAAGCTCAGAAACATGAAGAACCAAAGCTTTAAAGTCCTTTGCCATAAGCAAATCCGGAATGCAAGGAGGGGAAGCAAAGAGAAATCTAACATGAAGCATTCTTGATGATAGTCATTTCAGTCACTTTTGGAGTATTTCCTGAAGTCCAATTTATGCATGTTATATGTCGTTTCGAAGCTTAGGAAGTAAAAAATCCAATGCTTCAAACGGTGCATGATTAGGAGTTGAAATGAAGGAGTTACAACCATTTCAAGCAGATCACTCCAAGCTGAAGGCAGAATGTTGCACGACTGCGAAATCAGCCTTTGGTTGAGAAAATGTTGTCCTTTTGCTGTGAAAATTTCGCAACCATTTTGCACAGTGCCGCGGTGTTCTCCTGAAGCTTCCCAACCGACATTTTGAGGTTTTTTTGCTTTAGATATTTGATGTCTAAATCCCCAAACTCTCCTTGTAACCCACCTATCATAGGATTTCTTAGTCTTTAAGCAAGAACAAAGGGTGAATAACCTCTTATATATAGTTTGTAATTTTCTTTAGATCGGAGAATCAATCTCTCGGGAGCTTGTTCTCAGAGACGCATCCTTTGTATAGTTTTGCAAGGAAGTAAAATACAGAGCACTTGCTCTATTTTTCCTTCACATTTTTTTCTCGTTCTTTTTATTTCTAGCCAACCAAACTTTGAGGATTTTTCCTCAGAGGATGAGAGGCTAGGCTCTTCGTCTCTTGGAGTGAAGAAAGCCGGGTAAGTTTCCACATGCATAAATTGGAAGTTTTGTTGTTTTAGTTATTAATGAAGAGGAAGTGTGACCCGTTAATGGTTTTTATCTTTTTAGTTAACTTAAAACGCCTTTAAATCACCTGGGCCAACACTTGGTAAGGCAAGTGATCTCCATCCACTGAGATGCACTTGTTTATCTCTTGCGAGCCTTTGGGAGGTGGTTTGAAGGTAGGATTTTCTAGAATAGCCAACACTTGGTAAGCTTTTGGACTCTAAGGAGACATCCATTAGTTATCTCTTGCGAGCTTGTGAAGGGAAATCCAAGGTTAAATATCACCTTGAATGGCAAATGCTAGGTGAGAGGCATGAGCCATTGCAAGGTGCATCAGTGAGAGGGAATTAGTGTTTGAACCCATTAAGGGGAAGCATCTGTACCACACCAGTTAGAGAAGTAACTATATGTTAATTCTCTAATGCGAGGAAAAGAAACAAGTGACCGGAACTCTCATTTTTGTATGAGGAACCTGAGCCTAGTGATCTAAACTCCAAGAAACACTTTTCTTTGTAAGTAAAATCAATTACTATTTTTGGTTAGCTTAAAACCAAACCTTTTCCGCCAAAGATTATGTTTTCTTTTAAAGCTAACCTTGAAATGAAAAGACACCAATTTAGCTTTGAATTGATATCAATTGTGAAGTGAAAACCCATCCCAGTGAACGACCCTAGAGCCACTATGCTATGCTAGCTAAGGCTATCTTAGTACATGGTGTAATAGGTTATAAATTTTGTTGATTACTTCCTTCTGAGGACCACAATCAAGGGACACCAGTTGGACAAGTATCAAATGGCACCACTGTCAGGGACCATTGAGAGGACATGAATCAGCTGAGACACCAATTGGGAACGAATCATATGTGTTACAATTTTTGATAAATGGCTTGTGTGTTCTACTACATTGATTGGTCATTCTCAATTGACCAGTTGTGTGTCATATTGTAGTAGTATTCGTCCCATTATATAAATGTGAGCACATAGGCAGCCAACATTTTCATGGCTTCCTTTATTGTAACTACCATATGACAGATGGCACGGTGGAATACACACACTTGAATATCTATTTACTTATTTTATTACATTTTTTGGTTTATCTTCAATACCAATTGCTTAGCAACAAGGCATCAATGTTGCTAAATGATGAGACACAAACATTATTACATGTCATGCTTATTAATCAGACTGAATTGAATATCAGTTGTTTCTATTCTAAGTTTCTACAACAACAGATTATTAATTCCTGCAACAACCTTGGACTACAAAACATTGTGCACACACCTTCACTAGACTAAACTACAACGTTAATGTAGTTGATTATAACATGACAATGATGCACAAATTGGAAATGGAATTTATATTAGTTACCATATTCAATCAATTTAACAAAATGTGCTATTAAATCCACATCAACCAAATAATAACTTATCAGCTTGAAAGATCCCCTATAAATAGCTTACAAGGGTCTAGTCCATATAACGTTAATTCAACAGCTGAAACATAATTATTGTGCAATATATTATGCTAACAAGGCATTAAAATAGGGAATTTCATGTACTAGTACATTTAGGACTCCCATTCCCAACTTCTTAGGCAACAACACATTAAAGATCCTTTCTTCCATCACCATAAGAAAACTTTTTTTTTTTTTTTTTTAAATTGCTTGAAATAGGAAACCCACCTTAGGAAGCAGATTTGTGGTGGTGTCATCACCCTCATGTGTTGTACAAAGTTGCTTGGCTATTGTCTTATATCTCGCTCAGGTTTGTCACTACCTGTATCGTGGTGGGTTGTAATGGAAGGGGAAACCCCCCATCTCATCAACTTTGTACTCGCAGTCGGGAAGGGAAGGTGAGATTGGTTCACATTTCGATAACATACAAATGATTTTTTGGCTAATCTTCTCTAATTACAACTAATGTATTGTATTGATTGTAAATGAGAGACGACGGATCCCACCCAATGGTCGTGATCTGGTGTCATCAGCTGACATTTTAGAGTTTATTCCCTTTCGCTCATCCCACTGTTAGTCATGTCTATGTTTCGTTATGCTTTTGTCCAATTTTTCTCCCCGTTTCACATATTACTTTATTGTGGCCATTGTATTACTTTTTTTTTTTTAATGCCTGATTTGGAGATTTTAGCTAAATGTTGTTTGCCTCATATACATAAGTAGTTGTCTTATGACGGGAAGTTGAGAAATTGATTTCCAATCATTTATGTTGCTCCCTATTTCATTACCCATAAAGAAGTTGAACTTCAACATTTGAATGCACCCTAATTATTTGCTTGTCATTGTATGGTTGGGTATTTGTCAACAAGTTCTCTTTTAATTGTTGGTTATTTGTAATAGGTGGTGGAAATACAAAATTGTTATGGTCATTTATGGAATCGTCAAACAAAATATACCGTTACCTCTATATGGTAGGAGACCTAATAAAAGATGACATGGGAATGTCAAATATAAGGGCAGGAAATGGGAAAAGATTTCAATAGATCATGGGATGATCTATCATGATTTTGTTACAAGAGTGTGAAAAAAAAATGAACATTACAAAGAGAGTAGCTACATTTGCATACACGCTCGAATTTGACCTATTTACCCTTTAACCAATGCGCACCCAAGAGGACTTTACAAACATGGTTGGCTTTATTGATTAGTTTGTGCGTATATATATACATCAACCTCATATACAAATGATGTTGAAGTTTTTGTCCCTAGTGATTTCGTGCCCAGCTGGTGTACCTTGATTTTTGGTCCTTAGATAGGAGTACTCAACAAAATTTATAACCTATATCACCATGTACTAGGATAGCCTCAGCTAGCATAGCATAGTGTCTCTAGGATCGTTCACTGGGAAAGGTTTTCAACTTACTACTAATATTAATTCAAAGTTGAATTGATGTTTTTTCATTTCAAGGTTAGCTTTAAAAGAAAACATAATCTTTGGTTGAAAAGGGATTGATTTTAAGCTAACCAAAAATAGTAACTAATTTTAATTATAAAGAAAAGCGTTTCTTGGGGTTTTAGGATCACTGGGGTTAGGCTCCTCATATAAAAACAAAGTTCCGGTCACTTGAATCTTTTCCTCGCATTAGAGAATTAACTTATAGTTATTTCTCTAACAGGTGTGGTACAGATGCT
Source organism: Vitis cinerea (assembly GCA_022059055.1). Taxonomy (NCBI): domain Eukaryota; kingdom Viridiplantae; phylum Streptophyta; class Magnoliopsida; order Vitales; family Vitaceae; genus Vitis; species Vitis cinerea. The sequence continues at coordinate 37,710 of JAJJMJ010023762.1, read as the reverse complement.
TCCCTTTTATGGATTCCAACACTAAATCTCTCTCATTGATTCATCTTGCAATGGCTCGTGCCTCTCACATAGCATTTGGATTTCCCTTTACAAGCTCGTAAAAGATAACTAATGGATGTCTCCTTAGAGTCCAAAAGCTTACCAAGTGTTGGCTATTCTAGAAAATCCTACCTTCAAAGAGATAAACTAGTGCATCTCAATGGACAGAGATCACTTGCCTTACCAAGTGTTGGCCCAGGTGATTTAAAGGCGTTTTAAGTTAACTAAAAACATAGAAACCATTAACGGGTCACACTTTCTCTTCATTAAAAGCTGAAACAACAAAACTTCCAATTCTTGCATTTGGCACCTTACCCAGCTTCCTTAACTCCAAGAGACAAAAAGTCTAGCCACTCATTCTCTGAGGAAACATCCTCAGAGCTTGTTTGGCTAGTAAGAAAACTACAATCAAAGTGAGTAGGTAAGGCAGAGCAAAGCTTTGTATATTACTTCCTTCAAAACTATACAAAAGGTTGTCTCTGAGAACAAGCTCCCGAGATATATTTGTAAAGAAAATTACAAACTATAGATATGAGGTTATTCACCCTTTGTTCTTACTTATTAACTAAGGAATCCTATGATTGGTGGATTACAAGGAGAAAATGGGGATTTAAAGAACAAATATCTGAAGAAAAAATCTAAAAGAGTGATTACTACTCAAAAAGTGCTATTTGATAGCTTTTAATTAATCCTTTTAAACACTTTTGAGTAGTAGTTAGTGCCTTTTAACCCAATTAGCATGTTAAGGCTCCTTGCAATCAATTCTAATCAAATTGTGTAAGTTTTGGTGTTTTTGTTAGTATTTTGATCACCAAAGCATTATGAGACTGAGGAGAGTTTTATGGAATCCTTGGAAAAGAATGGGAAGCTCAGAGGCATGAAGAATCGAAGCTTTGAAGCTCTTTTTCCATAAACAAGTCTGGAATGCAAGGGAAAGCAAAGAGAATCCAGCCATGAAGCATTCTTGATGACAGTCACTGCAGCCAATTTTGGAGCACTTTCTGATGTCCAATTTATGCATGCTATATGTCATTTGAAAGCTTAGGAAGTCAACAATCCAATGCTTCAAACCGTGTGCAATTTGGAGCTGAAATGAGGAAGTTTCAGCCTTTGGAAGATGATTGCTCCAAGCTGAAGGAAGGATTCAGAAAAGTGCTGCGGAATTAGCCTTTTGTTGCGGAATGATTTCGCAGCCTTTTTGTACAGTGCTATGGATTTCCCCTGAAGCTTCACACCGCGATGAGAGCCAAACACCACCAGATGGAAGTCAGCTTCGCGGAGATGTTGAATCAGCCTTTTGCTGCAAAGAAAATTCGCAGCTCTTCTTGTGCCCCTGCGAAATTTCGCAGACCTCACTTTTCACCTGCGAAGTGGTCCTTAGTGCTTCCCGATATTTGTAACCGACACTTGGAGATATTTTTCATTAGATTTTTGTTGTCTAATTCCCCAAATTCTCCTTGTAAGTCACCAATGATAGGATTCCTTAGTTTTTAAGTTAGGAATTTGACAAAAATATCTATGTAATAGCTGTAAATGTGATTTTGGTATAAAGAGAGCCCGAGGAGCCTGTTCTGAGGGTGATGAACCTTTTGTAAAAGTTTCAAAGGAAGAAATACACAGAGCTTGAGCTTGAGCTCTACTTTACCTTCTCACTTTGATTGTGTTTTCACTTATTTTACTAAGTTATGCACTCTCTGAGGAGTTTTCCCTAGAGAATGAGTAGCTAAACTTTTTAGTTCCTTGGAGTTAAGGTTGCCGGGAAAGGTTCCAAGTGCAAGAATCAGAAGCTTTGTGGTTTCAGCTATGAATGGAGAGAAAGTGTGTCCCGTGAATGGTTTCTAATGTTTTTAGTTAACTTAAAACACCTTGGAGTCACCTGGGCCAACACTTGGTAAGGCAAGTGATCTCTAACCATGGAGATGCACTAGTTTACCCCTTGCGAGCCTCTGGTAGGTGACTTGAAGGTAGGATTTTCTAGAATAGCCAACACTTGGTAAGCTTTTGGACTCTAAGGAGACATCCATTAGTTATCTCTTGCGAGCTTTTGACGGGTAATCCAAGGTTAAAGATCACCTTGAATGGTAAAGGCTAAGTGAGAGGCTCAAACCATTGCAAGTTGCATCAGTGAGAGAATTAGAGCTGAAATCCAATTGAGGGATGCATTTTTGTAGCACCTGTTAGAGAAGTGACTTTATGTTAATTCTCTAATGTGAGGAATTGAACCAACTAACCGGAGCTATGCTTTTGCATGAGGAACCTCCCCTGTATACCTGACTCTCCAAGGAATGCTTTTCTTCTTAAGTTATTTTCATCACTTGTTGTGTTGTTAATCTAAGTCTAAACCCTTTTTCAACCAAAGTTTGTGTTTTATTTCTTAAGCTAATCTTGAAATGAAACAGCACCAATTCACTTTGAATTGGTATCATTTTCAACTTGAGTACCCTTCCTAGTGGAACGATCCTAGAGCCACTATGCTATAGTAGCTTTTTATTTGCTACCCTAGTTCATGGTGTTATAGGTTATAAATTTTGTTGATTACTCCCACCATCAAGGAGCACCAGCTGGACACAAATCAGCTGAGACACCAATTAGGCATGAATCAAAGAGTCTCTCACAAATATCTGGAAGCACTCAGGTGGATTTCACATGCATGCAAGATGGGTTGCAAAATTTCGCAAGGTGAAGGTCTCCATTTCGTAGCCAAAGGCTGATTTCGCAACGAGCACCTTGTGATTTCGCAATTGCGAAATTGGCCTTTAGCTTGGTGTGATTGGCTTCCAATGGCTATAACTTCTTCATTTCAACTCCGATTTGTGCACCGTTTGAAGCATTGGATTTCTGACTTCCCGAGCTTCGAAAAGACATATAGTATCCATGAAATGGACTTTAGAAATTGCTCTAAATGTGTCCAATAGTTTCTATCCTCTTGAATTCTTCATGTTAGATTTATCTCTTTGCTTTCCCTCCTTGCATTCATGATTTGATTTTGGAAAATGATTACAAAGCTTCAAAGCTTGGGTTCTTCATGTAAATGAGCTTCCAATTTATTTACCATGGATTCTATAGAACTCTCCTCAATCTTGGATTTCTTTGGTGATCAAAATACTATCAGAAACACCAAAACTTAACACAATTTGATTAGAAACGATTGCAAAGGTACTTAATATGCTAATTGAGTTAAAAGGTAATAACTAATACTCAAAAGTGTTTAAAAGAGTTAATTACAAGCTACAAGATAACACTTTTTGAGTAGTTATCACTGCCCTCAATCGACATATTGCTAGTCTCTTAGTAATGAAAGAGAGAAAAAGAAAAATAAACAGTACTATAATTTACAAAATCATGCTAATCACTTCAATAAATTTTAAGTGGCATGATGATCTTACTTTCACATGGAACATTAAAGATATAAAGCTCAAATTTCAATAAGAGTTATCAAATACCTTGCATAATCGTAGTTCATAAAGAGAAGGCATTATGCAAATTGAAGCTTTAAAATCGTTTCCACTTCCAAAGGGCCAAACCTTACTCTTTCAAAAAAATCTAAGTATTACTTGATAGTTTTCGAATATAGTATGCTAAACTAATCTCTCCCCCCAACCTAGTTCTTTTTCAACACTTAGCAAATTGGCAAAATTTAATAGGCTAAGAACGCACCCTTTTGTTTCACAATTTTTTTCATTGTAGGAGTACAAGGCTTAAAGGTATTCTTTTCTAAATTGTCCATGTAACGGGGGTCCATCGATGACTCCCAACCAATTAAGGTTTAGGGCATCAAGCTTTAAGGATCTTTCAACCACTAACTCCTCGGATTTTATCCCAGACTTTTAAGAATGAATTTTAATACCCAAGCACCTACAGTATGTTAAACTCCACCTATTCACCCTTGTAACAAGCATTAAGGTCGGTGACTCCCAACCAATTAAGGCTTAGGGCACCAGGTTTTAAAGATTTTCACCATATACCCCTTAGACCTTGCTCGGGTTTCAAGGCAAGCAAACATTTTTCTTTCTTTCTTTCTTTCTTTTCAAATGCTCATTGGCCTTTTATAAGGTGTCCTAACACTATTAAATGAGGTCAAAGGTACCAAGTCTAAATTTTCCTAAGTCAAAAGGGAAATAGTTTTTCATCTTATACTTGGAACCTATTGTGCACAGTGTGTGAATAGCTTAAAGTTGAAAAACTAAGGTGGAATTCAATAGAAGTTTCAACAATTCATCAACTTTAGTAAACATAATACAAAATCTAAGTCAATTAAAAAGACAAAAATTCAATTTCCCCCTTTTCATTTTGAGAATTTTTCCTTAATAACCATGGAGAGTAGAATAAAAACTTAAAAATTTTAAAAATTAAGCAAAAATCAACTAAATTACTAAAATAACTTAGCATTTAATAATTAAAACTTCCTTCCTCAACTCTCTTCCCCCCCAACCAAGCTGAACATTGTCCTCAATGTGGCAAGAGCGATTGAAATTACAGGGAGGAAGTGGTACCTCCTGAGTGATATGAAGTTCGAGTAGAATAGGAGAAACCACATGTTTCAAAAACAATAAAAGATATGAGTAGAGGAATTAAAATAAAATTATGCCAAGAATACTAAAAAAATGATAGATATGTATTACTTTAAGAAAGTACACTATGGAGCTAAACAAGTAATACAACCAATCCCAATATATAAAACATAAAAAACATGGGATTATAAGTTCTACTACAATAAAGAAATACATAAAAGAAACTAGGTAAATGATCAGATGGTGGTGGGAGGATCATGTAGAGATGATGGCTCGGCTATAGAGGTCAGAATGCTCAGGATGGATGCCTCTATCTCTCCTGTAGTCGTCTCCTCTAGGGGCATAGTCTGCTCTGTTAAAGGAGGGTCCTGTGATGGATCTGTAGGCTCTGATGGGATAGGAATAGCATGCTCAGGAGGCGGTAGAATACCCATGTGCTGCTATATTTGCCTAAGGATGGCAGTATGCTGGGTCTGGGTGGCGATAAGCTGATCCTGATGGGCACGTATAGCCTCCATCTGTTGGGTCAGGATGCTCCGAGTAACGGTCAATGTCTGCAAAGTGTGACATAAGCCGCTGAACTCTGAAATGGATATGGCGATCCTAGACTCAGATGGAGGAGGAGACTTGGATGTAGATGGTATAACTGGTGGAGTCCCTGGTGTGGCAGGAGGAGTAGAGGGTGTAACCTCAGGCATAGGCCCTGTAGAGGGCACTGTAGGGGCAGGTGCTCTCATGTACGTAGGTATCTCAACCGGCTGTGGCTCCTCTGGATGCTCAGGTCCAGTTGGGGCTCCTAGCTCTGCATCATAAGCTGTTATACTCGTCCATTTGTCGAGAGTGAATATCTCTCGACAAATGCATCTACGCTCAAGCTAAGGCTCAGATGGATATTGCAAGTGCTCCAAAATCTGACAGAGCAATCTTGGGAATAGAAGTGGAATGGCATCCGCTCTCAGCAGCTTCTTCCTATGGACCTTTTCTTCAAAGTATAGAAGGATGGCCATCATGAGATGATGAGGGCTAAAGAAAAATCCCTCGGATATCCGGAATAATGCCTCTAGCAAAGCTCCTCTCCTCTGCACCATATGCTGAAGTGGATAGATGTTGTGGCGCATAAGGGCATCTATAAAGAACATGCTAGGAGGGAGCTCCTTCCTCAACAAATATGGGCGGGTGGATGCCCCTCTGGACAGTATATGAACCATGCCACTCTGGGAAGGATGAGTCCAGACTCGATAATCCTCTGGATGTGCTAGCTCATAGGGAATGTGCAGGGCCTCTGCTATATGTTTGGCTCCCAGGATATCATGGCGTCCGTCAATGGTGAAGTGGATGATAGTAGGATCCCGGACGTGATGTGTAGTCATAGACTGATAAAAGTCTAATGCTACACGGGAATAAAAGAAATCACTGGGAGTCATCAAGTGCTCCATATGGTATCTCTAGAGTAGATGGAAGGAATCTCTGAGCTTTGGCTGAAGCCTAAAGGTATTTCTGTCAAAGCAAAGCTCCGAGTGGAATGGCTTAGCCCGGCAATCCAAGTTACCCTCAATGGGTGGCTGAGTGACCATGGGCCGCCTGATAACCACCTCAGGGGTTATCTTAGAGGGAATTTGAGACTCTATGGCAGGCGACTTAGGCTCGGATGAAGGCTCTGATGGCTTAAGTGGAGCTGATATCCTTGCTTTCTTCTTAGGAGGACGGCTACCTGACTTTTTGGCACAAGAGGAGTTTGCCCCGGGTGTGGTGGGTGGTCTCCTCGTCTCATATTGCCTTGAAGGAGAACTCAGAGGTGCGCCCTCTACTGAAGCTGGGACGACAAGTGGCTGTGAAGGCTCAGTCATGGAGTCTTGCACAGGGGCCACTCTCGGTGCTCTATGGTGGCCTGAGGGAGATGAAGTCTTGGTTCCTCGGGTTTTTGCCATGGATGACTCAAAGAGGTTTGAGAGAGGGTGGTCGAAAGTGCGCGAGCGGCTTGGGCTCAGACGGAGGTCCTCTGGAAATGGTGCTCTGGCTTGGCTTCTATTTTGCACCAAAGGGAGGTTTCGCAAGCCAAATAACCGATGTAAAGTGAAAAATTGGAATTTAAAAAGTTTAAATTAGAAGCCAAGTGACGGTTGGAATTTTTTGCAGAGGACGGGCCATTTCGCAGCGAAGTCCCATTTTCGCAGCCAAGGGCCATTTTCGCAGCCCATTTCACAGCCCATTTCGCAGCTACGAAATGAGAGGGTGGGGTTGCGAAATGGCACTCGTGTGCCAAAGGGGGTTTTCGCAGCTGCGAAATAGGGCTTTGGTTGCGAAATGGAGGTTTGGGAGCCTTGGGTGGTTTCGTAGAGGATTTCGTAGCTACGAAATGGGGGCATGGGCTGCGAAATGGCACTTGTGTGCCAAAGGGGTGTTTCGTAAAGGGGGGCTATAGGCTTGTGAAATGGTTTTGCAGAGGAGGGCCTATTTCGCAGCAAACCCTTGATTTCGCAGCGAGTCCCTTTTGGTTGATAATTATTTCGCAGAGGATAGCTGTTTTCACAGGGGGCTATTTTGGGCTGTGAAATTTCGCAGACCACTGAAATTTCTTGCTTCTGAGCTCCTTTTGGCTCCCTAAGACCTTCCTTCACCTCTTTTGCAATTCCTCCTAAATTAGATCATTCAAAAAGTCTAAGTTACATAAAAATAACATAAATTAAGACTAAGATTTAAATCAAAACAATTAATAAGGCTCTTAAATTAACAAAATTAAATAAAAAATATGGACTTTGGTGAGACCAAGTCCATCTAACCCCTTTCGGATTACGATTTCTATGGCTTAAGGAGGTTGATTTCCTCCTTATCTCACTTGAATGGCTCGATGAATGGTTTGAGACGATGGCCATTGACTTTAAAGGTGTCAGTGCTATTGGAATTCAGTAATTCCACCACTCCATTGAGATGCACTTGGTGAATAATGAAAGAGCCTATCCACCTTGACTTTAGCTTCCCTGGAAATATATGGAGCCTTGAGTCATAGAGTAAGACTCTTTGTCCTTTCTGGAATTCTTTGTTGGAGATTAACTGATCATGCCACCTCTTCATCCTTTGTTTTGCAACTTTGGAATTGATGTAGGCATCATTTCTTAATTCCTCCATCTCATTAAGGTCTAAGCACCTCTTTGCCCCGGCTTTGATCAAGTCCATGTTTACCTTCTTGATTGCTCACCAAGCCTTATATTCAACTTCCACAGGCTGATGGCATGCTTTGCCATAAACTAGGCGATAAGGAGACATGCCAAGAATAGTCTTGTAAGCTGTTCTATATGCCCATAGTGAATCATGGAGCTTAATAGACCAATCTCTTCTGCTCGTGTTCACCACCTTCATCAATATATTCTTGATTTCCCTGTTTGCTAGCTCAACTTGCCCAGAAGTCTGAGGGTGATAAGGTGTAGCTACCTTATGCTTCACCCCATACTTGGCTAATAGGGTTTCAAAAGGTTTGTTGCAAAAATGAGTACCTCCATCATTGATTATGGCCTTTGGCACCCCAAATCTTGAGAAGATGTTCTCTTTGAGAAACTTGAGAACCACCCTGTGATCATTGTGTTTACAGGGGATTGCCTCAACCCATTTAGAAACATAGTCCACCCTCACCAAGATATAAGAGTTACCAAAAGACATTGGGAAAGGTCCCATGAAGTCAATGCCCCAAACATCAAAGAGATCAACTATTAGAATGGGGTTCATGGGCATTTGATTTCTTCTTGTTAGCTTCCCGAGTCTTTGGCATCTATCACAGCTCCTACACATGGTGTGGGCATCTTTGAAAAGTGATGGCCAACTAAACCTTGATTGCAGCAACTTCATGGCTATTTTCTGGGAGGCAAAGTGGCCTCCACATGCACTCTCATGGCAATGGTTGAGGATTCCTTGTTGCTCTTCTTCAGGGACACACTTCCTTATTATTTGATCTGCACAATACTTGAAAGGAAAAGACTCTTTCCAATAATAGGCATGAATCTTTGCAAACAAGTGCTTCCTATCTTGTGCTTTCCACTCACTTGGAACTTCACCAGTAACTAGAAGTTAGTAATATGAGCATACCAGGGAGTTTTTTCTAGCAACATAAGTGATTCCTCTGGAAAATCATCATTAATAGGTAAGGCATGGGAATTGTGTGCTATAGCCAACCTTGAAAGGTGGTCAGCTACCACATTCTCCACTCCTTTCTTATCTCTGATTTGGAGATTGAACTCTTGTAGTAAGAGAATCCATCTAATCAACCTTGCTTTTGCATCTTACTTTGTCAATAAATACTTCAAGGCTGAATGGTCAGCGAAAACAATGATGAAAGACCCTACTAGATAAGCACGAAACTTGTCTAAGGCAAACACTATAGCTAACAATTCTTTCTCTGTGGTTGTGTAGTTCTTTTGAGCTTCGTTTAATGTCTTGCTTGCATAGTAGATCACATAGGGCTTTCCATCTTCTCTTTGGCCAAGAACAGCTCCTATAGCAAAGTCACTGGCATCACACATCACTTCGAAGGGTAATTGCCAGTTAGGAGCCCTCACTATTGGAGTGGTTGTCAAGAATTGTTTCAGTTGATCAAAACTCTTTTGACATCTCTCATCCCATACAAACTTAGCATCCTTAGCTAATAATTCACAAAGAGGCTTTGAAAGCTTAGAGAAATCTTTTATAAACCTCTTATAGAACCCTACATGGCCAAAGAATTGCCTTACTCTTTTTACAGTTTTTGGGGATGGCAATTTGACAATAAGTTCCACCTTTGCTTTATCAACTTCAATGCCTTTCTCGGAGATGATATGGCCAAGGACAATTCCCTACTGTACCATAAAATGGCATTTCTCCCAATTGAGCACCAAGTCCTTTTCAATGCATCTAGTCAGAACTGCTTCCAAGTTGACTAAGCATTCTTCAAATGTACTTCCATATATGGTGATGTCATCCATGAAAACTTCATAATTCGCTCCACCATATCACTGAAGATACTTAGCATACATCGTTGTAAAGTTGTAGGTGCATTGCATAAACCAAAAGGCATTCTTCTGTAGGCATATGTTCCAAATGGACATGTGAAAGTGGTCTTCTCCTGGTCTTCAACATCAATTTCAATTTAAAAATACCCGGAGTAGCCGTCCAAGAAACAATAGAAAGGATGTCCAGAGACTCTCTTCAACACTTGATCAATAAATGGCAGTGGAAAATGATATTTCCTTGTCACAACATTCAATTTTCTATAATCAATACACACCCTCCACCCTAAAGTGAGGCGTTTAGCAACTTCTTCTCCCTTTTCATTTTGAACCACCGTGATCCCTGACTTCTTTGGTACCACTTGAGTAGGACTTACCTAAGGGCTATCAGATATGGGGTAGATAATACCTGCTTGAAGTAGCTTCAGAACCTCAGCTCGCACCACCTCTTGCAAATGAGGATTCAATCTTCTTTGAGGTTGACGAATTGGTTTAGCTTCTTCTTCCATGTATATATGATGTGTATAGACCAAAGGACTGATGCCTTTCAAGTAAGATATTTGCCATCCTATTGCTTTCTTACACCTCTTGAGAACTTCAAGTAGACACATCTCCTGAGGAGTAGTAAGAGATGAAGATATAACAACAGGGCATTGTTTATTCTCTTCTAGGTATGTATATTTCAACTCCGTGGGCAGAGGCTTCAGATTGAGCTTTGGGGTCTCTTCTTTAGCAGCTTCTTATGCCTCCTCTTTATTGAACAAAGGTAGAATCTCTTCTCTCCTCCTCCAACCTTGTAGAGTAGCAAGCACATCTGAGGGTTCAGACAACCTTTCTTCAAGATCCCTAAGATTTTCATTCAATTTGTCTTGCATCTTCTGATTACAATGCTCCTCCACTAGAGTGTCAATAATGCATACCTTTTCTGGGTCTTCTTCTTCTTCTGGAGTGATTAGCTTTTTAGACATATAGAAGATATTGAGCTCCAGTGTCATGTTGCCATACTTGAGTTGCATGAGTCCATTCCTACAATTTATGATTGCATTTGATGTAGTAAGGAATGGCCTTCTAAGGATGATAGGAACATAATTCGTTTCCTTGACAATTAGGTCTGTGTCAAGAACAACAAAGTCTACTGGATAGTAGAAATTATCAACTTGAACTAAGACATCTTCAATTATCCCCCTTGGAATTTTCACTGATCTATCTGCTAGAGATAGAGTGATTGATGTTGGCTTCAATTCACCAAGTCCCAATTGCTTGTAGACAGAGTATGGTAGCAAATTCACACTTGCTCCCAAGTCTAACAAAGCTTTCTCCACTACTGTTCCTCCAATTATGACTGAAATGGTAGGGCAACCTAGATCTTTATACTTCAAAGGAGACTTGCATTGTATGATAGCACTTACTTGCTCAGTCAAGAAGGCTTTCTTATTCACATTCAACCCTCTTTTGATAGTACACAAGTCCTTTAGGAATTTTGCATAAGTTGGAACGTGTTTAATCATGTCTAGCAATGGGATATTGACTTTCATTTCTCTCAATACTTCAAGAATTTCTGATGCATTTCTGATTCCCTTTTTCCCATGCAAAGCTTGAGGAAAAGGTGGAGGTGTGTTTTTCTTCATCACATCTCCCTTAATAAGTACTTTCTCCGGATTTTCATTCAGTGTTGAATCATGGTCTTCTTCTGCTTCACTGCTATCTTTCTTCTTTCCGTTGATTTCCTCCATCTTCTTTGTTTCTTCTTCTCCTTCTTTCTTAACATGTGGCTTGGGTATTGGCAGCTCAACCTTTTTACCACTCCTTAAAGTGATCAAGGCTTTGACATCTCTCACATGTGAAGACTCTCCTTCATGAGTTTCCACTTCATGGATACCCTTGGGGTTTTGGTGAGGTTGAGAAGGAAATCTACCCTTCTCTTGCAAGCCTTGAGATTGAGTATTGGAGATTATCTATCTTCTGAGATAAGTCATTTTGCATCCCATCCATCCTTTTATTCAATGTATTCTTTACACTGTCAATTCTTTGACTGAGTTGAGCATTGATGGATTTTTGATCTCCAACAAAATCTCCCACAACCTTTCTTAGATTCACTATTACTTGTTCAAGATTTGAAGCTTGTTGAGATGGTTGAGCTAGCTGTGTATACTGAGGTGCTCTTGGCTTCCAGGAGAAATTTGGATAGTTCCTCCAACTTAAGTTGTAAGTATTTCCATGCGAAGCATTGTTGTTGGGCTTGAATTGTCTAATGACATTTGCTTGATCTCCAAACATTTCCCTAGCAGCTGGAATTGTTGGGCACTCCTCCACCAAATGCTCATAAGATTGACAAATAGGACATGTCTTGACTTGCCCTGGTGTTTCAGCAATAGCTTGCAGTTCATGAATCTTTTTCAGTTTTAGCTCCTCTAATCTTCTCGTCATAGCTGCAATCTTTGCTTTCATATCAATATCTTCATTCAAGGCGTACATCCTAGCCTTAGCATTAAAGGCATTTGGTTAAGACCTCATCTTCCCCACTTCTCCTTTATTCGGTTCATCCCATCCCCTTGATACTTCAGCCACATAACTTAAGAAATCCATGGCTTCCTCCGGATTCTTACTCATGAAATCTCCTCCACACATTATCTCGAGGAGTTGCTTCATTGAGGAAGACATCCCATCATAAAAGTAACTCACCAATAGCCATGTATCAAAACCATGGTGAGGACAAGCATTAATGGCTTCCATGTATCTTTCCCAACACTCATACAATTTCTCATTCTCTTTAGCTAAGAAATTTGAAACTTGCCTTTTCAAGCCATTTGTTCTATGAGTAGGAAAAAATTTCTTGAGGAATTCAGTTTGCAAATCAGTCCAAGTTCGGATACTCCTTAGCCTTAAAGAATTAAGCCAAATCTTGGCCTTATCCTTTAAAGTAAAAGGAAATAGCTTTAGTCTCATCAAGTCGATCGAAGCTCCTTCTTCTTGGAATGTATTACAAACATCTTCAAATTCCTTGATATGTGCATAGGGATTCTCACTTTCCATCCCATGGAAAGTTGGTAGAAGTGGAACAATATGTGGTCTTATTACTAGCTGCTTTGTAAGGGGCACTATACATGATGGTGCACTCATACTAGGTGGATGCATGCAGTCCCTCATTAATCTGAATGCATTGGGATTGTCTTGGTGACCATGGTGACTATGCTGATCTTCAGGTGTAGCTTCCATGATGTTCAAGCTCAATTCCAATTCCTTGTTGAGGGGTTTCAAGTTTCACAAGCCTTCCTCCACTATCTCGTATCCAATTTGGCATACACAACTAGTATCAACTGTAACTAAAACAAAGAAACAAAAAAATAAATAAATAAAAGAAAACAAGACTACAAAAAGACTAAGATTAACTAAAACTAAATTAAAATATATGCTAGAACATGAACAAGTAAAAGAAACAATTAAAAGAGTTAGTAAAATGAAAAAAAAAATCACCAAACTTGTGATGAAAATCACAAGTACTCTGAAAAGATAATATCACTGTGAAGTTGGCACCTTCCTCGGCAACTGCGCCATTTGATTTCGTGCCCAGCTGGTGTACCTTGATTTTTGGTCCTCAGACAGGAGTAATCAGCAAAACTTATAACCTATATCACCATGTACTAGGATAGCCTTAGCTAGCATAGCATAGTGGCTTTAAGATCGTTCACTGGGAAGGGTTTTGCAACTTACTACTGATATTAATTCAAAGTTGAATTGATGCTTTTTCATTTCAAGGTTAGCTTTAAAAGAAAACATAATCTTTAGTTGAAAAAGGATTGATTTTAAGCTAACCAAAAATAGTAACTGATTTTAATTATAAAGAAAAGCATTTCTTGGAGTTTTAGGATCACTAGGGTTAGGCTCCTCATATAAAAACAGAGTTCTAGTCACTTGAATCTTTTCTTCGCATTAGAGAATTAACATATAGTTATTTCTCTAACCGGTGTGGTACAAATGCTTCCCTTTTATGGATTCCAACACTAAATCCCTGTCACTAATTCATCTTGCAATGGCTCATGCCTCTCACCTAGCATTTGCCATTCAAGGTGATCCTTAACCTTGGATTTCCCTTCACAAGCTCGCAAGAGATAACTAATGGATGTCTCCTTAGAGTCCAAAAGCTTACCAAGTGTTGGCTATTCTAGAAAATCCTACCTTCAAATCACCTCCCAAAGGCTCACAAGAGATAAACTAGTGCATCTCAATGGACAGAGATCACTTGCCTTACTAAGTGTTGGCCCAGGTGATTTAAAGGCGTTTTAAGTTAACTAAAAACATAGAAACCATTAACGGGTCACACTTTCTTTTCATTAAAAGCTGAAACAACAAAACTTCTAATTCTTGCATTCGGCACCTTACCCAGCTTCCTTAACTCCAAGAGACGAAAAGCCTAGCCACTCATTCTCTAAGGAAACATCCTCAGAGCTTGTTTGGCTAGTAAGAAAACTACAATCAAAGTGAGTAGGTAAGGCAGAGCAAAGCTTTGTATATTACTTCCTTCAAAACTATACAAAAGGTTGTCTCTGAGAACAAGCTCTCGAGATATATTTGTAAAGAAACTTACAAACTATATATATGAGGTTATTCACCCTTTGTTCTTACTTATTAACTAAGGAATCCTATGATTGGTGGATTACAAAGAGAAAATGAGGATTTAAACAACAAATATCTGAAGAAAAAATCTAAAAGAGTCGATCAAAAATATCTGGAAGTACTCAGGTGGATTTCGCAGGCATGCAAGATGGGCTGCGAAATTTTGCAAGCTGAAGGTCTTCATTTCGCAGCTGCGAAATTGGCCTTCAGCTTGGTGTGATTGGCTTCCAATGGCTATAACTTCTTCATTTCAACTTCAATTCGTGCACCATTTAAAGCATTGGATTCCTGACTTCCCGAGCTTCAAAACAACATATAGTATGCATGAAATGGACTTCAGGAAGTGCTCAAAATGTGTCCAACAGTTGCTGTTCTCTTGAATTCTTCATGTTAGATTTCTCTCTTTGCTTTCCCTCCTTGCATTCATGATTTGCTTTTGGCAAAGGATTACAAAGCTTCAAAGCTTGGGTTCTTCATGTAAATGAGCTTCCAATTGCTTTGCCATGGATTCTATAGAACTCTCCTCAATCTTGGATTGCTTTGGTGATCAAAATACTATAAAAAACACCAAAATTTAACACAATTTGATTAGAAACGATTGCAACGGTACTTAATATGCTAATTGAGTTAAAAGGTAATAACTATTACTCAAAAGTGTTTAAAAGAGTTAATTACAAGCTACAAAATAACACTTTTTGATTAGTAATCACCTAGACTCCCATTAAAAGTATGGGGTGGAAATTTGGAATTAATTTGCTACTAACATTCAATATATTATGTAGTATTACTTTACTAAGCTTCAATCCGTATTTGGTTGTTCACACTTAATCTGCAATCCAGGTGTAATGATGACATTGTTGGGTCAAATTCATTAGTGCCATGTTTGCCTCATGATGAAAAGTTTCCTATTCAATCTTATGGAATTTCTCAACAATGTGGTGATTTCCAAGCTGTCTCTTTACAATCTGCCTGTTTTGAGATAACAATCATTGGTAGTGGCCAAATATTCGGTACGGTTGAAGAGTTCCATGATGCTGTAAATTTCAGCAAAGTGGGTGGAAGATAACCAACTTAAGCATTGGTGTATGTGTAAATTTTAAAAAATGTGGTGGGATAAATTGACAAGCAATTTGGTCAAGTTATTCAATTCATGATTATGACACGAGCATCATCAGAACATTTGTATATTTTTCGTTGAGCATATGGATAAGGTTGGATCTTTTCTTGATGACCACCATAGCGCCATGCATAAATGGAAAAGGTCCTTTGGGCCTAAGGTTGCCAACAAAATTGCTTCTAACATTGGAAATAGTGAAACCTACCCGACACATGTATATATAGGTGGCTCCATCAAAGTCTCCATTGGAAGAGCACACCTTGATGTTGATTTGAAATGTCGAAGTTGTGCTTGCAAAGCCTGGAAAATGTTGGGAATCCCATGTGACCATGCCTATGCAGCAATACGTAGATTGGGATTAGATATTTCTGATTATGTTGATGAATGTTTTAAGTTGACATGTCAGGAGATGATATACTCGGGCAACATGTATACTTTGATCACACATGACATGCCAGCAATTCATCCTGATGGCTCTGTCTACGATTGCTTAGGGCGGATTCTCCCATCTCTTCTCCCATCATTAACTAGGTGACCTCCTGGGAGACCTAGAAAACGTTGCATTGAATCACAATTCATGTCTAAGAAAATAGTCCATTGTTCCCATTTCAATGAGCTTGGTCACAATCACGCTAGCTACAATAAACCATTACCATATTTGAGAAATTAAAGGCTAATCGATGGTAGTGGTTGTAAGTTTCCATTTGTGTGTTCTTCCTCCATTTATATTTCTATCACATTGTAAGCGATTCACTAACTTAATTTAGCTGTAATTGTGGGTTACCACTATGAGCACCTAAGTTCATTGATAATGTCATCCCCATATTAATGGTTGATGAACAAATCACACATACAGTTCCCACTATCCTGCATAATGATCTTGATTCTGTGTGTTCATTAACGACTTACAACATAGGTGGAATGCATAATATATTGGCATGCATCCTAAGTACATCATTATGTATGAATGTTCTTCATCTATATGATGGTGTTTTTTCGTTCATGTTTACAACACTTTGACTTCAACGACAACCATATTAAAGCTTTAGTATGTAAGTCAATATCATATGTGAAAGGCACAAAATGAGGCACTGTGATTGTTAGACATGACATGACGCGTCGATTGGGTAGGGTGATGTATGTATGATAGTTTCCAGCGCATGTATCTATTTTTGTCTTAAATTAAATTATCTATTCCTAAACCTAGAAAATACAACATTCAGTAATCCTTTGGCTGTATTTTTGTTTATTTGATTTCATCCCATTATTTGTATTGGTGGTACTGTATAACTTACATCACACAGATACATTTTGTTTTCTTAAATAACAACTGGGTTGTCCAATATTGAAATAATTGCAACATAGTTTGGAACATTGAAATGCACCATGTTGTCAAACTTTGCCATGATGACAAGTAACCCAATTGCATCTCAATGATCATCGACTTTAGCACAAATCGTTCATGACAATTGAACTAGTTAGAATTCACTATAATATATGCACCAACACTTACATTAGGAGTTAAACATGAGGAGTTAAAATCCTTACATAATTCTTGGAATGATCCACATTATAACAAGTGTGGCAACACATCCCATGCAAAAAGCAATGATGAAATTAAAGCCATTCATTTGTTCCATTCTCCCATCAATCTCAATGTTGCCTATAGTTGCATTCTGGCAGGTCGCTTGCTCCTCTTGTTCCATAGAGGTCATCTCTTCTCTTTTCCATCGAGGTGCATAAAAAATCCATGCCCTTCGGGCCTCATCAATGGACTTGTATTATTTTTAAACATTATATTTATAACCCACCACTTATTGTTAGCACTCCGGCCATGATGTGTAAATGCTTAGCCAGTGTCCGATAAAAACAACATAAAAGACTTCTTTTCTACCCATCCCATTATCTGGTAATATCATGTAACACAAATTATATTTGTTTTTGTTTACATGTACTGACCAATTACTTTTGGATTGAAGTAATGGGGACCTACACATGCGGTGCCCCTTATAAGAACCCCTTTATACATCCAGATTTCCTTTCCCTTCTACTTTACTTTGTAGTCATGTGAAGAAATATATTTCTCATGTTTATGTCTATTTTTCATGCATTAAAGTGGCCATGAAGTGGTCAACTGCTAACTTTACATCAGTTAATTGACACTAGTGTGGAGAATATATTTGTTCCCATGTTGCCATGGTATATAATGAGCCACTTGATAAACCTACAACATAGCCCTATGCCTACACCGGTCTGCGCGTTAATTACCCGAGCCCCTCTTCCCTACCCACCCTCAACCACCAACATCAACAAGTGTTTATTAATGAACATAACATATTTGTTAAACCAAACTATACAAATGCTAACAAATTGACAAACATATATTGGCAAAATAGAACTCACTTTTTGATATTTCTGATATCTTGAAGCATGGCTCATACACCTAATTCTCCTCATCTGACATATCAATATTAGATGAACAATCTGGCATTGAATTTATCTATGCAATTACCGTGGGATCTAGTTCCATGTTTGCCTCTTTAGCTTGCCTATGCGCTTCAGAAAACACACTACAAGGGAAAAGATATATGGTGACATTTATAACGAGTCACCATAAACATAGGGTGTCACTACAACATAGCGTCACCTTCTCCACTGAAACCATAGAGGGTACCAATTGGTGACGTATTTGAAAGTGACACCAAAGTAGATAAATGGTGACCCATTCGGAAGTGACACCATACATTTCTAGTGATGATAGGATGTTGCATTAAATGCATCATCTTTGAGTTATGATGTCATATTAAATGCATCACCTTTGAGTAATGGTGTCACATCATTGTAAATTATTGTGGAAGATATGATTGCTTTTAGTTATAGATTTTTTGTAATGCTTATGAATTAATAAGTAAGATTAACCTGTTTATATTTTGTCCATAAATATAACAATCATATTATATTTAACTCATTTTTCTGTAATGTTTCTGGAATAACTCATAATACATTAATCATCTAATAATATTTGTATATCAAATGTTCACAAAAAGATAGTACATCCAACATATCAAACCCATCAAAACTAAAAAAAGAAGAGTGAATACATACCAAAACATGATTTAGAAATGTTAAAGATCCCAAGATTCATGTATACCTCCATTTCATAAGCATAAAACCGGCTAACTATAAAATGACATAAAAGTCTCATCTAAAAATCTAAATTTCTCAGTACTAATTAAAGTAACATTTATGTCCTACAACGTATGACATAAGAGTTGCATTTAAAAACCCAAAATCTTGTTGCCTTCTTCTTTCTTTTTATTCTCCATTCTACCATCCCAAAAGTGTATACCTGCATTTCATAGTTTAATGAGTTTTATAGATTTTTATTGAAGAAAATAAACATGGATCGATGTTATCATAAATGAAAAAAATCTTTTTTTTTTTTCAAATAGAAACATTATTCAAAGAACCTATGGAAAAATTCATGTAGTAGCTAAAGGACTCACCATGCATGGTGATCATGATGCATCAACATGATTCTTGATTAGTTGTAGCACAAAAGTAGCCCATTCTCCTCTAATTTCATCGAATTCTACTTGAGAATATGTTTTTTTATCACCAAACTGAAATCAAATAAGAAAATAACATTAAAATGCATAACAGTTAGAAGCTTAAAACTATGTACAATTCATTAAATTTGTAATACTTTTGAAGCAATAATTGTAGGATAAAAAATTATCTCTTTTATGAATCTCATAACAAAGTAGCCACATTCGAACCCTTCTTCTTGTCTTGGACACTAATCGATCAATTATAAAATAACATTAGTACTCATATATATAAATGGTGCAAATGCATAAGCTAATGTGTAAAGAAAATTTTTTGGATGTCACTTGCACTAGTTGCCAAGATGGCTCCCTTTTAGATGTTTTCTTTGCAGATATTCGAAGAGCCCTATGTAAATAAGTTCAATGGGTATATTTTTAAAATAGGTAAATGTTATATGTTTTAACATATATATAAATAATAAAAAAAATGTGTTTGAGATGAATGTATTTTTTTTTAAAAAAAAATAATACTATGAAAAATAATAGGAAGAACTTACATGTTTACGATATCCTTTAAGTCCTCACATGGTTTGTGATGCATAGGGTCAAGATAGTGGACTATCATTTTCCTTGGCTCAATCACTACCAAGACCCAATGAAAGCTAAAACATTAAAAACAAAAGTAGCATCTAATTAGAAATATAAATCAATCATAAAACCTCAAATTAAAGTATAATATTTGTCACTTACTCGGGGTTGTAAGGTATGAAAACATATTTAGCATCTTGGCACTCCATTAAGTGTTTTGACAACAATTGTGCTTTTTTCTCTGTTTGAGGAGTACTAAGGCCTGCTCGTGATATTGTAAAAGGATTAACAAATATAAATTGTGCTTCCTTTTTGGCAATATGTAGTTGATCATGCACGTGCCTATTATTGTATCAAAACACCAAAAGAAAATTATCATTAGTCATATCCAATTTTGTTCAACGTGGTCAACTCATATTAAAAAAAATAAAAACAAATGAAAATAAAAGGTGCACACCATAAATAGAAGGAGATGCAGTTTGATGACACCTCTAAAGATGAAATAATGTATTCACAATCCTCTCTAGATATATATGTTTGAAATTCAACACCAAATAGTGAAATGGGGAGCTGTATTGGGTATGTCTTGTCATTACCAAGACAACCATCCACAAATTTATGAAAATTTTTAATTACCGAATGATTTTGAGGCTTAGATTTTCGAATAATTGGTGTCTTCACTATCTTCTTCTTTCCTTTATCCAACACCTATGAAAAAGGAAGGAATGTTAGATATATATACTCCTAAACAATAAAATACCAAGTTATAATCAAATTTATTGTAGGCATAAAATGACATACTTGAGGATGTTCAGTTTCAAGTATGACAAGGCTTGTTGGCCAGTCAAGCTCAAAGCCAATAGCATCCCCAACATTGATAATCTCATATGGATTTGGAAATGGGAGTCTAGCATCTGGCTTGTGTGCAACATTTATTACAACCAACCTATTCGATTCTTTTTCTTCTATTAGTGTACCAGTTGCAACAACATTTCCTTTTCTTTCCACTGCTAATTTACATTTAATTACCTTCAATACAACAAATAATATCATTTACATAGGCTTTATATCACTTATATTAATCTTGTATTATTAGTATGTAAATGCATACCTTGTGTTTCAGTGGTGGTTCTGGTGGTTGGGGCTCTTCTATCATTTTAAACATTGGTTTTTCTGCTACAACTGGTTGTAAAACAAGTTGTTGTCTCATGTTATTACTACCCATATCAGAATGGGGTGTGGGGGGAGAAATAACTTGTCTTGTTGCAACATCTTCCATCTCTTTTCGTACCATTTCCCATATTTCTTCTTTGATTTTTTTCATGTCATTAGATGGTTGATGAAAGTATGAGCTTGGCCTAACCAAACGGTCTTGACCTACCACACGTCCTGGATGATCAGGCTTACTCAATGCCTGACCTAATATGTCATTTGGACCAGGTGGAGGTAGTCCAGTCTTCTTAGCATTTTCTAGTAATTCATCCTACAACAAAACATATATTAGTAATAATTTGATGAAGATAATTTACATATCAATCAAAGACAACCAATTCAAGGTAGCTAGAAAATGAATTGTTTTAATACAAAGGATAATAGACAAATTGGTGTAAAACATAACTACTCATAAAAATGATAGCATTACGCCTCTTGCCTATTAACACCTAACGATATCATCACAAACCATAGTCACATAGACATACTAACACTATAGGCTCTAAAAGGCATAAATATGCTAACTTACTATCATGTTAATCACTGGCTCTGTAATCTTATTAAACTTTCCTTTCTTCTCACGTGCTTTCTTCCATAAAACACTTCTATCGACCTTACCAATACCCCCTTCTGCTTCTAGCTATAAAAATTTTAACAATAAAACTCATTAGTTCAATATGATCAAGTTAATAAATGACATTTAAAAATTGGAATCATTTTCCTATAAAAAAAATATACTCCCTTTTTTTATCGATATTGATAACTTACTATATCCTGCTCAAAAAGTGCATATCCTTTTCTTCCAAGATAATGATTGTAAATGTGTTTATCTTTTCTTGATTTCTGAACCTTGCGATATTCCTAAAAAATATAGATACAAAATTAGTACATGGTGAAACTATGTAAATGTAAAAATTGAAGATGTATTAAAAATAATGCTTAACATTAAAATGTTCAGAAAGTCTATCCTTAACAAACCGTCTCCAATGATCCTCTTGTATGAATGGGTAGATAGAAGGTGGCTTTTTCAGCTTTTCTGGGTCATTCTTGAAAGGCAATATATATTTCTTTGTCAACTTGTACTTAAAGGTTCGAAACCTGATGCCCATTAGTAGGAAACAATTCCTCTTGGAATTTTGATTCACATTAAAGCTTGTCTACAAAATAGCAACCCATGTTAGCTCATGTTAATGAATGTATACAATAATTATATATGAAAGCTATAGATAGACTTACCGTGATCAAATCCCATAACTTCTCCGTAGTCTCTTTAGGGACTTTCCTCCAACTCTCAACAATTATTGGCACATGGGTTCTAGTTATTGTACCAAGATAACTA